>JAVJIF010031165.1:0-460220 GCA_038442645.1 Agave tequilana | reverse complement strand
TCAAAAGTACGATTTACAAGATAATTACAAAGATGCTCACGAGCTGAAGAAGGTCCCGCGAGCCAAAAGGAAAGTCTGGGATGACAGCAACGAGACTAATCAGCCTGCTCGGAAAGGAAAGCCTGGTCCTCCACAGAAGGCTCCACCTCGATCCAAGGTTCGGACCTGAACATACAAATTCAAGGGAGTCAGGACCTCCCACAAGTAGAGCACGTAACAGCCGAGTGGCAACAGAAACATGAACATGAAAGTGGTACAATATCATGAGAAATCAGCCGGCAAGTAGAAGAGCGCAACATGTTAAAAAAGAAAGGGCATTATATAAGCTTAAGCTACAGCCTCATGAGACTAGTACCTCGAGGGAATAATCCAAACAAGAGAACCTCATCTATATACTTTTATCTCATGACACCTGTAATCCAAAGCCGCATACAACACCCACAATTAGCGTCTTATTATTGTTATTATTATTATACTCGTCTTACCCTGATATCTAGCTATGTGAACTAGCGTCCCAGCACACATAGATCCATATCCGAGTAAAGCAAGGTTGTTATTGGAAACCAGCGGGGGTATCAACGAACTATGTTTACAGTGGGTCCCGTGCATACCGGGGACCACGGCCCAGGATGTTCCGTTGCTTGGTGGACGGAACCTGCCGCAAGGCTAACAGGAGGGACTTATTGTATGCCCTTATCATGATGGTACCAGGAAGGAGGGAGCCAGCACTCCCTCGGTCGCCTGGAGGCCCACAGGTCAGACCGGAAATTTAGTTGCACAACATACCTAATACCACTGTAAACACGAACACATATTGACAGCCGCATGTTTCCCCCGACCCAATGCAAGTTGTCTTATTTTATGAATATTAGGTAATTATCAAATTTCGGGAATGAGCAGGAACATGTCAGGAATACAGGTATATCAGGAGTACTGGTTCGTACTATCATGTAATCAAGTTGGTAAATCATGAAGTCCGGTCATCATTCCCGTTACAGTGATAATTATAGGAATCAGATGTATCATGCCTTGTGTTAATGGATAGCATGATAAGAGGTGATATTCATCAAGTAACATGTCATGAAATAACAATATATATAATGCATGTTCCAAGTATAAGACTTATTCCCAAGAAAATAGTTAATCAAAGTGATTCAGTCAAGATTAGTCGACTAAGGAAGGTGATTAGTCGACTAATGGGGAGTTAGTCGACTATAGGAAAAGGCAAGTCGACTAGTAAGGTGGCGTTTCAGGAGATCAGCGTTTTCAGAAAAAGGGTTAGTCGACTAGAGTATTGGGATAGTCGACTAGTCTGCTGCGTTTCGCAAAACGGCGTCTCACGAAGTTGCGTTTCACAGGTCCGCGTCTTGCCACAAGTCCGCGTCTCATGAATCCGCGTTTCACAAGTCCGCGTCTCACCAGAAGGAGTTAGCCAGTAAGGGGATGAAAGAGTAGACCGCGTTTCAAGAAAGAGCGCGTCTCTCAAGGTCGCGTTTCCAAGAGCCGCGTTTCCCAGAGCTGCGTTTCCAAGAATCGCGTCTCAGGAAAGTTAGTCGACTAGGATAATAATTAGTCGACTAATAGGGTGCGTTTCAGAATAACAAGGCTGCGTTTGCAAGAGAGCTAGTCGACTAATGGGCTGGCCAAGTCGACTAATATGGGTGCAGAACAGAGAACAGATCCTGATATTTGAGGGCTGAGTTTGTTGATATTATTACAAGTATAGAATTAATGTCCAAGTCTTGGCGAGTAGAATTACTCGCCTAGAACGCGTCCAATGTCCAGCAAGAGTGCCAAGTGAAGAAGATGATCCCTTGCCAAGTCAATCACCAAAACGATCACCGGAATAATCGTGAACGATTACTGGGAAATCTACGGTGATGAAGCTCGGTCCCAAACCAAAAGGAGGGCACCGGCCTAGAGTCCTGTCAACCGAGAAGAACACGGCCCCAAACCAAAAGGAGTGGCCGGTCTCCACAAAAGGAAGAGGTTGATGGTGCAAGTCCAGTTCAATATGGCAAAACGAGATTTTGCAAACGGCGTGACGAGGGAATGAAACTATAGTCCGCCGGAAAGAGGTTGACGAGGAGGCAAGGATGGTATGCTCGGTGGAGGCTACGGTGGTGCAGGTGGTGGTGGAGATGGTGGTGAAGTTTTGGTGGAAAAATGGGTCTTTGGTGGTGAAGAAGAGGAAGAAGATGGTGATGGAGATGATGTTTTGGTTTGTTGTTGTAGTTGGAATGGAGGAGTATATGGAGGGGAGATTGGTGGATGGAATGGTGGAAGAGATGGTGGTGTATGGAGGGTGGAAGGGTGAGAATGGCCAGCCAAAGGGCTGTTTCTTGCTGCTGTGGACGTTCTCAGGAAGTGGAGAAGGAAGAAGAAATGAAAAAGTGAAGAGAGAGAAGGAGTGGGGGAGTTATATATAAAGGGTAAGTTAAGATTATAACAAGTTTGCCATTCACTCAATGAAACTTTCGTTTCATGCTAAATTGGCCGCGTCCCACCACTCAAGGCTGCGCCTAGCTGCTGCTGGACGCAGTAAACAACCCTGCGTCCAAGAAAACCAAGAATTGTGTTTACAGGAAAGTCAAAGAGGTATGGGTGATTTGACTAGTGTTTGATTGGCCCATAAGCTTTAAATGCAGCATGGAGAGGATGGCTGCATTAATGATGGATCCAGCTGGTGAAATCTCGCGTTAGAGGAAGGAGAGAGAAATACGATAAAAAGAGAAAAGTGGAATACTTGGATAATTCTCGGTATCTGGGAAAATACCGAAAACTCCAGAAATGCCCAAAAATTGAAGCGACTCAGAAAGCTACCCAAAAATTCTCAAAAATCATAAATATTATAAAATGACTTTTGGTGAAATCAGTTTCAAAAATTCTTTCTCAATTTAAAATAAAAATCCTGGAATACACTGAGAACGGTGTCTACACCGGGTAGGCTGAATTTTTGATAAAATCAGAAAAATCCCAGAAAATGCCTGAAGGAAGAAAATATAATTTTAAGAAGGAATGTGAAAGCGGAATCCAAAATTTGATTCCAATTGCAAATTAAAATTCCTGGAATCAACCAATGATACTGGCCGACACCGGTTTTGAAGATTTATAATTAAATTCCGAAAAATTCCAGAAAATCATGAAAAATCTAGATTATTAGAAGATAATATTTGAAACTAAAATCAGTCAAATCTAGATACCGAACAGGTCAAATCATGCAGTACTGCTATATGAGTAAGGATAGTAGAAAATAAATATAATAATAATATGCTCAAAAATCAGAATACGTAACTGTGCACGTATACTGGGAATGGGGTGTTACAATCTATCCACCTTACAAAAAATTTCGTCCTCGAAATTTCAGGAAGGGGAAGATGACGGTAGAGAAGAATAGGAAGAAAGGGTTTACCAACTAAGTTGAAAATAGTTGAGGGTAACGCTCACGAATAACGTCCTCCCGTTCCCATGTAGCCTCTCCTGGTGCGTGCCTATTCCAAGAAACCAATACTAGAGGTATTGCCTCATTCTTCAGAGTCTTAACACTTTTGTCCAGGATGGCCATCGGTTGTTCTTCGTAAGACAGATCAGGCTGTAGTTCCAGTTCGGAGTGATCCAGAATGTGACTCTCATCCTTGACATACTTCCTTAACTGTGATACATGGAATACATTGTGTACTTCTTCCAAAGATGGCGGTAGTGCCAATCGATAAGCCACCTCTCCCACGCGATCCAAAATTTCGAATGGGCCGATGTACCTGGGACTGAGTTTTCCACGAGTACCGAATCGGATTACCCCTTTGGTGGGTGATATCTTCAAAAATACATGGTCACCTGTTCTGAATTCTAATGGTCTTCTATTTGTGTCTGCCCAATTCTTTTGTCGGCTCTGAGCTGCCCGGAGGTGATCTCTGATAATTCGGACTTTATCTGTTGTCTGAACTAGAATGTCTGGTCCCATAAGTCTTCTTTCGCCGACTTCATCCCAACATATCGGCGACCTGCATTTTCTGCCATACAATGCCTCAAATGGTGCCATTCTGATACTAGCCTGATAGCTGTTATTATAAGAGAACTCCACCAAATGAATACAGTCCTCCCATGACCCTTTAAATTCTATCATGCAGGCTCGTAACATGTCTTCAAGAATTTGAATGGTCCGTTCCGATTGTCCGTCTGTCTGGGGGTGATATGAAGTACTGAATTCCAGACGAGTCCCTAAACTTTGTTGGAGACTTTCCCAGAAATGTGATCGGAATCTTGTGTCTCTATCTGACACGATGCTAACTGGAATTCCATGTAGACGAACAATTTCTTTCATGTACTTATCTGCAAGAACTTCTGTTGACTGACCTACTCTGAAAGGTAGAAAGTGAGCTGCTTTTGTGAGGCGGTCAACGATCACCCATACTGCATTGTTACCCTTAGGACTGCGAGGTAGAGCTGTAACAAAGTCCATGGTGATGTGTTCCCACTTCCATTCGGGTATCGGCAATGGCTGTAGAAGTCCAGCTGTTCTTTGGTGTTCTACCTTTATTTGCTGGCAAACTAAGCACTTGGCCACATACTGGGCTATCTCCCTCTTCATGGCATTCCACCAAAATTTCTGCTTCAAGTCCCGATACATTTTAGTTCCTCCCGGTGAATGGAATAGGCCGAACTATGTGCCTCTGCCAAAATTTTCTGTCGGACTTCTCCTTGGGGGACACAAATTCTGTTACCAAAATATAGTGCATTATCCGAATGAACGCGGATATCCGTCCTCAATCCAGCCTCTATTTGAGCTCTGAATTTCTGAAATCTGGGGTCTTCTTTTTTGAGCTTCTTTAATCTCATCCATCAAGGTTGACTGGATCTGAAAGGTCATCAACTGTCCTGTCCTATCGACTCCTTGTACTATCATCAGGTCCAGTTTCATGATGTCCGAATTAACTCCTTCTGATGCGTAAGTAGTAGTACTAGCATTTTATTCTCTGGCTTCCTGCTCTCTGCATCTGGTACTGTATTAACTTTGCCCGGATGATACTGTAAGTCGATATCATAGTCTGCCATTAATTCAAGCCACCGTCTCTGCCTCATATTCAATTCTTTCTGTGTGAAAATATACTTAAGACTTTTGTGATCAGTGTAGATTAGCACCTTGTCTCCCAGAAGATAATGTCTCCAGATTTTCAGTGCGAATATTACTGCCGCCAGCTCTAAGTCATGAGTTGGGTAATTCCTCTCATGTGGTTTCAGTTTCCTGGATGCATAAGTTATGACATGACCATGCTGCATTAATACACACCCTAGGCCTTTTCCGGATGCATCACTGTATATAACCATCCCTCCTCTTCCTGAGGGAGTCCTCAAAATTGGAGCTGTAATGAGTCTTTCCTTAATTGCTCAAATGCTGCAGCACATTCCTCGGTCCATATATATTTTTCTCCTTTCCGGGTGAGCTTCGTTAACGGGGCTGCAATTTTAGAAAAATCATGGACAAAGCGCCTGTAATATCCGGCCAATCCAATAAAACTCTTAATTTCTGTTACTGTCCTTGGAATTGGCCAGTCCTTTACTGCCTGAATTTTACTGGGGTCTACTGAAATTCCTTCTTCTGAAATTATGTGCCCAAGGAAGGTCATACGGTTCAACCAGAACTCGCACTTGCTTTGCTTAGCATGAAGTTGTTCCTGTTGGAGAGTCTGTAACACTATCCTCAAGTGTTCTGCATGCTCTCTGTCGTTCTTCGAGTAGATCAAGATGTCATCTATAAACACTACTACAAACTGATCCAAGTACGATGAGAACACTCTGTTCATCAAATCCATGAAAACCGCAGGGGCATTGGTGACTCCGAAAGGCATAACTAGAAATTCATAATGGCCATAACGAGTCCTGAATGCTGTCTTTGGAATATTCTTTCTTTACCCTTAGCTGGTGATATCCTGATTGCAAATCCAACTTTGAAAATACTCGGGCCCCATGAAGCTGATCAAACAGATCATCAATTCTTGGTAAGGGATACTTGTTCTTGATTGTAACCTTGTTCAATTCTCTGTAGTCTATGCATAACCGTTTTCCACCGTCCTTTTTGTTTGCCAAGAGCACTGGTGCTCCCCATGGTGAAGCACTTGGCCTAATTAATCCTTTGTCTAAGTATTCTTACAGCTGCTTTTTGAGAATCTCCAACTCAGCGGGTGCCATTCTGTATGGAGCCTTGGATATCGGAACTGTACCTGGAAGAGTATCAATGGAGAACTCAACTGTCCTATCAGGTGGAAGTCCTGAGATTTCGGTAAACACTTCCGGGAACTCATCCCAAACTGGTACTTTCTTTTTCTGGATCTCGGCCGTAGTCATCTGTGTTTTTCCTTTGGCAGGTTTGCGTTCTCCCTCAAATTGGAACTCAGGCTGAAGCAGTATTCTGAAAATGACTTTCTTGTTTCGGCAATCAATGACCGCATGGTATCTGCTGAGCCATGTCATGCCTAAGATTATGTCGTACCCTCTAGTATCTAGTACGAGCATATCTATGGCCAAGGTTCTGTTACAGAGCTCTACAGGGCAATCAATACAAACCTTAGTAGTTATGACTACTCCATTCCCTGTACTAATCTCCCATTGGTGGTCTAAAGTTCTAACAGGTATATAATGCAAGTCAACAAAACGATCAGATATGTAACAATGAGATGCACCCGAATCAAAGAGGGCAAGAACAGGTTTCGAGTGTACCCTGATCTTACCTGTTACCACTTCTCCAGAAGTCTCGGCCTCTTCCGCTGTCAGGTTGTAAGCTCGTCCTCTTCCACGACCTGCTGCAGCTCTAACTCCCCTCTGGACTGGGCGGTTTACTTGCTGTGGGGGAGGGGGAAGAGCTCTCCTAACCATCGGTCCCTGGTTCCTCTGTCCATCTGGTCCTGGAAGTGCTGGTAGTACTTGGTTGGCTATTCCCATTCTCTTGTGGGGGCAGACTTCTACTGAATGATCATGGGAACCACATGCCAGGCATAACCCATTTGCCCTTCGGCAATTCTGCTGAGTGTGACCCGGTTTCAGGCAATAGTTACAAACGGGGAATGGTTGGGTTGTCTGGAAGGGGGCTCGCCGAAATGGTCGTCTCATTGGCGGAACCCTCGCCGCTCTATATGGACCTCCTCTCCCTGCTTGTGGAAATGGCCTTTTCATGGCCTGGTTCCCCATCATGTTAGTCTTCCCTTTCTCCAGTCCTCGCTCAACTTCCCGAGCTATGGTGAGGACTTGGGAATACGTTTTCAGCTGCTGGGGCATCAAGAGGATCTGAATGTCCATTCGCAAACCCTGTTGGAATCTACTCGCTCGCTTCTCTTCATCAGCTACCATATATTGAGCGAAGCGGCTCAGCCTCAAGAACTCAGCGGCATACTCATCCACAGACCGGTTCCACTGCTGAAGTCGGATGAACTGTTCTTCCATTTCTTTCTGGGCGGGTGGCAGGGAAAAATCTACTATAGAAGCTTTGGGAGAACTGGTCCCACGAGACAGGTTTCTCCAATCTCGCTTCTTCAGCTAGCCACCAGGTCCTGGCTACATCCTTTAGCTGAATCTTGGCGACCTCCTCTTGATTTTCTTTTGGGACCCGGGCTGCGTTCAACAGATCTGTGGTGTCAATCAGCCATTGCTCAGCATCTAGTGGTTTCTCTTCTCCCGTGAATATCGCCGGTTGTAACCGCCTGAAGTCTGATACATTCCCCGGCCTTTGTTCCTTGGGAGTTACTAACTCTTGCCGAAGGAGTTCCGTCTGCTGTTGCTGATTTTCCATCATAGTCTGGATAACCCTCAGAATCTCAACATTCTCCCCCGCGGGTCCATTCGATGCTTGTCCGGCATTGTTACGACTCGTCCTTCTATCCATACTTATGTTGGTAAAAAGGAGACTGGAAACTGGAAAGATGAAAGGATTTTAGGACACAAGGAAAGGAATCAAGAAGGACAAGATAACTTGTACATTGTAGTTGGCAATGGCAAATTACATTAATTTGCTGCTTGATTGTACTATAGGTGTGAGAGCCTAGGCTCTGATACCAACCTGTAACGCCCCGATTCCAAGGCTACGGGGACGTCACTGCGACGTACATACGCAGGTCAGAAATACCCTTACGTATACGCTAAGCATCAGTACAAACAAGAATCAGAGTACGACAAAGCGTAGCGTCCTTTCATATGCCAACATAAGAAGTACAAGGTACAAGGTTATCACAGAATGTGACATATATTTACATATCGCATGCATCATATATCACAGCCAAACTCAAAAGTACGATTTACAAGATAATTACAAAGATGCTCACGAGCTGAAGAAAGGTCCCGCGAGCCAAAAGGAAAGTCTGGGATGACAGCAACCGAGACTAATCAGCCTGCTCGGAAAGGAAAGCCTGGTCCTCCACAGAAGGCTCCACCTCGATCCAAGGTTCGGAACCTGAACATACAAATTCAAGGGAGTCAGGACCTCCCAACAAGTAGAGCAGGTAACAGCCGAGTGGTAACAGAAACATGAACATGAAAGTTGGTACAATATCATGAGAAATCAGCCGGCAAGTAGAAGAAGCGCAACATGTTAAAAAAGAAAGGGCATTATATAAGCTTAAGCTACGGCCTCATGAGACTAGTACCTCGAGGGAATAATCCAAATAAGGAAACCCTCATCTATATACTTTTATCTCATGACACCTGTAATCCAAGCGCATACAACACCCACAATTAGCGTCTTATTATTGTTATTATTATTATACTCGTCTTACCCTGATATCTAGCTATGTGAACTAGCGTCCCAGTACACATAGATCCATATCCGAGTAAAGCAAGGTTGTTATTGGAAACCAGCGGGGGTATCAACGAACTATGTTTACAGTGGGTCCCGTGCATACCCGGGACCACGGCCCAGGATGTTCCGTTGCTTGGTGGACGGAACCTGCCGCAAGGCTAACAGGAGGGACTTATTGTATGCCCTTATCATGATGGTACCAGGAAGGAGGGAGCCAGCACTCCCTCGGTCGCCTGGAGGCCCACAGGTCAGACCGGAAATTTAGTTGCACAACATACCTAATATCACTGTAAACACGAACACATATTGACAGCCGCATGTTTCCCCCGACCCAATGCAAGTTGTCTTATTTTATGAATATTAGGTAATTATCAAATTTCGGGAATGAGCAGGAACATGTCAGGAATACAGGTATATCAGGAGTACTGGTTCGTACTATCATGTAATCAAGTTGGTAAATCATGAAGTCCGGTCATCATTCCCGTTACAGTGATAATTATAGGAGTCAGATGTATCATGCCTTGTGTTAATGGATAGCATGATAAGAGGTGATATTCATCAAGTAACATGTCATGAAATAACAATATATATAATGCATGTTCCAAGTATAAGACTTATTCCAAGAAAATAGTTAATCAAAGTTATTCAGTCAAGATTAGTCGACTAAGGAAGGTGATTAGTCGACTAATGGGGGAGTTAGTCGACTATAGGAAAAGGCAAGTCGACTAGTAAGGTGGCGTTTCAGGAGATCAGCATTTTCAGAAAAAGGGTTAGTCGACTAGAGTATTGGGATAGTCGACTAGTCTGCTGCGTTTCGCAAAACGGCGTCTCACGAAGTCGCGTTTCACAGGTCCGCGTCTTGCCACAAGTCCGCGTCTCATGAATCCGCGTTTCACAAGTCCGCGTCTCACCAGAAGGAGTTAGCCAGTAAGGGGATGAAAGAGTAGACCGCGTTTCAAGAAAGAGCGCGTCTCTCAAGGTCGCGTTTCCAAGAGCCGCGTTTCCCAGAGCTACGTTTCCAAGAATCGCGTCTCAGGAAAGTTAGTCGACTAGGGATAATAATTAGTCGACTAATAGGGTGCGTTTCAGAATAACAAGGCTGCGTTTGCAAGAGAGCTAGTCGACTAATGGGCTGGCCAAGTCGACTAATATGGGTGCAGAACAGAGAACAGATCCTGATATTTGAGGGCTGAGTTTGTTGATATTATTACAAGTATAGAATTAATGTCCAAGTCTTGGCGAGTAGAATTACTCGCCTAGAACGCGTCCAATGTCCAGCAAGAGTGCCAAGTGAAGAAGATGATCCCTTGCCAAGTCAATCACCAAAACGATCACCGGAATAATCGTGAACGATTACCGGGAAATCTACGGTGATGAAGCTCGGTCCCAAACCAAAAGGAGGGCACCGCCTAGAGTCCTGTCAACCGAGAAGAACACGGCCCCAAACCAAAAGGAGTGGCCGGTCTCCACAAAAGGAAGAGGTTGATGGTGCAAGTCCAGTTCAATATGGCAAAACGAGATTTTGCAAACGGCGTGACGGGGAATGAAACTATAGTCCGCCGGAAAGAGGTTGACGAGGAGGCAAGGATGGTATGCTCGGTGGAGGCTACGGTGGTGCAGGTGGTGGTGGAGATGGTGGTGAAGTTTTGGTGGAAAAATGGGTTCTTTGGTGGTGAAGAAGAGGAAGAAGATGGTGATGGAGATGATGTTTTGGTTTGTTGTTGTAGTTGGAATGGAGGAGTATATGGAGGGGAGATTGGTGGATGGAATGGTGGAAGAGATGGTGGTGTATGGAGGGTGGAAGGTGAGAATGGCCAGCCAAAGGGCTGTTTCTTGCTGCTGTGGACGTTCTCAGGAAGTGGAGAAGGAAGAAGAAAGAAATGAAAAAGTGAAGAGAGAGAAGGAGTGGGGGAGTTATATATAAAGGGTAAGTTAAGATTATAACAAGTTTGCCATTCACTCAATGAAACTTGCGTTTCATGCTAAATTGGCCGCGTCCCACCACTCAAGGCTGCGTCTAGCTGCTGCTGGACGCAGTAAACAACCCTGCGTCCAAGAAAACCAAGATTGTGTTTACAGGAAAGTCAAAGAGGTATGGGTGATTTGACTAGTGTTTGATTGGCCCATAAGCTTTAAATGCAGCATGGAGAGGATGGCTGCATTTAATGATGGATCCAGCTGGTGAAATCTCGCGTTAGAGGAAGGAGAGAGAAATACGGTAAAAAGAGAAAAGTGGAATACTTGGATAATTCTCGGTATCTGGGAAAATACCGAAAACTCCAGAAATGCCCAAAAATTGAAGCGACTCAGAAAGCTACCCAAAAATTCTCAAAAATCATAAATATTATAAAATGACTTTTGGTGAAATCGGTTTTCAGAAATTCTATCTCAGTTTTAAAATAAAAATCCTGGAATACACTGAGAACGGTGTCTACACCGGGTAGGCTGAATTTTTGATAAAATCAGAAAAATCCCAGAAAATGCCTGAAGGAAGAAAATATAATTTTAAGAAGGAATGTAAAAGCGGAATCCAGAATTTTGATTCCAATTGCAAATTAAAATTCCTGGAATCAACCAATGATACTGGCCGACACCGGTTTTGAAGATTTATAATTAATTCCAAAAATTCCAGAAAATCATGAAAAATCTAGATTATTAGAAGATAATATTTGAAACTAAAATCAGTCAAATCTGGATACCGAACAGGTCAAATCATGCAGTACTGCTATATGAGTAAGGATAGTAGAAAATAAATATAATAATAATATGCTCAAAAATCAGAATACGTAACTGTGCACGTATACTGGGAATGGGGTGTTACAACTTCTCTTCAGAAGGCCTCATGTGTCTTATTTATAAGCCTCATGGCCTGAGCGCTGCCGCTTCAAGCATGGAAGCGCGAGCGCATTTAAGGCATTTATTGAGCCTTAAGAAAAGGAACGGTTTCCCTTGGAACCGTGCAAAGGAAGAAATGATCTCCCTCATAAAGGCATTTATTACACCTTGAGAAAGGGAATATCCTCCCTCAGAAATGCACAAGGAAAGAATATCTCCCTCGATTAATGCAAGAGAAGTCATCCCTCTCGTGACTGGCCCAAAGCAGTTGGCCTCGGGAAAAGGAAGATGTTCCAAAGCGAACTTATTCCGAGAAGGCTCAGACGAGAAGCTACCTAGATGCGAAGCTACTCAGAGTCGCGAATCTATACGATTCTTCGGCAAATCTATCCCAAAGCAGGATTGAAAGCAAAGCTGAACTCAACCACCATGGCGACGTTCGTACTTCACATACCACCGATCAAAGCAATTCAAAGTATTTCGAAGTCTGAGCCATTGCAAACTTTCGAAAACTTTGAAGGGGGTCTTGTTGACACTCTAAAAAAGACAAGATTCTGACTGGCCTGAACAATGTCTAAACTTGTTGACATTTACAAAAGACAAGTGAAAGATAGGCTGATTTGTCCGAACAATGTCTAAACTTGTTGATATTTACAAAAGACAAGCGATAGACAAGCTGACGACCAGTTCTGTACTTGTTGACATTTACAAAAGACAAGTGACAGATAAGCTGACGACCAGTTTTCACCCATCTCCGAGGGACAAGGAAGCAACTTGGACTCTACTATCTGTGAAGCAGACAGTAAGCCTAGATTGTCTCTAAACAGACCTCAGCAGGTCTAAGATGCTAGCACTTAGCATCACATGAGCCCAAAGGGACAGCCTCGCCTGAGAGGCTAAGATCATCCAACTTCGCCTTGAAGCCATTCGCAGCTCCGCCAGGGAGCTAACTTATAGCTTCGCCTGAAGTGCTCAGTTAACTCCGCAAAGAGTTAGCTTCGCTTGAAGCAGAAGAATGTTCGGTAGCTTCGCCACAGACGTTATCTAGCTCCTCTAAAGAGCTGTCTTCTGACTTCGCTAGATGTTTCTTCTATCTCTGCTGTGAGCTCGACGCGGGTGCACCGCTGGGGGTCTGCTATGATCAACCTTTGACCAATTAAATTTCAGATGAGATCAAATCTAATCAGGATTGAGATCAAATCCAATCAAGATCAAATCTGAGATCAAATTTAGCAGTTGATTGCCATAATCTATTGACTCTCCTAAAACGAGTAAGAAGATCAAGGGAAATCCTCCAACTATATGGAAAGGATCAAAACAGATCAAGATGATCAATCGACCTGCTATTTCTAGCTTCGCAGAAGCTGATTCTAGCCTCGCAGCAAGGCTACTTTCCAGATTTAAACAGATTTGATTCAATCTGTTTTCTATATTTTCAAGGGACGATTATACCCCTGCTCTCCCTATAAATAGCCCACCAGGGGCACAAGGAGAGGATGTGCAATATGCTCCAGAGAGACGGCAGACTTCTCAGAGGACGCACCGCGCATACAAACAGAGATATATTCTCTTGAATTCAGAGAATTTTAGAGAGCTGCTTCTCTAATCAGGGTGCTGATACCCTAATACCTCCCTCTTCTCAAGGAATCTCCAGAACCAGGCGAGAAGGAATTCCTAAGTGAAGGCGGTTTTGAGAAGTAACAAGAGGGTTCTACCAACCTTCTGTTCTCCGATTCTCCAAACCAGGTGAGAAGGGATTCTCATCGCTCGCATCGTCAAAGGGACAAAGTGGTCGCGCGCTGATCAGACTCCTATCGGCACACTTCTCCATAATCTCAGAGGAGATCTACTTGTAATCTTTTGTGTTACTTATAATTTAGCTCCTCGACACTTTTTTGTAAGTTTTCCCCTTTGCAAATCAATGGAAAACAACTATCTGCTTCACTAGATCAGTAGAGTCCAAGTTGTTGATACGTCCCTTTGAGATGGGTAAAGAACTGGTCGTCAGCTTGTCTGCCGCTTGTCTTTTGTAGATGTCGATAAGTTAGAAATTGTTCAGGCCAGTTAGGAATCTTGTCTTTTTTAGAGTGTCAACAGTCACACATATTTGTATTTCAAATATATTATAAGAACTTATTTTTGTGAAATTTATGTGATTTTATGCGATTTAATTGGTAATAAAAAGACAAGTTTTTCAATCCTTACTCCCTAACTTGTTTGCTCTGGCGGTCGACTGGACGGTCGATCGGACCAAGAGCCGGTCGACCAGCACGGTCGATCGATGTGCACGAAGACATGCACATGGACAGCCATATCGGCTGGTCGACCGCACGGTCGACCGACTGAGAGCACCCCACTCTAGAGTGGGGCCCGGTCGACCAGGCAATCAACTTTGCCTAGGCACGGTCGACCGGGCGGTCGATCGCAGGCACAACGGTCAAAAAAGTGACCGTTGGCCAGTCGACCGGCCGGTCGACGGGAAGGGCAAAACTGCCCTTTCCTGCTGCCAACGGGCAGAATTTCTGGTAAGCTATATATACCCACCTCTTTGAGCTGTTTTAGTTAACAATTTCAAGAGTAAAAATTCTCATCATCTTAAGTGTTTTAACAGCAAGTTTTAAAGAGTTTTTGGGATTAAAAAATCAATCTTTATTTGTTTTAAAGAGTTTGGAAATCAAAATCACAAAGAAAAACTCTTAGGAAAACTTCTAGAATTGCTATAGAAATTAAGATCAAAAACCAATTCCCATAAATATATATATGTGATTTGATTGTGCTTACTATATCTTTACATCTTATAACACAAATCATGTTTATGCTAAGCTTGATTTAGTCCTTAATGACAATTATTTTTCAATTGGTATCTCATACAAGCTTATGCATGATTTTTATTGGTATTTCATAAAGGGGAGAAAGTTCATGTTTTATCTTTCAAATTAGTATATTTCAATAGATTTCATTTTCGATTGATATCTTACTCTCATTCTTTATGATGAAAATATTTTGTTTTGGTATATGCTAACATTTTCAATATTGGTATCATGTTTCATTTTACATTGGTATCTATATTAATATGAGTTATGTTTACCTGAATCAATTTGATTTTTACTTTCAATTAGTATCAAAAACTTACAAGACAAATTTTTTTGGGTATCAAGTTACTCATGAAATTGATTGTTACTTTCAATTGGTATCAAGATTTCCTATATATTTATATCTTTCAATTGGTATCAAAAATATATAATGTGTCATTTCCTATTGGTATCAAAATTTACAAGATTTTTAAATTGGTATCAAGAAATTTTCACATTGGTATCTTTTAAGTATCTTAAAATTTTTTTGTTTACTTTCAATTGGTATCAAAATTTTTGTTGGTATCTTCAAAATATTTTGTTTATTTTCAATTGGTATCATAAATTAGTATCATGATGTTTTGATGTATACCTTTATCCTAAATTGATATATCTTTCAATTGGTGTCATAATGTTTGATTTATATTGCTTATATGCAAGGGAAGCTTAACATCTTCTCTATATATAGCTACATGTTGAGTGTATGTCATATTAAAGTGATTGACTTTTCTTTGGTATGTAGTACACGTGTGTAGTAGGAGCTTAACATCTCCTTTTATACATTGCATATTATGCTTTATGTGGTTAGGGTTTAGTCATATCTTTTCATATAAATGCATGTATGCATGGGGAGTTAACTTCACATCTCTCCTCTTCATGACTATATATCACATATATATCTTTATTGTTTGATTTATTTTTATCCCTTTGTTGATGAGTGACAAAAAGGGGGAGAGAAATTCGGAGAATGTTTTTGAGTTTATATGCATGTTTAGAAATTCAGAGAATGTTTTACATATGCATGTTTATTTTTCCAATTGGTATATGCATAAATATTTTGTTTGTGCAAAAGGGGAGAAGCATTCTTCACTTATGTATGTTTGTGTTAAGCATTCATTGCATATCTTTATGTTTATTGCCATGCATGAGTTAAGGGGAAGCTTCTATGAAGTTTAACTTTAATCCATGCATATATAACTCCATGATTTTTGTCATCATCAAAAAGGGGGAGATAGTTGGCTCAGAGGCCCTTCACTCTAGTTTTGATGATGATTAATTCATGTACTTATAGTTTACTAATAATCTTGTGATATTTAGTTTCAGATATTTGATCAAGATATTAGTAGGTGATTAGCTCCAACAAAGGTGTTTTGGAGCTTTCACATGTTGATTCAAGAGCTCAAGCGTCAAGATCGCATCTAGTACTCAGTTGGAGTCAAGCTCGGTGAATCGCGTTTGGATCGAGTCAGCTTGGAGAAGGAGTTCTACAAGAAGACCTCAGTTTGTTTAGTTTAGATTATTTAGATCTTATTGTAAAGATTAGATAATGTTGATATGCTCAAGTTCACAATACACACATGTTTTAAGTTTATTGGTTTTCGGTTTAACCGATATTGGATTTCATGTCATATACATAGATATAATATCTTTATATGTAAATTGGATTCTATCCATATACAATATGCTTCAAAGTTGCTTCAATATCATATTTTTGTATTTACATAAGTTTTAGAGAAAACGATTTTCCATTTCAAAAATCCAAAGTTTGAAAAATACAGTTATTGTAATTAAGGCAAATTTTCATATCACAAAAATGGTTCAAATAGTTTATAATATGTGTTGAAATTTTGTCACACATATTTTATTTCAAATATATTACAAAAATTATTTTTATGGAATTTATGTGATTTTATGAGATTTAATTGGTAATAAAAAGACAAGTTTTTCAATCCTTAATCCCTAACCTGTTTGCTCTGGCGGTCGACCGGACGGTCGACTGGCACGGTCAACCGATATGCACGAAGACGTGAACATGGCCAGCCATATCGGCTGGTCGACCAGGCGGTCGACTGACTGAGAGCACCCCACTCTCGGGTGGGGGCCGATCGACCGGGCGGTCTACCGTTGGCTAGGCACGGTCGACTGGGCAGTCGACCACAGGCACAACGGTCAGAAAAGTGACCGTTAGTTGGTCGACCGGAAGGGCAAAACTGCCCTTTCCTGCTGCCAACGGGCAGAATTTTTGGTGGGCTATATATACTCACCTCTTTGAGCTGTTTTAATTAACAATTTCAAGAGCAAAAATTATCATCTTCTTAAGTGTTTTAACAGCAAGTTTAAAAGAGTTTTTGGATTTAAAAGATCAATATTTATTTGTTTTAAAGGGTTGAAAAAATCAAAGAAAAATATAGTCTTTGGGAATTGGTTTTTGATCTTCATTTCTATAGCTATTCTAGAAGTTTTCCCAAGAGTTTTTCTTTGTGATTTTGATTTACAAACTCTTTATTTTCTCACACTTGAGCCTATTTATCTAACCTATCTTTTAGGATCTATTTTATGAGAAAATTGGTTTGTGGTCGTTGATACCACCAAGTGTTGTAAACCCTCCTTTCTTTGTGATATTCCTCTAGAAAGAGGTGATTGTGTTGATATCCCTCTTAGTGAAGAGGTGATTATTGGATTGGTGGCTTTGTGCCTTATCCCTCTTGTATGAGGTTGATCTTGTTTGGCTAAGTGCCCATCCCTCTCAATGTAGAGTGATTTGTGTTGTGCCTTGCCTCTTGTGTAGAGGTTGTATTGTTGGAGAGAGGAGTTGTGTACTCCCAGTTTGTATTACCCAAATCCTCAGTGGAGGTTCCCTGTGGAAATAATGTGTGAACGATATAGTGAAAATCTTTCTGTGGAAGGCGGGGACGTAGAGCTGGGTGCTCGAACCTCGAAACATATCCTTGTGTTTGTGTTTGATCCACTATCTCTAACTCTCTCTTATTGTGCATTGCATCATGTTATTCATATCATATATATATGCTTGGTTTGATTGTGTGCCATACTTGTGTTAAACCAAGAGAGATTCATATAGCACCTCAACTCTTATTCAGAGGAATTTAGAGGAGTTAGTCCAGAGCCATTCACCGGGAAATCGGCTACACTCTTTGGTTACACTAAGTGTGTTGCAATTAGTTTTTAATTTTGCATTATTTGTCATTAGATTAGCCTTACACCTATTCACCCCCCTCCTAGGTGTATTTCAAAGGTAAGGTCCAAGAAGGAAAGAACATGCGCTTCAAGGGAACTTACTACATCTGCAACAAAGAGGGGCATAAGGCAAATGAATGTCGCAGCCCTCTCAAAAGAACAAGAAGAACCACGTCGCCAAGCCTTTCAGCTGTGGTGTCAGAAGTAAATCTTACGACCAACAATAAGGATTGGTGGGTAGACACTGGGGCCACTCAGCACATCTGCTCTGAGAAATTATTATTCTCTGAAAACTAGAGCAAGATGAGCAATTCTTCATGAAAAACTCAGCCGTCTCTAAGATTGAGGAAAAAGAAAAGGTCATTCTGAAGTGGACATCTGGGAAAGAGCTTACTCTGAACGATGTGCTACATGTTCCAGATATCTGCAAGAATCTGATCTCTGGATCAATACTTAGTAAGAAAGGATTTAGACTGGTTTTTGAATCAGATAAATTTGTACTTACTAAGGGTGGGATGTATGAAGGAAAGGATTATCTTGTTGATGGTCTTTTTAAGGCCAATAGTGCAGTGGTGGACAAAAAGTCTGTGTATTTGTACCCTAAGCTTATAAATAAAGAAAAGTCTTCTGTTTATTTGCTTGATTCTCCTATTTTATGGCATGCTAGATTAGGGCATGTAAATTATAAGTCTTTAAAAAACTTGTCTAATCTAGGATATATTCCTAAACTCCACTTGGAAGAAATTCTCAAGTGTGAAATTTGTGTTGAGGCCATGTTCTCGAAAAATTCATTTCACTCAATTGATCGAAATACAGAACCTTTAGGGTTAATTCATAGCGATCTGTGTAACTTGAAGTTTATGCCAACTAGAGGCGGGAAAAAGTATTTTCTTACTTTTATTGATGATTGTACAAGATACTGTTATGTGTATCTTCTAAATAGTAAGGATGAGGGAATAAATATGTTTATAACATATAAAACCAAAGTTGAGAATCAACTCAACAAGAGTATCAAGATTCTAAAATTGACCGAGGCGGAGAATATGAATCAAATGATTTTAGTAAGTTATGTGCTAAATTTGGTATAATCCATCAAACTACAGCACCATATACTCCTCAGCAAAATAGAATTGCTGAATGGAAGAATAGAACTTTGAAGGAGATGGTCAATTTCATGCTCGTAAGTTCTGAAGCTCCGTAGAACTTGTGAGGGGAAGCTCTGTTAACTGTGAGTTATATTCTAAATTGAATACCCCACAAGAAACTTGGTCTTATACCATTTGAGTTATGGCATGGAAAAACACCTTCCTACCATTACCTCAAAACGTGGGGGTGCCTTGCAAAGGTACTACACCATTACCTAAAAAGACCAAGTTGGGAGTGAGAACTATGGACTGCATATTCATAGGCTATACCTTGAATAGTAGTGCCTATAGATTTCAGGTTCATAAATCAGAAATACCAGATATTCGTATAAACATGATTATCAAATCTAGAAATGTTGTGTTCTTTGAAGGCATCTTTTCATACAAACGGGAAATAAATAAGACTTCTGGGAAAAGAACACATGAGATGGCATTCAGGGAGAAACCCCGAGGAACCGATTGTTAATGCGAAAATTGAACCAAGAAGTCAAAGATCTAGAATCTCAAAATCTTTTGGTTCAGATTTCATAGCATACGCAATTGAAAGCGAGCCTCAAACATTTATAGAAACTATATCTACCCTAGAAACACAAATGTGAAAAAAAGCTATAAATAGCGAAATAGAATCCATACTAAGTAATTATACTTGAGAATTAGCAAACTTGCCTCCTAGCAGTAAACCAATTGGGTGTAAGTGAATTTTTAAAAGAAAATTAAAACCCGATGGATCTATCGATAAGTACAAGGCTAGATTAGTAGTCAAGGGCTATCGATAAAAGGAAGAACTTGACTACTTCGATACTCATTCACCAGTAACAAGAATAACCTCCATTTAGATTTTAATTGTAATTGCAGTATTGCATAACTTAGATATTCATCAAAAGGATATCAAGACTACATCTTAAGCGGTGAATTAAATGAAGAAATATATATGGAGCAATCTGAAGGATTTATAGTCAAGGGCCAAGAACACGAAGTGTGTAAATTGGTAAAATCCTTATACGGTCTAAAGCAGACTGCAAAACAATGACATGAGAAATTTGATAGTGTCATGATCAAAGATGAATTCACTATCAATGAATGCGATAAGTGTGTTTACACTAAAACAGTTAGAAATGCATGTATCATTATTTATCTTTATGTAGACGACATATTGATACTTGAGACTAATATTGAAATTATTAAGTCCACTAAAAGAATGTTATCCAATAGTTTTGACATGAAGGATCTGGGGGTTGCTGATGTAATTTTAGGAATTAAAATCACGAGAACACCAGATGAAATTAGTCTATCTCAATCTTACTACGTGGATAAGATGATAGAAAAATTCAAGGATCATGGGATAAAGGAGAATACAAATCCTTTTCTCCTACACATCCACCTTCTAAGAATACAGGAACTAGAGTATGCCAGTTGGAGTATTCTCAGATTATCGAAAGTCTAGTGTATTTAATGAAATGCATTAGACCCGATATTGCTTACGCTGTAAGCAAGTTAAGCAGATACACTAGTAACCCTAATGATGATCATTGGACTGCTCTACTATGAGTATTAGGTTACGTATCACATACCAAGGAATATACCTTGAGATATGGACAGTATCCACCTGTACTTGAAGGATACAGTGATGCTAATTGGATTGAAGATTCTGAGGAATCAAAATCAACTAGCGGATACGTATTTACTCTAGGAGGAGCAGCGGTATCTTGGAAATCTTTCAAACAAACATGTATTGCCTGTTCCACTATGGAATCAGAATTCATAGCCTTAGATAAGGCCGAAGAAGAAGAAGAATGGCTTCGACAATTTTTAGAAGACATACCATTATGGCAAAAGCCAGTGCCCGCTATATGCATACACTGCGATAATCAAGCAACTATATCTAGGGTACAAAATTTTATATATAACGGTAAGTCTAGACATATTCGTTGTAGACATAATATCATTAAGCAGTTGCTCTCAAATAAAATTATCTCTATTGACTTTGTCTCATCAAAGGATAATTTAGTGGACCCGCTTACCAAAGGTTTAAGTGGAGAGCGTATAAATTGCGCATCGAGGGGAATGGGTCTAAAAGCCTTCCGTTACCGATTCAGCTTAATGGAAACCTCACTTAGCGACTGGAGATCCTACAGACTAAGTTCAAGAGGAAAAACTAGTTATGATTGACTCAGCAAGTAAGCACTTAGAAGCTTGTCTCCAATCCATTCCTAAGGTGCACACAAGTACTTTCTACAAGTGGATTAAGGATAGGCTTAATGCTTTTAATGAGGCCTATATCTTGTTATTAAACAAGTGGAGTAGAGTAGACTACTCTTAATAGGACGATCACCTATGTGAGCATAGAGCTGGTCTATGGAGCTGTTATTCCCTAAAGATACTCTCTGAAGCTAAGAATGTTCAGGGCCAAAATAGACACAACCGAGAACAAAAGTTGATTTAGAAAATTACTGTGTGAAGCTTGTTGACTTGGCTTACACTAACGGCTAACAGTTCAGGACTTAGTTCACTGATTAGCCAGTAAGTCCGATAAAGCTTTCGCTATGGAGGTTTAAGACCTAGTTCACCTATTCTGATACAGTTTCTTTTCTAAAGTACCTTTCACTTTAGAGTCAGTCTCTTTGTGTGTCAATTCCTTGAATCTCCATTCATTGTGGGGGATTATTGGGAAATATGAAGACTTAAATGTGAATCTTCGAGTTGAATTACGGCGAGATCCGTTAATAGAATCAATTAGACAATTATTGGAGTGTGCTCTCCTTCCATTAGGGATGAACGTGGTATATTCACATGTTCAATTTCGACTTTGAATGAATGAGATATTCAAGTATAAAGTTTGCCTAATTTAAAAGCCAAAAGGGGATTAAAGGTAGCTAAAAGAATTTAGACCCATATTGACATGGAATGGAAGTTTGAAGTGTTTAAATAGAGAAAAATGGGAACAAAGGGCGTGCCTTTTGGGTACTTGGAGTTTTCGCACGCGATTAGGGGGAAACCATGACCCCACATGCGAGCGCGCCGGTGTAGGTGCCGGAGCCGGGCCGGGTTCGGGCTGGGTTCGGGTTCCCTACCCGGTCCGGTCCTTTTTGAACCGGGTCTCACGGGTATGGGTTACAACAGATCGCACCCGCTCCGCCATCCAGATCCGGATGGCAGATCCGAATGGCCGCAACGGCTGACAGGAAACCGCTGCAAGTCGGGCTCGGGTTCGGGTCCAGTTCTTTTGAACAGGGTCTCACGGGTATGGGTTACAGCGGATCGCACCCGCTCCGCCATTCGGATCCGAATGGCCATAATGGCTGAAGAGGAAACCGCTCCTGTCTGAAATGTTGCAACCGTTCAGACTAAAACGGTTTCTGTCTGAAATGAACCATTGCAACGGTTCAGACCGAATCGTAGCAACCGTTCAGACGAATTTGCTCCTCCTGGAGCGCTATAAATAGCGCTCTTTTTTTCTCATTTCAACACATAGCAAAACAGAGCAACAGAAACAAAGAAATGCAGTTTCTTCTGCAGTGACTTCCAATAGATTCCGAAGTGAATATTTGCGTCTCAGATTCTAAAGTGACTTCGAACAGATTCTGAAGATTCGTTCTGAAAGAAGGCTCAAAAAATTCAACAGATTCTTTAATAAAATTATTGTCAGAATTTGTGACTTCCAAAGAAGAATATTCTTCTATCTTCCTCCTTTCTTTACAGTGGATGTTCCACCAAAGTAAAGATAAATATTCTCCCTGAAATTTATCTTAGTGCTGCTGCTTTGATAATCCTGTGACGGTACTAGTTAACTACAGTTCGACCGTACGGTGATTTGGTAGTGCTATTTAAATACCGTGAATGAGTGTTGTATCTTGGGAGAACAGCGTTCAGTAACCCGTTAGCACCGTAGCGGGGGCGTAATTATCTTAAGGAGATTCACTATAAGCGTACCTCACTCTAAGTACTATATAAGTGAATTAATTTTCTTTATACAGGGGTTATACTGATATTCAGTATATTAAGACTGACTTATACTAGTCTAATTGGTGTTTAACCAAGGAAGGTAATTGAAAGGAAGTTCTGTAATTAAGGAACGTTCTATTAAACGAAAAACCTCCTATTTGATATTCACTGACCTGGCCAATTAGATCAGTGACATTGATTAGTTGTCAGATTGATCCTAGAACTAACAGGCCCGAGATAACCCAAGCCATGATGGTAAATCAGCCAAAGACCCAGGGAGAGGGGGCAAGAGTTAAATGCTTCACGGTACGATTACAACCATGAAAAGAATCAATGTAGTAATCCAAAATCTTAAGGTATTTTAAGAGGAGATGATAGCCCAAGAAAATCCAATCGAGTTGGAGAAGACGATGACTTGAAGCAAAAGAAGCAAACCAAGCAGGTGTGGTTAGTCAACTTATAAATTTTATAAGTCGACTAACGCACAAGACCAGTTGACTTGTAGTCTACTAGGGCAGATATAGAAGCAGAAACAAAGAGGAGCATTATACAGTAGTCGACTATATAGTTTATAATTCAACTAATGGCAGGGATTAGTTAACTAATTATGAGGATAAATCGGGATTAGTCGACTAATTATCAGGATAAGTCGACTAATCGAGGCATTTCCTGAAGAAAAATCAGTTTCCTTTTCAGGCTCTGGTTTGCTTTTCTAGTGAATTACGAATAGGATCCAGTTTCTATTCAATGGAGGTTTATTTTTAAAGATTAAAAGGTTTATAATTCTTCTAAATCAAGGAGATCAGTTCCTAAAAGGATTGATCAAGATTTTTCAAGCATCTAATGACCAAGATTATCTCATAGTCAAAATAGGAGTTGTATTGTAAAATCCTATAAGCAAAGGTTGAATCCAGCATTATAAATTAATCTCAAGAAAGAGATCAGAAGAAGCCAAGAAAGAGAGGAGTAAGATGAAGGTGCATAGTGAGAAGCTATACTCTTGTAATTTAGGTCTAAATTCAAGGGGAAGATGAATACTCTTGTTCCATCAAGAGGAAGGTTAGATCTCTTCGTATCAAATTTATTAATAAAACTCTCTTAAGATCTCTCCCCATGGACGTAGACCGAGTTTGGATCGAACCACGAAAAATTTTCGTGTTATTTCTTATTACTTTTTATTTAGGTATTACCAGTTTGCTTTACAACATTTTTTCTTTTTGTAGGTATTCTCATATTATCAAGTTCCACAAACATTGATCCCGTGAGTAACAATTGGTATCATGGTACCGATTTGTTACAACAATAGTATCTTCTCCAGCTTCTGTAGGCACTGCTTGCTGATTAATCTACTGCTATACATGCTGCAGTGCTTGGTGTTTTAGTACCCATTGTCCCTTGTCCACAATATCTGATACATTACAAGAAACGAGTTCAGTGGAGAGTAGTTTCTCTAGGAGACTATGTATCAGTGTATCAGTGCTACCTTTTATCCATCTGTCCAATAACAATGAAGCAGGTTTTCCATTGCCTAACTTCATCACCGTATGTGGGAAAGCCAGGGATTTCATGCTACATAGCCATTCCCATGTTCCAGAGTTAATGAGAGATGAGGTATCATTGAACAAATGTGTTTTCCCCAAATAATGAGTTTTCATCCAGTTTGCCTACAATGAATCTGATGTGCACAGCCTCCACACTAGCTTGATGCCTGAAGCCTCATTTATGTCTCTGTTCTTCCCATTCCCCCTTCAGTTTTTGGCCTACAAATGTCATGCCAATTCCACCCGTGAATTTTACCCCTCGACATAAAATTAGCAAATGTTCTCTACTAGTTCTCAGATCACAGACCAGGGCATTTTGAAAGAAGACATGCTATAGCTCAACATGTTGTGCAAGACTTCTTTAATGAGCTCAGCCCTCGATGCAAAAGATAGGAATTGTAGTTGCCAACCATCAATTCTACTTCTCACTTTGTCTTTCAGTGGTGAGAAGTGTCTTGCTTTGGGATAGATATAGGATAGAGGCAATCCCAGGTATTTTATAGGCAATGAACCTGTAGAGATTCCCAGTGTCCTAGCAATTTCTTCCTTGTACTTACACCCTTTTCTAAAAAAAATACTCTTCGACTTCTGTTTTGTAGGAAGAGGAGAGGAAGTCGAGGAAGTCGACGATGATTTTTCAGAGATTCAGCAGCAGCAGCAGCAGGGAAGTAGCAGCAGCAGCAGTAGCACGGTCAACCTAGCCGGTCGACTGTTAGGGAAGCAGCAGCAGTAGCACGGTCGACCAGCTCGGTCGACCGTTGTGCACCGACGTGCACAAGGTTGTAGCGGTCGACCGTCCGGTCGACCGACTTAAAGTGCCTAACTCTCGATTAGGCACGGTCGACCGGCACGGTCGACCGGTGCCTATGGTCAGTCGACCGACCGGTCGACTGACAGTCGGGTCGGGCTATTTCAGGAAAGTTGCTGAATTGAAAATCTGCTCAAGTTGGGAGTGGATTCTTAGGGTTTTTTCTGGTGTATATGAGAGAGGTAGAGCTCTCTTCATTAGTAATGTTGTAATACTTGTATTGATTCAAAAATCAATAGAAAATCTCTCTTCCTTGCCCTGAGGACGTAGGCGAAATTGGTTGAGCCTCGTTAAATCTTGTTTTGTGTTCTTCTCATTGATTGTTTGTTATTTACTGTTGGTGGTACTGTTATTTTGCATCTGAGATTTAGGTTTCCTCTACGTGGTTGTTGTTCGGTGTACAACAAGTGGTATCAGAGCATCCCAGGTTCGTCGTAGGATTATCTGGAGATTCGAAGGGCATCGGTTGCTGATTTTGGAGATCGAGTGTGTCGATCTCAGATCCGCATTGGGACTGTTCGTGGGATCGTGTGTCGATCTCAGAACAGCGCGTGAAGTGCTCAAGGAATCATTGGAGGAGTAGATCTGGTCAGAAACTCATCTAGGGTTTCGTGAGAAGGTAAAGATCTAATCTTTATCAAAGTTGTTTATCTGTCTCCTTTTGATTTTTCGCATTACATAGAGGATCTAGTCAGAGAGATGGCAGAAGAAAGTACATCAGTGAGGACCATGAATCCTCATCCGAGGATTGACGTGGTGAAGTTTAATGGTACTAACAATTTTGGCATGTGGAGGTGCGAGGTGATGGATGCCCTGAATGCATCTAACCTCGAGGATACTCTACGTCTGGAGAAGAAGCGAAACACAACCACTGAAGAAGAGTGGGAGAAGATGAACCGATCTGCGTGTGGCTTGATCAGATCGTGTCTAACATAAGACATCAAATATCTTGTGTTACACGAGACATCTGCGAGGTAGTTGTGGGAGATCCTTGAAAGAAAATATCTGACCAAGAGTATTAAATCGAGATTATAGCTGAAAAGCAAGATGTACGGGTTTCAGATGAAGAAGGGATGCTCCGTGAATGAACATCTGAATCGCTACACAAAGCTTCTTACGGATTTGGTCAATGTGGATGTCAAGATAGATGAAGAAGATAAAGCGGTAATTTTCTTGAACTCCCTTCCTGCAGAGGAGTATGAGACTTTTACCTTAACCTTCATAAATAGGAGACAGTCCCTTAACTATCATGAAGTGTCATCTGCTTTGGCTAATTATGAGACAAGGAGAAAGGAAAGACAGCCTTCTCAGGCAAGCTCATCAGCAGAGGCCCTAGCAGTAAGAGGCAGGGGTTCATATAGGAAGGGCAAAGATGATAGAGGGAGATCGAAGTTCAGGCTAGGTTATCGAGATCTGAAGAAGAACCAGTGTGCCTTCTGCAAAGAATTAGGGCACTGGAAAGTTGACTGTCCAAAGGCTAAAGGAAAGAAGAAGGAGTTTAAGACTGAGACAAATCTTGCAAAGGTGGTCAGTACTCAAAGCAGTACTTCACAGGCAGGTGGATCAGACTCGGACTCGTCGGTTTTCTCATTCTCAGTCACTGCTCCCATCGTTGGCTACTCAGGAGAAAATGAGTGAATTTTGGATACTGGTGCTACATACCATGTGTGCCCTAATCGAGATTGATTTTCTAGCTTTGAGAAGCTGGAGGGATGTTCAGTCGTTATGGGCGATGATCATCCATGTATCATGGAGGGTGTAGGAACAATCCAAATCAATGTAATCACCTAGAGGGGGTAAATAGATGGAGCTAATCTAATGGTCAATTAATGCGGAATAAAACTTATTTAATGCAAACAAAACTCTTAAACTAAACACTAAGTATAACACAAGAGTGTAGCCAGATTTCGCGTAAAGGGCTCTGGACTAACCTCAAGATTCCTCTAAATAAAAGTTGAGGTGCAGCGTTTGCTCTCTTGGTTGAATACAAGTGTTAGCAAACAATCCCCAAGCATATAACAATTAAGCTCACAATATATCAAGCATATAAAGATAAAGACAATATTAGCATGCAAGATATAAAGACAAATAAGAGATAGAGAGAGCAATCGCAAACACGGGAGATTTGTTTCGAGGTTCGAGCACACTTGCTCTACGTCCCCGCCTTCAACACTTGAAGGATTTCCACTATAAACCGATCCCACCAGATCACTCGGTGCCGCAACACCTACAAGGCGAGTTCACACTTGAACTCCTTGGAGACTCTAGTCCCTTCACTCGTTCCCGCAAGAACACACTGTAAGCCTACTAGCTCACCGAGGCCGCATCTTAAACAAAGAGTTCACACACGAACTCAAAACACCGCGAACCGCAAGTCCGCCTCCTCAAAGTACAAAGTAGAACTTTGGTGATCACAACACTTTGATCACCTAAAATTCTCTCACAACAAAGATCCCTATAGGTAGGTATAGCAATGGATAACTCAAGTGTTGTGAGAAAACTAGGATTGAAATGGTGGAGGAAAAAACTCAAGAAATCACTTTTCAATACACTCTTGAAAATCTCTCTTTTTGATATGGCAATTTTGGCTCTTAAACAAGTAGAGATAAACATCTAATAGAGTTGAAAAACTGGCTCAAAACTCACTTAAAAATCTTATTAAAAATAGTCCCCCAAAGCCCCATTTTATAGGCCAAAGAGAAACTAGCCGTTAGGATCCAGTCAGCAATTCTGACTGCTGTCGGTCGACCAGCCTGGTCGACCAAAAACGGTCAGAAATCTGACCGTTGGGCCAGCGATCGACCGGCCCGGCCGACCATGGCCTGGATACAGAGAGCAGGCTCTCTGTCTGGTCGACCGGGGCTTTCCAGAGAGCAGAAGCTCTCTGGCAGTCGACCGGCCTTCAGCCAAAACTGGCATGCACGGTTGTGCACGTCGGTTGACCAAATTAGTCGATTGACTTGTAGCTCAGTCGACCGGTCGGTCGACCGGCAGAAGTCAGGACAGGTTATTTAAGGGATAAAAGGTTGACTTTTTATCTAAATAAAATCCATAAATTCACGAAAAATCTACAAAAATAGGTTCAATATTATACTTTGATAATCAAACATGTTGAGTAAAATTAAGATATGTTACAAACAATTTGAACTATTTTTGTAACTTATAAATTTTGGCTAAAAACAAAATCTGTATATTTTGAAAATAGATTTTTTTCAAAACTTCTCCAAATACAAAAACAAGATATTTTAAACACTTTAAAGCATAGAGTGTATGGATATGATCCACTACACATACATGTGAAATATCTATGTTTTTGACAATAAAACACTAAACTGGTTTTGGTTAAAACATATATACTTGAAACTCCAAAAACTAAAACGGTATTTTTTTCAAAATGAAAACCCTTTTATGAAAACTTATCTAAATCAAGAGTGTGTGTGTATATGGCATACTTGAGCAATCTACCAACTATTCTATCCTTTACATTTTAATCTATAACAAAATCTTAATAAAACAAACCTAGACACAAGTCTTGATCTTGAAGGTCTTCACTTGAAGTCTTCTCATCTTCTTGCCTTGGTCCAAACTTGATCCAAAGAGCTAGACTCCTCTTGAGTACTTGATGTGGTCTTAATGCATATGCTCTTGAATCAAACCGTACTAGCTTCAAAACTTGACTTTAAATCTTTTTTGAAGCTATACACCTACTAAGATCTTGATCACAAATCTGAGACTAATTAAACATAAGATCATTAGTACTATAACTACATGAGTTGATCATCATCAAAACTAGAGTGATGGGCCTTTGGGCCAACAATCTCCCCCTTTTTTTGATGATGACAAAACTCATGGAGTTATATATGCATGGATTAAAGTAAAGCTTCAAAGAAGCTCCCCCTTAACTCATGCATAACAAATAAGCAATAAGATATGGCAATAAAGCACATAAAACTAACAAACAAATGTATGCAATCATGAGATAAACATGCCAATCAAGCATAAAACTCATCAAATTCTTTTCTCCTTTTGCAAAACAAAACAATATGCATAGACAAGAAATCTTTCTCCCCCTTTATGTATAAAGTAAGGAAAACATGCATATATACTAAAATACTTCTCCCCCTTTTGTCAATCATCAACAAAGGGGTTAAAGTAAAATCAAAACAATGTTCTCCCCCTCTTTGTTAGCAACAAAGGGGTGAACACAAATTAATCAATACAAGATATATGTGATATACATTCATGAAGAGGAAGACGCTAAGTTAACTTCCCTACATATACGCATTACATGAAGAAGGGATGACAAGCCCTAACTCACATAACGCATAATATGCAATTCATAAGAGGAGATGTGAAGCTCCCCCTACACACGTGTATCACATAAAGAAGAGTTATCAAGCTCCTCAATATAGGTACACTCAACATGAATCTATATGTAGAAGAGATGTTAAGCTCCCCTTGCATATAGGCAATACACATCAAAACATTTGTAATATTTCTTATTAAAACAACATTTTAAATTTTCTCAATAAAATAAATTTTGAGATATCTTAGTAAATCAAATTTTAGATACCAATTGTAAATAATCATTACAAATTTTGAATTTTAATTGTAATTGAAACATTTTACCAATTGAAATTTTGATACCAATGAAAGAAAGTATTTTATATTTTGATACCAATATAAATTTTCATGGATACCAATTGAAATAAATAGATCAATAGATACCAATTGAAACATATTGTACATATGATATCAACGAAATACCAATTATAAAAAAATACCAATTGAAGATAATGCATAAGCTTATTAAAAAAGTACCAATTGAGAAATTAATTGAAAATTAAGATTTGAATTAAGCTTAGCATAAACATACTTTGTGCTTTAAACATTTAAATATCTTGACAATGAAGCACAAAAAAATCATATATATGTATGAAAATAGAATACCAATAGAAATTGATATTATTTGAAATGAAAGCATACATATATAAAAACATATATGAATATACAAAAAGAATGTCAATAGTGATACCAGTTGAAAAGATCTAATGTTATCAATTGAAAACATAATAAGATCACGTGTATAACTCATACTTTCTACCACCCATTTCATGCACATGTTTAAAAGAATTTTCAATATTAAGCATATAAGGCATGGTCGCCCAACTAACCGCCCTCCAAAGGGGTAGGTAGGGGTTTTCAAAAATAGAGTTTGAAAAATATTTTTTTATAGAGAAAACACTACCAAATTTTTTTATAGAGAAAACACTACCAAATGAAGAATACATAACTAGTCAAAATAATTTTTGAAAAAATAGTAAAAGATCCTTCAAAAACATAAAGCCAAAGCATAAGTATCATGAAACATACTAAATACACAAAATTCGACACTCAAGGTCCATAAAGCTCAAAATGATCATGAAACATAGTCATGAAAAAACAAATAAAGTGTGAGTGTACAAGAATCATGTAATTAGCATTTTCCATGAAGATAATCAATAAAGCTCAAAACAAATATAATTTTATCAAACAAGTATGAAAATCATAAAAAATCATTTTTCATCTTTAAAAACAAACTTTTAGGTATATGTATATTTTATTCAAAACTAATAATATGCATACATATCCCAAACATAAAAAGAGTCTATGATATGATTTGCATGACGGTAAGAGACTCAAGAGACATACATGTATATTCATTAGATTTGAATACAAACTACATATACATGAAGTAAAGCAAATAAATAGGCAAAACAAGTGTAAATGAGGAAATCATCAAAACTAGGCTATACATGTGCATATAGTGACTACAAATGAACAATGAAGTGCAAATATATATGAATCAATTTGTTGCTCACTACTTGTACACGTATATACTCAAGTTTTGACAAAAACTACATTTAAACAAGTATTTACCACATGAAGCACAATCATAAAAACAAACATGCTAAAAATCATCAATTGAAAGCATGTAAATAAAATAGGAGTTTAGAGATAGTAACCAAACTAAAAAACTATGCTCTAATTCTCCAAAACATGGTGATTGTCCCACCAAACCTCCTTGATGGCGGTGAATCAAATGTGTGTCCATCAAGTCCATGTGCATCCACCATCAAGGCACTAATCCTCTCACGTCGTGTGAGAGCCCGCACCTATATCAAATACAAAAGGTAGGGATTTTGGTACCCATTTTCTTTTGGGTCCACGGGGGTTAGCATTGTAAGGAACCCAAACTTTCTTGTTAATAAAATTTAAAGTGTTTATCTTATCATAACAAAATTTTGCTAAATGGCCTTTGCGGTCACAATGTGTACACTTGTACACTCTAGGATGCATATGTGAATGAGTATGATTATGGCGTGCAAAATGTGCATACGCATGATGTGGGTGATGTGCATTAATATGTGAAGTTTGTTTCTTTGAAAACAAGGACTCCAATCTAGAATGGTTAAAAGCACATTTTCTCAAAGTTAAGCTCAAACAATCTATTTATTTTTCAAAAATTTAACTTCATTTTTATCAATGGTTGTGGCATGAAGAGCATGATCAACAATCTTTTTCTTTTTAGAAACATTTACTTTTTCTTTTTTAACCATTTTTCTTTTTAAAGAAGTGTTTTCATGCAAAGCAATTTCTTTTTATTTTTCCACCAAAACAATCTTATTTTTCAAAGTAGTGTTTCCTTCACAAAGATCATGTAATTTAAAAAGCAAGGAAATATTTTCATTTTTTAAAATTTCAGTTTTTTTTCAGTGCATGCAATTTTATTTTTAAAAGAATCATTTTCTTTTAACATGCAATCAAATTTCTTTTTAAATTCTTGTTATCCCTTTTAATCATGTCATATTTTTTAAGTAATTGTTGACAAAAAGATGCAAGCTCATCATATGACATATCAAACCTTCATCTACTTCGGATTCGGTATTTACCTCAAGGGGTTATCCCCTGGACCATATAGCATACATTGGAAGCGTCACTTCTAACATCCGAGTTGCTCCCCGCATAATATTGTTCTTTTCGCCAAGGGAGATCAAAGAGTTCCATACTACAGCCGAATCAAGATTAGCAACCCTAGATAAATAATCATCATTTAGGGTAGATCTTAAAGCATGTAGGGCTTTTGAGTTAGCCTCAATATATTTACTATTATAAATATATGAATCTTTAATAGTAGCAAGATAAACATAAATGCCTAGGCCTTTGAGGAACATAGACATCTTAACCTTCCAAGTTTGGATTTTAAGAATGTCAAAAGTGGGAGGTGACATGAAATCCATATGTGTGTAAACAAATATTGTGATTAGCTACAAATGAGGATCTTTAACTCTAGGTTGTAAAACCCAAATCAAGAGCACTTGGCTCTGATACCAATTGTAATCACCTAGAGGGGGGTAAATAGGTGATGAGCTAATCTAATGGTCAATTAATGCAGAATTAAAACTTATTTAATGCAAACTAAAACTTCTTAAACTAAACACCAAGTATAACACAAGAGTGTAGCTGGATTCCTTGAAGGGCTCTGGACTAACTCCTCAAGATTCCTCTAAATAAAAGTTGAGGTGCCGCGTTGGCTCTCTTCGTTGAATACAAGTGTTAGCAAATAATCCCCAAGCATTTAACAATTAAGCTCACAATATATCAAGCATATAAAGATAAAGACAATATTAGCATGCAAGATATAAAGACAAGTAAGAGATAGAGAGAGCAATCGCAAATACGGAAGATTTGTTTCGAGGTTCGAGCACACTTGCTCTACGTCCCGGCCTTCAACACTTGAAGGATTTCCACTATAAACCGATCCCACCGGATCACTCGGTGCCGCAACACCTACAAGGTGAGTTCACACTTGAAGTTCTTGGACTCTCTAGTCCCTTCACTCGTTCCCGCAAGAACACACCACCAGCCTACTAGCTCGATGAGGCCGCACCTCAAACAAAGAGTTCACACACGAACTCGAAACACCGTGAACCCGCAAGTGCGCCTCCTCAAAGTACAAAGTAGAACTTTGGTGATCACAACACTTTGATCACCTAAAATCCTCTCACAACAAAGATCCCTATAGGTAGATATAGCAATGGACAGTTCAAGTGTTGTGTGAGAAAACTAGGATTGAAATGGTGGAAGAAAAAAACTCAAGAAATCACTTTTCAATACACTCTTGAAAATCTCTCTTTTTGATATGCAATTTGGCTCTTAAACAAGTGGAGATAAACATCTAATAGAGTTGGAATAACTAGCTCAAAACTCACTTAAAAATCTTATTAAAAACAGTCCCCCAAAGCCCCATATTATAGGCCAAAGAGAAAACTAGCCGTTGGGGTCCAGTCAGCAATTCTGACTGCTGTCGGTCAACTGGCCCGGTCGACTGCCAACGATCAGAAATCTGATCGTTGGGCCAGAGGGCCTGGATACGGAGAGCAAGCTCTCTGTCCGGTCGACCGGCCCAGTCGACCGCGGCTTTCCAGAGAGCAGAAGCTTTCTGGCGGTCGACCGGGTCAGTCGACCCGCCCTCCAGCCAAAACTGGCGTGCACGACTGTGCACGTCGGTCGACCGAGTTGGTCGACCGACTTCTAGCTCGGTCGACCGAGCCGGTCGACTGGCAGAAGCCAGGACAGGTTATTTAAGGGATTAAAAGGTTGACTTTTTATCTAAATAAAATCCCATAAATTCACGAAAATCTACAAAAATAGGTTCAATGTTATACTTTAATAATCAAACATGTTTGAGTAAAATCAAGACGTGTTACAAACAATTTGAAATATTTTGTAAATCTTGGCTAAAAACAAAATCTGTATTTTTCCAAACTTCTCCAATACAAAAACAAGATATTTTAAACACTTTTAAAGCATAGAGTGTATGGATATGATCTACTACATATACATGTGAAATATGTATGTTTTTGACAATAAAACACTAAACTGGTTTTGGTTAAAACATAAATGCTTGAAACTCCAAAAATCAAAACGGTATTTTTCCAAAATGAAAACCTTTTATGAAAACTCATCTAAATCAAGAGTGTGTGTGTATATGGAATACTTGAGCAATCCACCAACTATTCTATCCTTTACATTTAATCTAAACAAAATCTAATAAAACAAACCTAGACACAAGCTTGATTTTGAAGGTCTTCACTTGAAGTCTTCTTCATCTTCTTGACTTGGTCCAAACTTGATCCAAAGAGCTAGACTCCTCTTGAGTACTTGATGTGGTCTTGATGCATAGGCTCTTGAATCAAACCGTGCTAGCTCCAAAACTTGACTTTAAATCCTTGTTGAAGCTATACACCTACTAAGATCTTGATCACAAATCTGAGACTAATTAAACACAAGATCATTAGTACTATAACTACATAAGTTGATCATCATCAAAACTAGAGTGATGGCCGTTGGGCCAACAATCAAGATGTTTGATGGGATGGTAAGGGAACTGAAGGAAGTGAGGTATGTACCTCAACTGAAGAGAAACCTAATTTCTGTTGGAGCTTTAGAGGCATTGGGCCTTGTGGTGTAATTAAGGAAGGAGTCCTTAAGATCACCAAAGACTCGATGGTGGTATTGAAGGTCGTTCACAGGAACAATCTTTACTACTTGAATGGTAGTACTGTTACAGGACAAGTGACGGCTTCTACTAATTCAGATGAAGACTCAACCAGGTTATGGCATATGAGGCTAGGACACGCAGGAGAAAAGTCTTTGCAAACTCTTGTAAGATAAGGAGAATTGAAAGGTGCCGGAACCTACAAGTTGGAATTTTGTGAACACTGTATCATCAGAAAGAAGACAAGGTGAAGTTCGGCACAGCAACACATTGCACCAAGGGGGATTCTGGACTATGTTCACACTAATGTTTGGGGACCTACCAAGACTGCATCAATTGGAGGTAACCATTACTTTGTGTCGTTTATTGATGATTATTCTAGGCGTTGTTGGGTATATACCATGAGACACAAAGGGGAAGTCCTAGAATTGTTTGTGAAGTGAAAGAAGAACTTGAAGAGAAGTACGGGAAGGAAAATCAAGGTCCTCGTTCAGATAATGGAGGAGAATACAAGTCTGATCCTTTCCTTCAGCTATGTCTGGATGAGGGCATAGAGAGACACTTCACAGTGAGGGAGACACTGCAACAGAACGGGATAGCAGAAAGGATAACAAGACTTTGCTAGAGAAGGTCCGTTGTATGTTGTCCAACGCCAGTTTATCGAAGAACTTCTGGGCTGAGGCTTTGGCATATGCATGCTATCATGTTAACATGTTGCCTTCGTCTGCGATAAGGGGGAAGACTCCTCTCAAGGTTTGGTCGGGAAAAATAGCTGCTGGCTATGATTTGCTAAGGGTGTTTGTTGTCTAGCCTATTATCATGTCAAAGAAGATAAGCTAGACCAAGAGCAAAGAAGGGCTTGTTCGTCGGCTTCAAGAAGGGAATCAAAGGATTCAAGATCTGGGATCTTACGGACAGGAAGTTTCTTTTAGCAGGGATGTCACTTTTCATGAGGCTTCTATGTTGAAGCCTAAGGTCTCTTAGCAGGTGGAGACTAGCAAAACCAAAGATGTATCGCAGCAGGTGGAGAATGATGCTAATCCACTATCTCTAGAGAGTTTAGCATTGGTGACGATCATACTAGGGTGACACAGGGTAATGATCAAGCAGATCAGGAAGATGTTGATGATGAAGAGAGTCAAGAACAGGTCATGGGTAACGTTTCTGACTCTACTGCAGTTGGAAGACCGAGGAGAAACACACGGAAACCAGATTAGCTCACTACAAATATGGTCATGGCTTATGCACTTTCGGTCGTTGAGGAGGCTATACTGTCCACCTTCAGAGAAGCTGAAATTAGTTCAGAGTCGAAGATGTGGAAAGCAGCCGTGGAAGAAGAGATGAAGTCTTTTTACAAGAACGACACTTGGGAACTCACAAGGTTGCCCAAAGGGAAGAAGGCGATAGGTTGTAAGTGGGTGTATGCAAAGAAGCAGGGATCTCTCAAAGAAGATTCGGTGCGCTACAAGGCCAGATTGGTAACAAAAGGCTATACTCAAGGGAAGGAATTGACTACAATGAGGTATTTTCTCCTGTTGTAAAGCATTCGTCAATTCGTATCTTATTGGCTTTGGTGGCACAGTACGAGTTGGACCTTGATCAACTCGATGTAAAAACCGCCTTTCTCCATGGCGATCTGGATGAAGAGATCTACTTGTCTCAGCTGACAGGGTCCAAGACTGCAGGGAAAAAAGATATGGTATGCAAGCTAAAGAAGTCGCTGTATGGGTTAAAACAGTCTCCTAGACTGTGGTACAAGCGGTTCGACAGCTTCATCAGAGGAAAGAAGTACACACGTAGCCACTATGACCCATGTGTGTATTACAAGAAGCTACCGACAGGGGAGTATATCTATTTACTACTGTATGTAGATGATATGCTTATTGCTTCAAGGTCTAGATCTGCAATTGATGCACTAAAGAGGGACTTATCTTTTGAGATGAAGGATCTTGGTGAAGCAAAGAAGGTGCTAGGCATGGAAATTACTCGAGACCGAAGGGTTGGCAGGGTGAGCTTGACACAGAAGGGGTATTTGCAAAAGGTACTTCAGATGTTCAACATCGGCAAGGATGCGAAGTCTGTAAGTACACCACTAGCTCCTCATTTCAACTTATCTGCTATGATGTCTCCAAAGAATGTTGAAGAATGTGAGTACACGACTCACGTCCCATATGCTAGCGCAGTTGGTGGTCTTATTATGCTATGTGTACAAGACCAGATCTGTCACAACCTGTCTCTATGGTCAGTAGGTATATGCATGATCTGGGACAGGGTCATTGGGAGGCAGTGAAGTGGAATCTGCGATACATCAAAGGTACCATTGATGTTGGTCTGGTATTTGAGAAGGACTCAATAGGGAAGCAGGATTGTATCGGGTATATCGATTCCGATTATGCTAGTGACCTTGACAAGCGTCGGTCTACAACGGGGTATGTCTTTACATTCTCTCAAGCACCGGTGAGTTGGCGCTCTATTCTACAGTCTACCGTCGCATTGTCTACTAAAGAGGCCGATTATATGGTCATGACGGAGGCTATGAAGGAGGCAATTTGGCTTCAAGGCTTGCTTGATGACTTGGGGGTGGATTAGGATCTTTTGAGGATCAACTGTGACAGTATGAGTGCTATTTATTTAGCCAAGAACCAGGTATATCATGCACGGACGAAGCACATCTACATCAGGTTCCATTTTGTTTGGGAGATTCTAGATGAGGGTCATATTGAGCTGCTGAAGATTCACATATCGGAGAATCCCGCCGACATGCTTACCAAGGTGGTGTCAGGAGTCAAGTTTGCACATTGTAAAACTTTGCTCCATATCCTTCATGTAGAATGAGCTTGTTGAAGCTCCTTTGGATGAACTATGAATGGCTTGATCCCTTGGGCAGGGTACGTAGGCAACCACACTGGTGCAGCCACTTTTGAGTCAATGGTTCATATGTTTCATTTCAGCTCAGATTTGAGAAATCTTCACCGAGGTGGAGAATTTAGGAAGAGGAGAGGAAGTCGAGGAAGTCGAGGAAGTCGACGATGATTTTTCAGAGATTCAGCAACAGCAGCAGCAGGGAAGTAGCAGCAGCAGCAGTAGCACGGTCGACCGAGCCGGTCGACCGTTGGGAAGCAGCAGTAGCAGCAGCAGCACGGTCGACCGGCCCGGTCGACCGTTGTGCACCAACGTGCACAAGATTTAGCAGTCGACCGTCCGATCGACCGATTGAAAGTGCCTAACTCTCGGTTAGGCACGGTCGACGGCACGGTCGACCGGTGCCTATGGTCGGTTGACTGACAGTCGAGTCGGGCTATTTCGGGAAAGTTGCTGAATTGGAAATCTGCTCAAGTTGGGAGTGAATTCCTATGGTTTTTCTGGTGTACATGAGAGAGGCAGAGCTCTCTTCATTAGTAATGCTGTAATACTTGTATTGATTCAAAAATCAATAGAAAATCTCTCTTCCTTACCCCGAGGATGTAGGCGAAATTGACTGAACCTCGTTAAATCTGGTTTTGTGTTCTTCTCATTGATTGTTTGTTATTTGCTGTTGGTGGTACTGTTATTTTGCATCTTGTAAGTTCACCTAGAGGGGGGGTGAATAGGTGATGGCTAATCTAATGGTCACTTATGAACAAATAATGCGGAATTAAAACTAAGTTGACCAAATTAAACTTCTTTTAATTGAACACTTATGTATAACACAAGAGTGTTGCCGAATTCCCCTTGCGAGGCTCTGGACAAACTCCTCTAGATTCCCCTTGAATGGGTTGAGGTGCCACGTTGGCTCTCTTGGTTGAATACTAGTGTTAATAACAATCCCAAGCAAGTATAACAATTATGAGCACAAAGATATATCATGCATATAAGAGATAAAGACTATAAAGTAATGCAAGATATAAGTGAGACAAAAGAGTAAGAGAGCAAGAGTAAGCAATCGCAAACACAAAGGGTTTGTTTCGAGGTTCGAGCACACTTGCTCTACATCCCCGCCTTCGACACACGAAGGATTTCCACTATGCACGATCCAACCGGATCTCTCCTTGGTGCCGCAACACCTACAAGCCCTCGGACTCCCAAGTCCCTTACACACGCAAGTCCACCGACTCGCCGAGGCCACACCTCGCACTACAAGAGTTCACACCCGAACTCCACACCACAACGAGCACACTTGCCCGTCTCCTCAAAGAACAAGATGAAATCTTGGTGATCTAAACACTTGATCACCTACAAAACTCTCACTACAACACCTATAGGATGAATAGCTCAATGGATGCTCAAGTGTTTGTGTGAGAAAGCAAGGAAAGAATCTTTGGTGAAAATCTCAAGAAATCACAATAAACACTCTTGTAAAATCTTCCCTTTTGATTGGAAGTATTAGCTCACTATTTTTGTGGAGAAAAACCTCTGGAATGAATATGAGAAAACAGGCTCTAAGGTCTCCAAAAATCTTGGCTTAAAACAATGACAAAACCCCCTTTTATAGAGGCCAGAAAAATCTGACCGTTGGGCTCTGTCAGAGCTTCCGGTCGACCGGTCCGGTCGACCGGCAACGGTCAAAATCCGACCGTTGCAGCCTCCGGTCGACCGGCTCAGTCGACCGAGCACTTGGAGCAGAGAATTCCTTCTCTGTCGGTCGACCGGTGCGGTCGACCGAAGTTTCCCGAGAGCAAGCTCTCTGGAGCGGTCGACCGGCCCGGTCGGCCGATCCTCCAGTGCACACTGGCGTGCACGTCTGTGCATGTCCGGTCGACCGACCCGGTCGACCGGCCACTGTCAGTTCTGAAAAATCAGAACTGCCAGAACCAGAAAAATGGGATTAAAGATTGGTCTTTTAACTTAATAAAAATCCCAGAAATTTACAGTAAATCCAGAAAAATAGTTTCAATCAAAATAAAAACTGTTTTTCTAAAAATATGTTTTTCTAAAACTTGTTTTTCCATAACTTCACAAAATACAAAAACAAGATATTTTGAACTTATAAAGCAAAGTGTGTATGGATATGATCCACCACACAATCAAGATGAAATATCTAGTTTTTGACATAAAGCACTAAACTTGTTTTGGTTAAAGGATATGTATATAAGAAATTACCAAAACCCAAAGTAGATATTTTGTCATAAGGAAAATCTCATCAAATACAAAAACAAGATATACTTTTAAAGCATAGTGTGTATGGATATGATCCACTACACAAATAAGATGAATATCTAGTTTTTGACATAAGGCTCTAAACTTGGTTTTGAAAGATATGTATATAGGTAACATCAAAAACCAAGACATGTATTTTGTCCAATGAAAAATCTTTTTACCAAAAAGAAAGAGTTTTTTCTAACTAAAAATTCTTTTATGAAATGAAATTTTTATCATGAAAACAATTCTATCAAGAGTGTGTGTGTGATATGACTTGAGCAATCCACCAATCTATTCTATCCTTTACATTTTTATCTAAAACAAATAAAAATCTTATACCTAGACACAAGTCTTCATCTTCTTGAAGTCTTCACTTGAAGGCTTCTCATTTTCTTGACTTGGTCCAAATGCAATCCACCGAGCTCATCTCTAGATGTGTTCTTGATGCATAGGCTCGTGAATCAACCGGTGCTAGCTTCCAACTTGTCTTTAAATCCTTTGTTGAAGCTCCACACCTACTAAGATCTTGATAAAGAATTTGTCACTAATTAAATACAAGATCATTAGTAATCATAACTTCATGAGTTGATCATCATCAAAACTAGGGTGATAGGCCTTTGGGCCAACAATCTCCCCCTTTTTGATGATGACAAAACTCATGAAGTTATATATGCATGGATTAAAGTAAAGCTTCAAAGAAGCTCCCCCTTAACTCATGCATATCAAATAAATGATAAAGATATGACAATGAAGCACATGACATGTATGCAAATGAAAGGAGATAACACAAAAACAAATCTTTTTCTCCTATTATTTGCAAACCAATACAAAAAAAAAAAACATATATGCATAACTAACAGGAAGACAAATACTTCTCCCCCTTAAGTAAAGAAAACATGCATATATACTCAAATACTTCTCCCCTTTTTGTCAATCATCAACAAAGGGTTCAAAGTAAAATCAAATCAAAAAAAAATTTCTCCCCCTTTTTGTCAAAAACAAAGAAATAAGGAGGGGTATACAAATCAACCAATAAAGATTTATATGCGATATACATTCATGAAGAGGAAGACGTTAAGTTAGCTTCCCTACAATGTGCATTGCATGAAAGAGGAATGTGAAGCCCTAATTCACACAACACAACTATGTAATGCATAGAAGGAGATGTGAAGCTCCCCCTACACACGTATATCATATAAAGAAGAGATGTTAAGCTCCTCAATTTATAATATACTCAACATGAATCTATATGTAAGAGAGATGTTAAGCTCTCCTTGCATATAGGAAATACAAAACAAAACATTTTTAATTTTTCTTTATCAAAACAAAATTTGAACTTTTCCCAATAAAACAAATTTTGAACCAATCATAATGTGTAATTTTGATACCAATAGAAAATAGCACTTGAAGATGTGTGATATCAAGTTATCATTGCAAAAAAAATTTTTGTTTCAAACATATTGATATCAATTGTAATCATATAACAAATTTGAAGTTGAAGCATATTGATACCAAATGAAAGAACTAAAATAAAATCTTTTTATTTTTCATAAGCTTATGCATAGTTAATATAAGGTGTTAACTTAACTTAGCATAAACTTTTTGTGCTTTTAAGAATGTAAATCAATTGTAAAGCAAGCACATGAAAATCATATATATGTATGTGAATAGATAAGACCAATTTGAAAATTAGGGCATACATATATAGGAACCAAAATGTGAGTAATATACCAATTGTAAAATTAACATTGTAAGTCATGTATATACTCATAACCAAAAATTGGTAGGTTTTAAAAATAGTTATGTCTAAGCACTACCAAATTTGAAGAATAAATAACTAGTTATAAATAATTTTTGAAAAACTAGTTAAAGATCCTTCACAAGCATGAAATTATATGTTATTCATGAATTATACTAAATACATACAAGTTTAAGCACTCATAGTCCATAAAGCTTAAAAATTATCTTTTATCATAAAAGATGAGTGTTCAAAGGTTATGTAAATGGTATTTTCATGAAAATAGAAAGTGAAGCATGAATCTCATGAAATCTTATTTTTCATCTTAAAACAAATCATATATTTTTCATAAAGCAATACTAAATACACAAAGATTTAATCACTCATGGTCTATAAAGCTCAAAATATTTTGTATCATAAAGATGAGTGTTCAAAAGATCATGTAAATAGTATTTTTATGAAAGTAGTCATTCAAGCTCAAAAAGATCATAAATCACATTTTGTTTTACACATGTTTTAATCTTTAATACAAATCAAAAACATGAAAAATCATAAATTTTTTATTATTTATTTAAAATACTAATCTTCATGGTATATGTATGATTTATCCAATTCTAACAATATGCATACATATCCCAAATATGAAAAGAGTCCAATATATATTGCATGAAGGCAAATGACTCAAGGGTATACATGTATATTTATTAGATTTGAATTAAACACACATATACATGAAGTAAGATCAAAGATAGGCATAACAGGTATAAATGACGGAATCATCAAAACTAGCCTATACACATGCATATAGTGAATACAAATGAGCATGAAGTTCAAATATATATAAGTCAATTGTAGTTCACTATTCATATATGTATAAATACGAGTTTTGACACATTCTACATTTAAGCATGTAAATGCCACAAGAAGCACCAAAAAAAATATGAACATGCTATATGATACATGAAATTAAAAGGCATGTACATAAATGAAATAGGAGTTTAGAAATTGTTACCAACTTCAAAGCTCCTAGCATGGTGGTTGACCCACCAAAATTCCTTGATAGCGGTGCTCTAAGTATGTGTCATTTTAGTTCAATTGCACCCACCATCAAGGCACCAAATCTCTCACGTTTTGAGAGATTCCTCACCTACATCAAATACACAAGGTGGGGATTTTGGTACCTATATTTTCTTGGGTCCTATGGGGTTAGTCTTGTAAGGAACCCAAACATTTTATTTTTATCAAAAATAAGAACATTTAACCTTTCATAACAAAATTTTGCTAAATGGCCTTTGCGGCCACAATGTGTACATATGTACACCTTAGCATACTTATGAGTGGGAGTGTGAGCATGATGTGCATCATAAGCATATGCATGATGTGAATGTGCATGAGTATGAGGAACTTGTTTCTTTTGAAACAAGGATTCCAATCTAGTATGATTGAATGCACATGAGCTCAAATTAGAGCTCAAATTATCAATTTTATTTTTCAAATTTTTAATCTCATTAGTGGTGGCATGAAAAGCATGATGAGATGAAGAGTCAATTTTCTTTTTCTTTTGAAAAACATTATCCTTTTCTTTTCAACAAATTTTCTTTTTAAAGACTTATTTTCTTGCAAAATGACTTCCTTTTGTTTTTCCACCATATCAAACTTATTTTTCAAAATCATATTTCCTTCACATAAAACATTCAATTTAGACATTAAGGAAATATTCTCATTTTTCAAATCCTCATTTTCTTTTTCTAAACATGCAATGTTATTTCTATATGAGTCATGTTCCTTATGCATGCAAGCAATTTCCTTTTTCAAATTTTTATTATTCTTTTTAATCATGTCATATTTCTCAAGCAATAATTGGCAAAATGTATTAAGCTCATCATATGACATATTAACATCCTCATCCTCGGATTCGGTAGTTACCTCAAGGGGGTTATCCCCTTGGACCATATAGCATACGTTGGAGATGTCGCTTCCAACGTCCGAATCGCTCCCCGCATAGTATAGATCCTTTTCGCCAAGGGAGATGAGGGTGTTCCATACTACAAAAGCCGAATCAAGATTAGTCATCTTAGACAAATAATCATTATCTAAGCAAGATACTAAAGCATGTAGGGCTTTTGCATTAGCCTCAATGTTCTTACCATTTAAGCAATATTCTTTATTAGTTGTGGCAAGATATACACTAAGGCCAAGTCCTTTGAGGAACAAAGACATCTTAACGTTCCAAATTTGGATGTTAAGAATGTCAAAGGTGGGTGGTGACATGAAGTCCATTGTGTGTGTACAAATCTTGTGATTAGCCTAAAAGAGGATCTTTAACTCTAGGTTGTTAGACCCAATATCAAGAGCACTTGGCTCTGATACCAATTGTAAGTTCACCTAGAGGGGGGGTGAATAGGTGATGGCTAATCTAATGGTCACTTATGAACAAATAATGCGGAATTAAAACTAAGTTGACCAAATTAAACTTCTTTTAATTGAACACTTATGTATAACACAAGAGTGTTGCCGAATTCCCCTTGCGAGGCTCTGGACAAACTCCTCTAGATTCCCCTTGAATGGGTTGAGGTGCCGCGTTGGCTCTCTTGGTTGAATACTAGTGTTAATAACAATCCCAAGCAAGTATAGCAATTATGAGCACAAAGATATATCATGCATATAAGAGATAAAGACTATAAAGTAATGCAAGATATAAGTGAGACAAAAAGAGTAAGAGAGCAAGAGTAAGCAATCGCAAACACAAAGGGTTTGTTTCGAGGTTCGAGCACACTTGCTCTACATCCCCGCCTTCGACACACGAAGGATTTTCACTATGCACGATCCAACCGGATCTCTCCTTGGTGCCGCAACACCTACAAGCCCTCGGACTCCCAAGTCCCTTACACACGCAAGTCCACCGACTCGCCGAGGCCGCACCTCGCACTACAAGAGTTCACACCCGAACTCCACACCACAACGAGCACACTTGCCCGTCTCCTCAAAGAACAAGATGAAATCTTGGTGATCTAAACACTTGATCACCTACAAAACTCTCACTACAACACCTATAGGATGAATAGCTCAATGGATGCTCAAGTGTTTGTGTGAGAAAGCAAGGAAAGAATCTTTGGTGAAAATCTCAAGAAATCACAATAAACACTCTTGTAAAATCTTCCCTTTTGATTGGAAGTATTAGCTCACTATTTTTGTGGAGAAAAACCTCTGGAATGAATATGAGAAAACAGGCTCTAAGGTCTCCAAAAATGTTGGCTTAAAACAATGACAAAACCCCCTTTATAGAGGCCAGAAAAATCTGACCGTTGGGCTCTGTCAGAGCTTCCGGTCGATCGGTCCGGTCGACCGGCAACGGTCAAAATCCGACCGTTGCAGCCTCCGGTCGACCGGCTCGGTCGACCGAGCACTTGGAGCAGAGAATTCCTTCTCTGTCGGTCAACCGAAGTTTCCCGAGAGCAAGCTCTCTGGAGCGGTCGACCGGCCCGGTCGGCCGATCCTCCAGTGCACACTGGCGTGCACGTCTGTGCATGTCCGGTCGACCGGCCACTGTCAGTTCTAAAAAATCAGAACTGCCAGAACCAGAAAAATGGGATTAAAGATTGGTCTTTTAACTTAATAAAAATCCCAGAAATTTACAGTAAATCCAGAAAAATAGTTTCAATCAAAATAAAAACTGTTTTTCTAAAAATATGTTTTTCTAAAACTTGTTTTTCCATAACTTCACAAAATACAAAAACAAGATATTTTGAACTTATAAAGCAAAGTGTGTATGGATATGATCCACCACACAATCAAGATGAAATATCTAGTTTTTGACATAAAGCACTAAAATTGTTTTGGTTAAAAGATATGTATATAAGAAATTACCAAAAACCCAAAGTAGATATTTTGTCATAAGGAAAATCTCATCAAATACAAAAACAAGATATACTTTTAAAGCATAGTGTGTATGGATATGATCCACTACACAAATAAGATGAATATCTAGTTTTTGACATAAGGCTCTAAACTTGGTTTTGAAAGATATGTATATAGGTAACATCAAAAACCAAGACATGTATTTTGTCCAATGAAAAATCTTTTTACCAAAAAGAAAGAGTTTTTTCTAACTAAAAATTCTTTTATGAAATGAAATTTTTATCATGAAAACAATTCTATCAAGAGTGTGTGTGTGATATGACTTGAGCAATCCACCAATCTATTCTATCCTTTACATTTTTATCTAAAACAAATAAAAATCTTATACCTAGACACAAGTCTTCATCTTCTTGAAGTCTTCACTTGAAGGCTTCTCATTTTCTTGACTTGGTCCAAATGCAATCCACCGAGCTCATCTCTAGATGTGTTCTTGATGCATAGGCTCGTGAATCAACCGGTGCTAGCTTCCAACTTGTCTTTAAATCCTTTGTTGAAGCTCCACACCTACTAAGATCTTGATAAAGAATCTGTCACTAATTAAACACAAGATCATTAGTAATCATAACTTCATGAGTTGATCATCATCAAAACTAGGGTGATAGGCCTTTGGGCCAACACATCTGAGATCTAGGGTTTCCTCTACGTGGTTGTTGTTCGCTGCACAACATGTTTGTTAATAGATAAGCCAGTATAGAGTCGGAGTTTCTGTAAAGCTTCAGTTACCCCTGAAGCAGAATGCTTGTCTCCCTTGCAAAAAAAGTGCATGTCATCTTTGAAGAGAAGATGGGATACTACTATCTTATCACTTCTCTTTGAGGCTTTTTGCTACCAGATACCAGTGCTATATCCATACTGATGGGCCAAAATTCTAGCTCCAAAACAAATAGGTAGGGGGACAATGGACATCCTTGTCTAACACCCATGTTACTTTTGAAATTTCCAAGTGGTGAGCCATTTAGCATGGTTGAGAAGGATGCAGATGTTAGGCATTCCTTTATCGAGTTGATCCATCTATTTGAGAAGCCCATGCAATGGAATATAAAGTATAATAATTCTCTGTTAATAGTGTCAAAAGCCTTTTGCAAGTCCACTTTGAGGCACATTCTACTGTCCATAGGGTTCTTATAGTCCTTGACTAGCTTATATGCTAGCAAAGTAACACCATTGATCAGTCTCCCTTGTAGAAAAGCATTTTGAGTTTGAGAGATCAGTCCCCAATCACCTTCTGAAGTCTGTATGCTGAGAATTTGGTTATCAGCTTGTACAAAGTGTTCCAGCAAGAGATGAGCCTGTAATCACTAAGATGTGAAGCATTAGTAGTTTTTGGGGCCAAAGAAACATCGCTGATCAATCTCCCTTGGTTACTTTAGTATCTCCATCTTCACCTGAAAACTTGCACTCTTAAGCTTCCAAAGCTCTCAATAAGAGAAGATTCTTTCTTAAATCTGGAACGTGATGCATGTTCGTGAGGGTTTGAACATGTCCATCAAACATCCTCATATGGATGTTGCCAATGTCAACTGTCTTGCACACGACGTCGTTACTCATCAGGACATAGCCTCCATCGAAAGGCTTATATATACTGAACGACTCTCGTTTTCGGCGCATGTGGTATGTATACTCGGAGTCAAGTAATCAAGCATCTGAGTATATTTTCTTTCCTCACTGAGCTGTCAGGACATCCCATGGATTCTCATATGCTTCTTCGACAACATTGACTTGTTCTGGTACTAGCCCCATCAGTATCCTTACCGCCTTTTTATTTCAGCATTTTCTTATATTTCATACAATTTTTCTTAATGCGTCATATTTTTCTGTAATAGTAGCAAGCATTACTGTTAGAAGCATCTGGATTCATTTTGTGTCCCTACTCTTTGATCTCCCTCTTTGACCCTTGACAACCAGTCCTGAAGCCTGCTATTTGTACATGTATATTACATTATATATAACTACATTCTCACATTTATTGTGTAATAAACTCTGTAATTAATTTGTCTTAATGTCAAATTTGCTCAGGTTCAATTTAATGGGGAATGACATGATAATCCCAAATCTAGTTCAGTTAAATCAGATTTTTGAGAATTTATTCGGTTAGCTGAAGAATCAATAAAGACAAGATTGAATCCAAAAGTCCAGAGAGAATTCTATCAGCATACAAATGTGCACCTAAACGAGAGGACCTATGCACCCCTGAATCTGGCCCAACTATTGAAGCTGTTGGGGGAGCATTTGCTCCCATATCTTTGTACTCGTCTTCCCTTTCCAATTCTCCTATAAATAATACCAGTTCAGAAGGCAGATAGGCACAACTGGAAGAGAGCTAGGTTTAGATTTTTATTTTTAATTTAAATTTAAATTTTTCTTTTATGTAATTTTCTATTTATTTGTAAACTTAAATTAGAGAAGAGATTCATGTTAAAGAGAGAGAGAGACGATTGTCTTGAGAAGTGACACCAATGTAATTTTCTTTCCTTTCTTTTATTGTTTTTCAATTTAATCAAAAGTTTACTTTTCTTCTTATTTTTACTTTACTTTTATGTTTGATTATATATCCAAGTGAATCTAATAGGATCGCAGTCACCTTGCCTTGCCGAGTGCGACCGATAGATCAGGATGATGGATTCCTCCTTTATGTCTGTTTCATTTCATGCTTGCTCCCTGAAGTTCTTAATGATGTAATGTCAACAGGAACATAATCCATTCTTATGGGCTATGCACTGATCGCTTCCAAATCAAGGTAAACTTTCGCCAACAATCAGAGGTAAGTATTCACAAAAAGGTAAGTATACTTTCTTTCTTTTTTTCTTTTCATTTCTTAGTTTAGAAATGATTTTAAAACCTTCTCTTTTCCTTATTCTTAGATTCTTTCTTTCCTAACTTAATTTTTCTTTTGAAAACACCAACACCACTTCTTTCATGTCTTTTGATCTTTGACTTTTAACTTAGTTTTATTTTTCTTTTCTTTTTCAAAACTAAGAAGAAATCTTTAACCAGATTTAGTAAATTAAAAAGAATACTTAACTCTTTCTTCACAGTCCCTCCTTGTGGATCACGACCTACATAACCACTTACTATAGCGGTAGTATTGAGGAACCTTAGCAGTATTAATCTATCTACTCTAAACTTTTTTTCTATGCAGGTTTCACCTTGAGCAAATTTTAACGCCATTGCTGGGGAGGGACAGTAAATCTTTTTAGTTTACTAACGACTAATACTTTTTTCTCTGTTTTTGTGTACCGATTTTAGAAAATAAATAGCTGCATAATATATTTGGCTGCTCTGTGACCCTGCTCAAGAAAGTAAGGCACCAGAGCCTACTCAACTGTCGCGTAAACACAGCAAAAGTCGTGTTTTCACAGCAGGAGTAGTGGACTACTAACACCTGTTTCATGCAGGGCTGTTTAATTGTAAATCTATAGCTTCTGCAGTAATTAGTTTCTCAGTTTAACTTGTTCTGTATATTGCGTAACTCAAGTTGAAAAATGATTAGACTTTGCATCTAGGCATTTGTTTAATTTGTTACATCTTCATTATTGTTAAAGAGTGCTAGAGCAAAGGTACGCGTGCATAGCATATAGTATAGGAACACTTTTTGAGTGATTTATATCGCTTAAGTGTTACTTTCTGCTATATACTTGTAAACTTGCACTAAAGTGATTAAGGGCTTAACCTATAAATAAGACAAGGTGGAGGAGTCATTACCCTTCCTTAGCCCAAAATTATCACCTCACTCACTAACCCAGCTTAACTAAAGCTGAGTAGATATTGGCCCTAGAGACATCTTGGACTAATAGGAGATTGACCTCAGAAAGAAGTTTTAGAGTTTGACTCGAACAAATCTGTTCTTAAGGTTGGAGATTAAGAGGCAAGATCCTAAAAAATCAGTGGTTTGGTATAATTAAGGTCCGTTACTCCGCACGGATATCTCCCACTGTGTTTTGTCCCTACCTGACCGACTAACCTGTGATCAGAATGCTGAAATATACCTCTTCTAGACAGTCAAGCAGTTGGAGTCATCTAAGTCTAAGGTCTACCCTAACATAGGCTAGATTTTTCTTTTTCTTGTTTATATTTGTTTGTCTTTGTTTGTTCTTGTTTTATGTGAAATGGATCATCACCATAATTTTTTCATAATAGAATGAATCCATATTCACCCTGATCTCTTTTGACTCAGATGTCATCAGCTCGACATTGCATAACTTTAACCAATTAAGTATGTCGGATTAATTTTATCAGACTCAATATAGTTCTCAGTCCCAGTATAATGATCAAAATTGGAATCATCATCTCCACTGTTCACGAATCAGTGAGGGATACAACTCCCTTGAGTCATTTTATCAACCACAATACTAACATTCTACTTCATATACTCCATTTCTAGAACAATCGATTGAAAAAAATTTCGAATTAGAAAAGTGTCTAGAAGCCTTGTATGAGTCCGAGTGATAAGTTCAAAGCATGATGGACTCAAAATCCACAAAAAAATTCCAAATCCAAGATCCTTACTTCATTTTCTAAGTCCCACCATAACAAGAAGAACCTATAGACTTAGAAAAGAGTATGGAAGACCTGATTCAGTCCCAAAATGATTTTTTCCAATCTATCAATAGGTTAGAAGGAAAAATGAGTCATTTGGTCAACAAAATAAATGATAAGAATGAGGAAACTATTCCTACCCAATTTTTGACCATTCTCAATTTCCCTATCCGTGTTGATAGGAATCAAGAATCATAGTGTTTTGAAAATAACTTTATCAAGATTCAATTCCACCACAGCATCTTGAACTTGACCAATCCCAAATCTTGGACAAATCAACAAGTTTTCATAAGAAAATTGAACTTGATTGTGAATGTGACCCTGATCTCCAACTTTATGATTCAGTTTTAATTTTTGAATCTATGTTGACTCAGCTCGATTTGGACCATATTCTCGAACCAACATTGATTGTCGTACCTATACATCTTGAACATGAACCCCCAATTTTGGATAGTCACATTTCATTAATGAAAATTGAATGTGAACTTCAATTCTTTGATTTGGTCCCAGCTCTTAATTTAAAACTGACTTTTAAACTTAAACTTGATTTTTTGTCATATTCCCGAGTCAGTATTGGTGCCTGTTACTTTCATTTTGGAGCCGAAATCATCTATTTCATTGAATCACATTCTTTTGTTGGACTAAGGTATAGACCATTATGATTCCGAGAAGATATTTCGAGATGATATTATAACCGGGATAATTTCATGTTAGGATCTTGATGATCCTAATCAAATTGGGAAAATAACAATGTAAATAGAAAAAGGTCATCAAAGGTGAGTTCTTTAAAACTCCACAATATTTAGATTGGGCAGCGACGCTTGCCTGAATCCGTTCACCACTGGAACCACCACCTTAAGGTAATATTTTTTCTTCCCTTTCTTCTTTTTTATGCATATATGCATTCATTTATATATTGAGGACAATTCATGAGATAGGTATGGGGAGGGTTTTTGCTTCCTTTTTATAAAAAAATCTTTTCCTTTTAATTTTTTGAAAAATTTTGACTTATTTTTTTAAGAAATTAAGTTAATTTTAACGAATAGAAGAATCATAATTAGGATTTCTTATCTTGGTCAAAATAAGATTATTGTTTGATTTCTAGGTTTGAGAAAAAATTAGAAAAGTAATATAGTCCTAATTTTTACCTTGATGAAATATGCATACTTAATACGCTTACACATTTAGGGTTCAAAAACAAAGATTCTTATGCTTATAAAAAAAGTAAAAAAAGGAAATATATATATACACATATATTAAAAATCCTCTGATTAAGCTGGGTATTTGTGTCTCATAAAGTATAAATATTCACGCCTAAAAGTGGTCCTTATTATGAATAAAATTCTTAATTTTGTTGCGTTGTTTGCTCGAGCCCTTAAGTCCTTAGGGTGTTTTCGCACCCGGTGTTCTAAGACCGTCCGGTTTGAGGTCACAGATAAAGGCTCACTACATTGGTGAATTAGAAAGCCTAATAGAACTAAGGGATATTACCACCATAATATATAAAAATAAGGTATAAGAGTTAGAGTTGAAGAATTCTTAATCAAAATATTCACGATCACAAAACGCATATGATTTAGGGCAAGTAATAGATTATATGAGAAATACAGTTTGAATCCTCATCCTGATTGATAACAAGTTTTGAATAGAGACTAAGTTTAGGAATGAAAAGTTTGGTGATCCTATGACTTATAAATTACTTGATTTTTGCTAACAAATCTTCAAATATTTTCTCTCTCAAAATGTGTTTATCAAAATATTAACACTTTGTTTTTCTTTCTTTTATGAATTTTGTGTGTATAATTCACTGAAAATCCTTAGGAGACGAAACTCATCCTCTAGGGGTAATTTAGAGGTTTAACGGCTTGTAGCACGTGCTAAGTGCAACTGTGATTCCTACGAAAGTGAGTTAGATTAGGTTAGCTATATTTTTTTATTTGTTTTGCTCGAGGATGAATAAAAGATAGGTGTGGGGGGGGGGTGATTGTACACGTATATTGTATAATATTACTATATTCTCATATTATTGCGTAATAAACTCTGCAATTAACTTATCTTAATGTTAAATTTATTGGCCCAAGTGTACATTCTTTGGGTTTTATGTTTGATGATTACAAACCACATAAAGTTATTCGGTACTAATCAAGTTCAAGTATTCAGTACTTTTCAGGGTTCAAAAGAACTCAAAGTATTTTTTTCCTGAAAAGGAAGATTTTAAAGTCTCAAAGTTTACTCAAGGACGGAATTTAAGTTAGGACAATCAAAATTGACATTTTGAAGAAGCCGACTTGAAGATTACTTGAAGACATATTGAACCTATATAAGAAAATATTTAGTTAAAGTAGAATGTATAATTGATGCTCAAGAAGTCACACACAAAAATACGAGTTTTTAAAATATAATTTTTCATATCTAGTTTTCTCATTTCGGTATTTTACAAGTTTGGTGTTTGATACATATCTTTTTTTTATATTTATATGTCATATTTCCATCATGTATCTCATAGGCTATGTATTGCCAAAATATTTTTTAACCAATACAAAAGATTTAATAATGAGTTTGATTTCAAAAACTTTCTGAAAAAATGTCTTAGGCTCGGACCTCATGGTTGTTATTTGGTGACAGCTTGTGCATGTTGTGTATCTCTGTCGGATGACCGACCGGTTAACCGGCAAACCTAGCGATCGACCGGGCGGTTGACCAACTGTCACACCCAAGTCTTGGTTTGGATCGGCCGACCGAGCGGTCGACTGATGCCTAACGGCTAGCTCAAAACTTTGAACTACCAATCAACTAATTTTCTGACAGAGCTATAGTAATGGCTAGTTTTTAAAATCTAAGTTTTCTAACTTATTCTCCAACGGATATTTTTGCCCCTTTTTGACTTAATCTTCCTCCTAATAACCTGATAGGTTTTTCTAATAGTATTTATCACTTATGTGTGTGTGTGTGTGTGTGTGTCTATAGCTCATTGGGAGAGGATTAAGGCATTTAGAGTTTTGGAAATAATTTTAAAAATCAAGTTTATTCAAAGAGAAAATTTCTAGCTTTCAAGTTTCAAGTGCTCTCATTTTCAAATCAATTTCTTCTAGTTTTTAGCTCTTAAATTCACTTATTTCAATTGAATTTTCTCTCTCATAAATTTCTTGAGCTTTACTTCTCATTATATGCTATAAGAAATTAAAAAAGAGAGTGTTTGTGATCTTTTTGGTCACCAAGAACTTGTTAACCTCATTGGCTTTGTGCTAACTCTTGTGTAGAGGATTGAGAGTTGGAGCTGTGTACTTCGGTCTTATGTAGACCATTGTAGTTTCTTTATGGAAACTCTATTATGGAAAGATTCTTAGCGGATAGTGAAATTCTTCATGCAGTGAAGGCGGGGACGTAGAGCTTTGTGAGTGAACTCAAAATAAATCTCTTGTATTTGTGATTACCTTTTCTCATACTCTTACTCTATTACTATTGCTTGCACTGTGCTATTGCTTCTTTTGTATTTGATATTCATTGCTTGCATCATATTCAGCATATTTACTTGTCAGTTTTATTCATTTCAACAAGAAGACAATTAAGCACCTCAACTCCTATCTAGAGAAATATAGAGAACAAGTTTTAAAGCCCTTCACAGGGAATCCGACTTCACTTCTTATTTTGAGTTATTCATTTTTAATTGTTGCATTTTCATATTTGATCAGCATTACACCTATTCTCTCCTCTAGTGTACTTTCAAATAGTATCAGAGACCGAAACTCTAGTTTTTAGATTAACTACCTTAGAAAGATCATTTTTACTAATCATTTCATTTGCTTTTTTACTTTGCTATCCACACTAGCTTACATGGCCGAAGATATTAATACTCCAGCCAAGTTTGATACCCTTAACTTTCTCATATGAAAAGATAAGATGACCGTGTTCTTACAATCTTTAGGAAGCCGGGTGTAACACCCCAATCCCGCGGGTACGGAGACATTACTGCGACACACACACAAACACACACACACATATATATGTAGGTGAAAATACCCTCACATATATACGCTAAGCATCAGTACATACAAGAATCAGAGTACGAAAGTACGTGGTGCATTATACATTCCAACATATGAGTTTAATTACAAAGTTATCAAAGGATGTGACACAATATTATAAGATTATTACATCACCAATAGGCGCAAATGCGAGAATACCAAAGATATATACAATTGTGATAGCATAAAATATGCTCACGAATTACAAAAAGGAAAACTCGGAAGACGAAAAGGGGCCTGAAGGATAGGACTTTGGACGGTCAGCCAATAATCCACGCTTCCTCTGCGAATCTCTAATCAGCAACCGGAAAAATCCACAAGATCCAAACTCTGGGATCTGAACATGCAGGTCCAGAAGAGTCAGAACTCTCTAACGAGTGGTGTATTCAATGCCAAATGGCATGCATGATAAGCATATGTGTATCGATAAATCTGAGTCAAAAAGTATGTACTGAACACCGTGTCGTGAGCATAGGCATACAGGAGTAGGCAAGGAGGTTGCAAATAAAGTAAATATGGTAACACCAGTTATATAAGCCCAAATTACCAATCTATGAGGTTAGTACGTCGAAGGAATAATCCATAAGGAAACTCTCACATATATATCTTATATATCTCACGTCACTGTATCCTGAGTTCATATAACCTGAGTTGTTTCCTAAACTAAGAAAACATCATAAAAATCGATAAAACTGATAATACCAAATGCAAGTTTAGTTTACGGTTTCGTAAGACAAGTACGTCGAAGGAATAACCCAAATAAGAAAACCCTCATATATATATCTTTATCCCATGTTACCATAATCCAAGTGAATACAATCTGAATTGCAAAACAACACAACGAGTTATTATTTAGCACTTTATTGTTATTACTCGTTCTACCCATATATCTAGCTATGTGCCCTAGCGTCCCTACGCATAAATTCATATATGAGTAAGCCAAGATTGTTATTGGAATCTAATGATGAGACCAATGGGTTATATTTACAGTGGGTCTCGTACATACCTGGGACCATGGCCCGGGATGTTCTGATGCTGACCTAGAACCTTCCCCTAGGAAAACAGGAAGGCGGGTCTTATTGTATGACCATTCAGGAATATAACAGGACATATGGAGTCAGCGCTCCCCTTGGATACCTGGAGGCCCTCAGGTAAATCTAGAAGTTGTAGTTGCACAACATACCTAATGCAACTGTAAACATATTTACCACTTGAAGTCCATCAGTTTCCCCTTACCCGATGTAAGTTGGTCTTTTTATAGTTTATTATTATATAATTATCATATTACGGGAATAGCAGAGCAGGACAGGTTTAGGAGTACACAAGTACTAGAAATACAAGTCACTGTATATATAATACAGGATAGTACGTAGCATTTCCGAAATATGATAATCATAAGATAAGTTGTAAGGTATCAGGTGGCAGGTGATAAGTGATATCAAACAGGTAGCAGGTGATAACAGATAGGGGTCAGGTGATAGCATGTAGGGGTAAGGTGTCAAGTAATAGCATGGTGGATATCACTATACAGGAAAACAGTACTGGTATAGGGATCGGTATGCATACAAAAAATAGTACCGATATAGAGGATCGTTATGAATAAAAGAAAACGATACTGAAACAGGGGGTCAGTATGAATATAAGAAAATGGTACAGTTAGGAAGACTGTATAAATACAGGTTTCAAACTCTTCACAACCATCAAGGAAAAACAATAATTGAATTAACAAATCGACAAGCGGGCATGCAAGCAAGTGTGCATTCAAGAAAAGCTAAACAAGCTGGAGCAAAGCTAACATACAACACTAGACTCCATTACGTTTGGCATGGTTACTGCTCATGGCACGACTAAACGTATACGATGGAGCAAGTGTTGAATGTTGTACTATCGCGTGTGGCGAAGCCGCGTTCACAGCTTAACTACGCTCGAACGGAGCTAGCAGTGAAGCGCTGAGTGCTAGGTCCGCCTACCAGTCAGAGCTAGAAAATCTGACGGTCTAAACGCACTCCTCTTTCGAGGGAGTGGGTGAGAAACCCGTAAGAATGAAGGGCCGGGAGGCCAAGTAGATACCTACAGAAGTGTTGTACCAAACACATGCAGATAACAGGTAGTAACTAAACTATCAGTAGAGCGGTAAAACCGGGGGTTGAGTAAGACAGGAAAAGGTAAGCGAGTATACAAGCAAACACTCAAGCAGAGCTAGGCAAGCTGAAGTGATGCTGCGTACAACGCTAGGGGCTATCATGCTCAATGTAGTTACCACTCGTGATGATGCGATGATAATGTACAACTATCACTACGGCGTAACTATACTCGAGCAGAATTAGCAAGGAAGTGATGTGTGCTAGACTCGCCTACCAGGCTGAGCATGAGAGCCCGGAGGCTGAACACAACCCGAAGGTTGGGTATGGAGAGCCCGGAGGCTAAACACAGGCTGGGTATAGTACCTACAAGAGATGTTGTACACATATAAACATGATAACAACTAGACTAACGTGGAGTGGTGAAGCTCAGAGGCTGAGTATAGAGCTCAGAGAATGAGTAAAGAGCCCGGACGCTAAACAACCATGAAGGGTCGGCCACGCATGATATTAAAGCAGTAAAAGAATATATCGCAGGCAGTGTATATATAAAAAATGTAAAGTACACTACTACATGCATTCGTCACATCGATACAATACATCCCATTGCTATAATACCCATGTCCACAATATACACACTCACATTGGTATATATACAACACCGGTTACATGTCCACAACACCGATACAATACACCAATACACATATAAAGTCCAGAAATTACACAAATTACACGAATAAATATAATCACCCATCAAAGTGGGGAAACCCAGAAAAGGTGAGAACACTCGCCTAAAATTTACAGAAGACTCCGAAAATCTCAAAACTTTGGAAACATGTGCATGTGCATGGGCCATACCCACAATCACCAAGAGAGAGAATGTATTATGGAGAGAGAGGGATCTAGAGAGAATGAGAGAGCTAGAGAGAGAAATAGAGAGAGTTAGAAAGAGAAAGAGATAGCTAGAGAGAGAAACAGAGAGAGTTAAAGAGAGAAAGAGAAAGAGCTAGAGAGAAACAAAGAGCGAAAAGCGAGAAGAAGGGTTGGCCGCCCTTTGCCAGCCAGGTGCGTGGCTGGTGGCGGCTCTGGCCGTCCGCAGTGCCTGAACAGAGAGGGGAGAGAGAGAAGAGGAGGAGAGAGAGAAGAGATAGAGAGGAAAGAAAGAGGGAAGAGAGATCTAGATTAGGGGAGAGAGAAAGACGAAGAGCAGGAGAGAGAGAGGAGGGAGGGGAGACTTCCCAGCCAGTGGTCGCCGGCGGGGACGCTGGCCATCAGCGGTCACAACAGAGGGGAGGAGAGAGAGTGGGGGAGAAAATGGGAAAAGAAAAGAGAAAAGAAAGAAGAAGGAGAAGAAGAAGAAGAAGGGGAAGAAGAAGAAAGGGGGAGGTGTGGTGGTGGTCGCTGGAGGCGCAGCAGCGGTCGCTGGAGGCGGATCTTGGCCGGTGGCCAGATCTTAACTGGAGAAGAAAAAGAGGAAAAGAGAAAGAGAAAGAAAAAGAGGAGAGGAGAAGAAGAAGGGAAAGGAAAGGGGGGTTGACCATCGGGGAGGTCGGCGACACGCCGGGGTAGCCGTCGGCACAGGCAGCGCAGCGGGCGGCGTTCTGGCCTGGGCAGCGGTCGCCAGGAAGAAGAGAGGGAAGAAGGAAAGTAGAAAAGAAAGAAAAAGAAGAGAAAACGAAAAGAAAGAAAAAGAAAAGGAAAAGGAAAAAGTAAAAGAAAAGAAAGAGAGAGGGAGAAGTGACGGGGATGATGGGAAGGGGGTTGGAAAAGAAAAGAAAAGAAGGAAAGCTTTTCAAAATATAATATATAATAATATTGGGAAATATAAACTGTTTTAGAAAAATTTTCAAAAATTCCCTGAGGTAGAAATCATCACTCTGAGGACTAATATGAAATCGATTTTCAGAAATAAAATTTCATTTTTAAATTAAAATTCTGGAATCAACCAGCGATACTCGCTGATATCAAATCCGACCGAATTTTGATAAATTCAAAAAATTCTCCAAAAATATATTAAGATAGAAAATGTGATTTTAAGAAATAATGTGAAAGCAGATTTTAGAAATTTAACTTCATTTGTAAATTAGAAATCTTAGAATCGACCAGCGATACTGATAGACACTAATTTTGAAGATCTTGCAATTTAATTCAGAAAAATTTTAAAAAATCATAGAAAATCTAAAGAGTTGGACTACAAAATAAAACGTTTATTTTTGGGTCCAACTCTAAACTGTCCAAATCTCATATTCTAGCATCCAAATGCAAGATCTACTTTGTTGAAGTTGATCTACATTATTTGAAGTCTTTAAAAATTAAAAATTATATCATTTGAATACTTTTTGCTTATCCATCAAGTGGGTGAAAAATGGACGGTTGAAAATAGGATTTTGCTTATATTTACATTTTTGGACATACAAATTCTCGATATGATCATTTCATTATGATCTAAACACTTAAAAATTCTCACAAACCAATTTTTGTTAGATTTCAACTACTATACAACATTAAATTAAACAACTCACTATTTTCGGCCATTCGTTTTGCGCCCACTTGATGGATAAGAAAAAAGTATTCAAATGAAATAATTTTTGGTTTTTAGAGACTTCAAATAGTATAGATCAACTTCAACAGAGTGGATCTTGTATTTGGATGTCTGAGCATAGAAAACAAACCGTTAAGAGTTCGACGCAAAAATAACAAAAATTTTGTAATCTAACTGTTTGGACACATATATTGCATAAATATTATTACATTCCTACATATATTTTATAATGAATATTCCAAATAGCTTGTCTTAATGTCCTAATTCATGCCGGGTATGATAGGGAGAAGACAATCATGAAATTTATCCAATTAAATTCAAAAGTTCAAAAGAAAGGGGATCGATTCAAATCTAAAGTTTCTAGAAGCTATCTTATCTGAAAACTAGATATATCAGATAAGATAATATCATCTAATTTTAAGAGAAAATAGATTGTTTAAAAACCCTATCAGTTTTGTTGAAGATAAATGGATATCTTATCAATTATAGAAGACAAACTGAAAATCCAAGAGGATAAATGGATAGAGAGAAGATCAATGATGAGATGAAGCAATTTAGAGTCAGATTCAAGGTAGATACAGTTTAGCATTTTAATCATAATTTTCTCTACCAAAACTCAAATCGGATGATTCAAGAAGCTATAGAAAGAACATTTAAAGGGCTATAATTCTTCAATTGATCATTTCTTTCAAGTCAATCATTTGATAAGTGATATTCAGCAATCAATATGTCAACAAGCTACAGATTAGAATTGAATTTCTGGATAAATCAAATCAAGTTGGAGATAAGGGGAGAATTCAAATTCAGAAATATCCAACTCTTTCTATCTTCATACTCTTTCTATCCCTCTAGTTTTCTCCTATAAATACCCTCATACCTCAAAGGCAGAAAGGACACCATCACAGAAAGAGAGCTTTAGTTTAGGTTTTTCTTTTCTTCTTCAATGTATTTTTATTTTTTAATTTTTTTAGGTTAGAGAGAGTTACATGAGAAAATAGAGGAAGAGTTATTATAGAGTGACACTATTGTAATCTTTTCTTCAAGAAGATTATATTAAAGGTGACAATCAATGGAGGTTTCCCACTTTTTTTCGTTGCGCTCAATCTTGTCGGAGCCTTTTTTCCTTTATTCTTTTCCACTACTTTGCTTTACTCCATCCTAAGGTAAATTTCATTATGGTTCAATAGTATAGATAAATATTCTTCTTGTATTTCTTTTTATTTCTAATTTTTGCAGCAACACTTTTCTTTATCTCTTTTTGGTTCCTTTCCTTTTATAGCTAAAACAACAACGTTACCATCATCTCTTCTTCTACCATCTTCCTCTTAACTATTTTTATTTTCTTTTAAAACTGAGAAGAGAACTCTCAAATCTGTTTTAGTTAATTAAAAGAAGAAACTTACTATAAACCTTCCATCGCTGTCCCTCCCTGTGGATCATAACTGATTGGTCGCTAATGTTGTATATTTAATATCATATTTCCATACTTATTTTAGAATAAAAGCCTGCATTGTCCTAATTAAATGTTGAATTTATTTGCAGGCCCATTCTTTAAGGAGATGAAGAGAAATGAGCCCAAAGCCCACCAAAATTCTGAATTAAATCAGAATTAATTCACACTCAGTAAATCAGGGCAAAATCAAGAGGTTGAAAACTGGTTGAGAAGAATCCTCTTAGAATCGATCGGTTGAAGCAAAGATCAAGCAAGTTTGATTCAGATTCTGACTGGATACATTTTAGTATTCGAATCATAACTTTTGCTACAGAATCTCAATTCTGATGATTCAAGATGATCCAGAAAGCAGACTGACAGAGCTACAACTCTTATATTTATCATTATTTCTAATTCTGTCATTTGATAAGTGATATTCAGCAATCAACACGCCAACAAACTGCAGATCAGAACTGAATATCCACCTCTACCCCCTCCATTTCTCCTATAAATACCTGCACTCAAAGGCAAAAGGAACGCCAATGCAGAGATTAGGATTTAGCTTAGTTTTCATTTCTTAGTTTAGGTTTTTAGTCTTTCTTTTTATGTAATTTTAGGTTTCATTTATGTAATTCAGAGGAGATCGACTTGCATCGAAGAACAAGACTGAAGCTTGAGCTGGAGTGACACCGGTGTAAGACTTATTTCTTTTCTTTGATTGTAATGGAATCGAATCGATGTTTTTTTTGTGTATGTACTTCCATTTAGTCTTCTTCTTCTTCTTCTTTTCTATTTTACTCTTCTTTTTCGTACAATTGTCTTCCAAGTGAGTCTAGAAGCATCGAAAGAGCCTTGCCATTGCGAGTGCCATCGATAGCTCATGACGATGGAGTAGAGTCTCTCTCTGTATCATTTCATTCTTGAAGTAGTCTTGATGATGTAATGTGGATGAAGACCAACACTCAAATCTTATGGGCTATGCGCTGAATGCCTCTAATTCAAGGTAACTTCGTAGCTAAGATCTCAAGGTAAGCATTTGACGAAAAGAAGGTAAGTAACTCTTTTATTTCTTTCTTTCATTTCTGTAAAGTAAATCACAAACACCACTTCTTCCAAACCGTTTTCATTCTTTCTTCTCTACTCATTCCATTTGTACATAGTCGCTTTTTATCGTTTTCTAATTTTTCACCCTCTTCATCTTTCATATTCTTCTAACTTTAACTATAACTTTCTTTTTCTTTTTCTTAACTTTAAAAACAGAGAAGAACTTTCGCTTATATTCATAACGATTTCAATAAAACTGTAAAGCTTCCATCGCAAACCCTCCTTGTGAATCACGACCCGCATAGCCACTTACTATAGCGGAAGAATTGAGCACTTGCACATCTCCTTTCTTAAATTCTATAATCTCATATTTTTTGTGCAGGTTTAGCCTCAATCAAATTTTGGCGCCGTTGCCGGGGAGGGTAACATGTTTTTTATTGAAATCTGAATTTTTTTTAGAAATCTGAATTTTTTAGAACTAAACAAATTTTCTTCTCTGTTGCAGGTTCAGGGCAAGCAAAGCTGAAATTTAAGGTTGCAGTAACATATAAGTGGCCTTGGGCCTCTGCTATAGAAAGCAGAGACCAAGGGCCCTCTGAATTGCCGCGTTTCCACGGCAAAAGCCGCGGATCCGCGACAAGGACGAGTTGACTACTAACAGGTTTTTGCAGGGCTGCTTGCTTTGTAGATTCTAGTTTTCTGCAATTCTTTATTTCTTATATGCCATCACATAAGCCTGCTAATAATCAACAGTAAAACGTTTGTTGCAAAAGTTAAAAATTGATTAGACGTTTGCATTTTAGGCACGCGTTTTTTCAATTCATTTATCTTTACTGTTGAAGAGAGCTGGAGACAAGGTATGTATGCATAGCATATAGTTTAAGAAACATTCTTGGGTGATTTTTCTTTTGAATGCTACTTTTCTATATCTTGCACACTTGCACGAATCAATTCTAAGGGCAAAACCCAAATCAAGATAAGGTGGGGAAGTCATTACCCTTCCTTAGCCCACAAACCATCTCCAAGCACTCACTAACCCAAGCCTAACTAAAATTGAGTAGACGTTGGCCCTAGGGACACCTCGGACTCAATTAGGAGATTATCCTAAGGGGGAAAAATGTTGGAATCTGACTCCTGCAAAATCAGTGTCTAGGAAAGGGATTGAGGGCCGAAAGCCCGAAGGTTGGTGGTTATTTAATTAAGGAACGTCTTTGACGGAAAACCTCCCACCAACCTTGCCCTGACCTGGCTGATTAGCTTGTGGTCAAAGTCTACATTAGACCTCCCGTGGACAGTCTAATCAGTTAGGAGTCGTCTAGGTCATAGGTCTACCCTAACTTAGGTTAGAATTTTTTTCTTTCTTGTTTGTTTATTTGTCTGATTTTCTTTCTTTTTTGTGTGTATTCTATTGTGTGATATGGACTATAACAATAATTTTTTCAACTTCAATAATAATCCATATTACACACCGACTTCATTTTCGGATATTACCAACCCGGCATATCATAACTTTGACCAACCTAGTGTGCCGGATTGGTCTTATCCGAATCAATATAACCCATACCCCCCATCTAATAACTATTATTTCCATAATGATTTCAACTCTTCACCGAGTCGGTGGGGATTCACCTCCCCCGAGCATAATTTCCAACCACCTTGCCCTCCTTCTCCACCCAGTCCACATTATGTTCAAGATTCATACTCAGTTCCACCCGTCCAAAATAGGAAACCATCAATTTTGGAACGGAGTATGCATGAGTCCAAACACAAATCCCAAAATCTGATGGACTCACAATTTCAATACCACTTCCAAGACAACTCCTCATCTTTTCATCAAAACAATGAACCCATCAATTATGAAAAGATGCTAGAAGCCATGACTCATGCTCAAAATGCTAGAAATCGTGACATAGATATGATGGTCGAATCTCTACGTTCCCACCGTCCTGATGTCACTTACCATTCTGTTAGAGCCGAAGAGTCATGTAGTTTTGGAAATCAAGATTCCATTTCAGAACAACCATGTGAACTTACCCAAACTCCAAATGATATTGATAGTTTGGCTAGTTTTCCTTTTCCTGAAATAGAACTTGAAAATGATTATGATCCTGAACCCCAACTTAGTGATTCAATTCCATTTCCTGATTCGATTATGACTCCGGTATCTTCACCTGACTTCAATTTTTTCCCGGAGTCAACATTGGATCCTGTACCAATTCATAAAGAAATTGAATCACCCATCTTTGAGGATCATATTGAACTTGACCAATTATACACTCTTGAAGGTCCTATTGACAAATTGGCAAGTTCTCAATTTTTTGATATTGAAGTCAATGAGATATGTGACCTAGATTCTCATATCTGTGATCCAGTTCAACTTTCTGAATCAATCTTGACTCATGTTGTGTTACCAAACTTGAGTAATATTTTAGAGTCAGTTTTGATTCCTCCACCTATCATTCATGAACTGGAATCACCCACATTAAGTCACATTCCATTATTAGAAAATACATGTGGACTGGAGTTTCAATTTCTTGACTTGGACCCAATTTCTGAACCTATTTCGACTCCTGAACCTTTACTTGACTTAAGTCACCTTCCTGAGTCGGTATTAGTTCCTGTCCTTCCTGAGTCCAAGTCAACTGTTCTATCATTTCATACTCCATTCTTGGACGAGGTGGTTGACAAATTTGACTCCGAAATCAATTATGGAATTTGGAAATTAGATGGGGTTAAATTTTTAATAAAAATTCTTAATGGATTTATCTTTTTAGTGGGTCATATTAAAGACAGTGCTGGTGGGTTCCTTCGAGACCCAAGAAAAGTGGATTGGGCCATGTTTCGTGGACCAATCAGACCACCACCGGAACCACCACCTTAAGGTAACATTTTCCTTCCCTTTCGTCTTTTTCATGCATCTATGCATTAATTCATACATTGAGGACAATGCATGAGATAGGTGTGGGGGAGGGTCTAACATAACTTTTCTTTTTTTTTCTTTAAAAAAAAAAATTAACATTTTTCTTTACTTTTAAAAACTTTTTGAAAAATAGAAACAATATTTTGACTTATTTTTGTAAGAAATTAAGTTAATTTTAAGGAATAGGAAAATCCAAATTATGATTTCTTATACGTGGTCAAAGTAAGATTATTTGTTTGATTTTTAGAGTTAGGAAGATAATTTGTCAAAGTAATTTGGTCTTAATCTTTACCTTGATGAAATATGCACACTTCATACACTTATACACTTAGGGTTCAAAAACAAAGATTCTTATGCCTTATAAAAAAAAAAGAAAAAAAAAATCTAATTATTGATTAGCTAGGTGCTTTGGCCTAAGCAAGCCTTAGTATTTATGCGAAAGATAATTAGATAAGTTCGAAAAAAAATGATGAATAAATCTAATTATTGATTAGCTAGGTGCTTTGGCCTAAGCAAGCCTTAGTATTTATGCGAAAGATGATTAGATCGTCTGATTAAGCTGGGTATTTGTGCCTAATAAAGCATAAGTATTCACGCCTAAAAGAGATTCATATAATAAAGTCCTTAGTTTTGTGGCCTTGTTTGCTCGAGTCCTTAAGTCCTAGGGGTGTCTTCTCACCTGGTGCCCTAAGACCGTCTGGTTTGGGAGTCATCGATTAAAGGCTCGTTACATGGGCAGATTAGAAAGCCTAAACTAAGGAATAATACCACCAAAAATATATATATATATATATATATATATATATATATATATATATATATATATATATATATATATATATATATATATATATAAATAAGGCATAAGAGTTAGAGTTAATGAACCCTTAGTCAAAATTTTCACAGTCACAAGTGCATATGACTTAGGGTAAAGTAATAGACTAGATGAGAAGTACAATTTGACTCCTTACTTTGATTGATAACAAATTTTCGAATAGAGACTAAGTTTAGGAATGAAAAATTCAGCTTTCCTATAACTTATAGATTGCTTAGATCTTACAATCATATTTCAAATATTTTTCTCTTTCAAAATGCTTTTCGAAAATACTAACTCTTTATTTCCCTTTCTTTATGGATTTTGTGGGTGCAATCCGCTGAAAACCCTCACGAGACAAAACTCGTCCTCTAGGGGTAACCTAGAGGTTTAACGGCTTGTTGCACATGCTCAGTGCAATCGCGTGACCTGCGAAAGTGGTCTAATAATCCTTAGTATAGTTTAGTTGTTTTGCTCGAGGACGAGCAAAAGATAGGTATGGGGGTGTGATTGGTCGCTAATGTTGTATATTTAATATCATATTTCCATACTTATTTTAGAATAAAAGCCTGCATTGTCCTAATTAAATGTTGAATTTATTTGCAGGCCCATTCTTTAAGGAGATGAAGAGAAATGAGCCCAAAGCCCACCAAAATTCTGAATTAAATCAGAATTAATTCACACTCAGTAAATCAGGGCAAAATCAAGAGGTTGAAAACTGGTTGAGAAGAATCCTCTCAGAATCGATCGGTTGAAGCAAAGATCAAGCAAGTTTGATTCAGATTCTGACTGGATACATTTTAGTATTCGAATCATAACTTTTGCTACAGAATCTCAATTCTGATGATTCAAGATGATCCAGAAAGCAGACTGACAGAGCTACAACTCTTATATTTATCATTATTTCTAATTCTGTCATTTGATAAGTGATATTCAGCAATCAACACGCCAACAAACTGCAGATCAGAACTGAATATCCACCTCTACCCCCTCCATTTCTCCTATAAATACCTGCACTCAAAGGCAAAAGGAACGCCAATGCAGAGATTAGGATTTAGCTTAGTTTTCATTTCTTAGTTTAGGTTTTTAGTCTTTCTTTTTATGTAATTTTAGGTTTCATTTATGTAATTCAGAGGAGATCGACTTGCATCGAAGAACAAGACTGAAGCTTGAGCTGGAGTGACACCGGTGTAAGACTTATTTCTTTTCTTTGATTGTAATGGAATCGAATCGATGTTTTTTTTGTGTATGTACTTCCATTTAGTCTTCTTCTTCTTCTTCTTTTCTATTTTACTCTTCTTTTTCGTACAATTGTCTTCCAAGTGAGTCTAGAAGCATCGAAAGAGCCTTGCCATTGCGAGTGCCATCGATAGCTCATGACGATGGAGTAGAGTCTCTCTCTGTATCATTTCATTCTTGAAGTAGTCTTGATGATGTAATGTGGATGAAGACCAACACTCAAATCTTATGGGCTATGCGCTGAATGCCTCTAATTCAAGGTAACTTCGTAGCTAAGATCTCAAGGTAAGCATTTGACGAAAAGAAGGTAAGTAACTCTTTTATTTCTTTCTTTCATTTCTGTAAAGTAAATCACAAACACCACTTCTTCCAAACCGTTTTCATTCTTTCTTCTCTACTCATTCCATTTGTACATAGTCGCTTTTTATCGTTTTCTAATTTTCCACCCTCTTCATCTTTCATATTCTTCTAACTTTAACTATAACTTTCTTTTTCTTTTTCTTAACTTTAAAAACAGAGAAGAACTTTCGCTTATATTCATAACGATTTCAATAAAAACTGTAAAGCTTCCATCGCAAACCCTCCTTGTGAATCACGACCCGCATAGCCACTTACTATAGCGGAAGAATTGAGCACTTGCACATCTCCTTTCTTAAATTCTATAATCTCATATTTTTTGTGCAGGTTTAGCCTCAATCAATAACCCGTTAGCCCTAAGCTACATGGTAGAATTGAGGACCTAGCACTGTTCTAAATTTCTATATTTTTTGTGCAGGTTTGGCTCGATCATAATTTTGGCGCCGTTACCGAGGAGGGACGGTAAGTTTTTTTTCTTTTTAATTTAATTTAACTAATTAATCCCTTATTTCTTCTTTGTTTTGGTGTATAGGGGCTAATTATAGAAAACTAGGAGCTGTAGTGGACGTATTGCTACTCTGCGCCTCTGTCCAAGAAGGCAGAGCATCGAGCCCACAACTATGGTGAACTACTAATTGTAGTCCCTTGCAGGCTGATTTTCAGAGATTAGCTCTCTGCAGTTATTAATTTATCTATTTAACTCACTCTGTATATATTTCTAAACAACAGTAACTTGTTGCTTTGTAAATGCTAAAAAACGTTTAGACTCTTACATCTTAGGGCATCTGTCTATTTTGTTTCTTTACATTACTGTTGAAGAGTGTTGGAGCAAAGGTATGTATGCATTGCATATAGTTTAGGAAATATATTTTGAGCGATTCATATTGCTTGAATATTTCCTTTTGCTTTATACATGTACACTGCACTAAAAAGACTAAGGGCATATCCTTAAACAAGATAAGGTGGGGAAGTCATTACACTTTCTTAGCCCAAAAACTATCTCCTCACTCACTAACTCAGTCTAACATAAAATTGAGTGGACGTTGGCCCTAGGGACATCTTGGAATTAAATAGGGATTGACCTAAGGGGGGAGTTGTTAGAAGTTGACTCTTGTCAAATCTGTGTCTAAGGTTGGGGATTGAGGGGTGAAACCCCGAAGGCTGGTGGTTTAGCATAATTAGGCCCGTTGCTTAGGTACAGATACCGCCCACCAATCTTGCCCCTACCTGGCTGATTAACTTGTGGTCAGGTTCTGCAATATACCTCCTGTAGATAATCAACAATTAGGAGTTGTCTAGGTCTAAGCTCTACCCTAACATAGGTTAGATTTTTCTTTATTTTCTTGTTTGTTTATTTGTTTGTTTTTATTTGTTCTTGTGAAAATAGATTATAATTATAATTATTCTGATTATAATTTAAATCCATATTTCACCCCAACCTCTTTGAATTCGGATATTACCAACCCACCATTGCATAACTCTAACCAACCAAGTATGCCAGATTGATTTTATCCGAATCAATATATGTCCCAATCCTAGTATTATGAACAAGAATGGGACAATCTTCATCACTCTTTACCAAGTCAGTGGGGATACAACTCCCCCGAGTCTTACTATCAACAATATTACCAACAAACAACTTCATATACTCCATATCATGATAAACCTTTTAAAGAAAAATCTTCTTTAGAAAAGACTTTTGAAGCCTTCCTTGAGTCCACATGACAAGTACAAATCATAGCAGACTCAATTCTCCCAAATAATTCCCAAATCCAAGATCCTTACTCTAATTTTCAAGTCCAACCACAACAAGAAGAACCTGTTGACTTAGAAAAGAGTATGGAATTTATGATTCAATCCCAAAATGATATTATTTAATCCCAAACGGACTGTCTCCAATCTCTCAATAGGCTAGAAGCAAAAGTGAGTCATTTGGTCAACATAATTAATGATAGGAATAAGATAACTCTACTTAACACATTTTTGACTATTCCTGATTCTCCTCTCCATATTGATGAAGAATCATGGTATCTTGGAGATTTTAACCAAGATTCAATTTCACAACATAATTTTGAACTTGAGCAATATCAACCCATTGATAAATTGGCAAATTTTCATTTTAATGAGATTGAACTTGAAGGTGAATGTGATACCAATTCTCAATATTATGATTCAGTTCTACTTTTTGAATCTATGTTGACTCCAGTATCCTTACCCGATTCGGACCTAATTCTGAAGCCAACACTGATTCCTATCCCTATAGAGCTTGAACATGAACCACTTATTTTGGATAGTCACATTCTATTATTGGGAAATGAATGTGAACTTCAATTCTATGATTTGGACCAAACTCATGAACTGACTCCTACTCTCGAATCTAAACTTAATTTGAGTTTTATTCTCGAGTCCGTATCTGTTCCTATTTCCTTCATTGTTGAGCCCAAATCATCTATTCCACAAATCACATTCCATTGTTGGACAAGGTTTAGATCAATATGACTCCGTGATGATATCCCAAGATTGGTCATATAACCAGAAAAAATTTCATGTTAGGATCTTGCATAATTCTATTCATATTGGGGAGTATAAAAATGCTAATAAGAAAGAGGTCCTGAAAGGTGGGCTCCATGAAAATTCATAGTATCTAAATTGGGTAGAAACGCTTGACCCAATGAGACTACCATTGGAACCACCACCTTAAGGTAAAAATTTTTCTTCCCTCTCTTTTTTCATGTATTATTGCACTTCATTCATACATTGAGGACAATGCATGAGTTAGGTGTGGGGGAAGGTTTCCTAACATACTAACTTTACTAATTTTAAAAAAAAATTCCTTTCTTATTTTGGAATGAAAATTAATATTTTGAATTATTTTGTAAGAAATTAAGTTAATTTTTAAAAATAAGAGGATCATAATAAGGATTTCTTATATTTGGTCAAAATAAAATTATTTGTTTGATTTTGAGGTTAGGAAGAAAAATTGGAAAAGTAATTTAGTTTTAATTTTTACCTTGATGAGATATGCATACTTTATACACTTATACACTTAGAGTTCTAAAATAAAGATTCTTATGCCTTATATAAATATATATATATATATATATATATATATATATATATATATATATATATATATATATATATATATATATATATATACATATATCAAAAAAATCCTCTGATTAAGATGGGTACTTGTGCCTCATAAAGTATAAGTATTCACACCTAAAAGTGATTCATATAAATAAAAATTCTTAATTTTGTGACCTTGTTTGCTCGAGTCCTAAGTCATTGGGGTATTTTCTCACCCGGTGCCCTAAAATCGTCTAGTTTGGGAGTCACCGACTAAGTCTTGTTACATGGGCGAATTAGAAAGCCTAATAGAGTTAAGGGATATTACCTCCATAAATAAAAGTAAAAAAGAAAAAAATAAGGCATAAGATTTAGAGTTGAAGAATCCTGGGCCAGATTTTCACGATCACAAGGTGCATATGACTTAGGATAAAATAATAGACTAGATAAGAAATACAATTTTAATCCTTATCTTGATTAAAAACAAGTTTTTGAATAAAGACTAAGTTTAAGAATGACTAAGTTGTGATAATCCTATGACTTATAGATTACTTGAAATTTTAAATTAATACTTCAAATATTTTTTTCCTTTCAAAATGCATTTTCAAAAGTACTAATACTTTATTTCTTTTTCTTCATGGATTTTATGGGTATAATCTACTGAAAACCCTCACGAGACAAAACTCGTCCTCTAGGGGTAACCTAGAGGTTTAACGGCTTGTTGCACGTGCTAAGTGCAACCGTGATTTCTACGAAAGTGAGTTAGGCTTGGTCAGTTTAAATTTTCTTTTCCTTTTGTTTTGCTCGAGGACGAGCAAAAGATAAGTGTGGGAATGTATTTGGATACATATATTTTATAAATATTATTACATTCCTACGTATATTATGTAATAAATATTGCAAATAACTTGTCTTAATGTCCTAATTCTTGCAGGGTATGATAGGGAGAAGATAATCATGAAATTTATCCAATTAAATTCAAAAGTTCAAAAGAAAGGGGATCGATTCAAATCCAAAGGTTCTAGAAGCTATCTTATCTGAAAACTAGATATATTAGATAAGATAATATCATTAAATTTAAGAGAAAAATGGATTGTTTAAATACCCTATCAGTTTTGCTAAAGATAAATGAATATCTTATCAATTATAGAAGACAAACTGAAAATTCAAGAGGATAAATGGATAGTGAGAAGATAATGGACGAGATGAAGCAATTTAGATTCAGATTTAGGCTAGATACAATTTAGCATTTTAATCATAGCTTTCGTTACTAAAGCTCAAATTTGATGATTCAAGATGTTACAGAAAGAAGACTTAAAGAGATACAATTCTTCTGTTGATCACTCTTTTCAATTCTATTATTTGATAAGTGATATTTAGCAATCAACACGTCAACAAGCTATAGATCAGAATTGAATTTTTGGATAAATCAAATTAAGTTTGGTGATAAGTGGAGAATTCAAATTCAGAAATATCTAGCTCTTCCTATCGACATACGCTTTCTATCCCTCTAGTTTTCTCCTATAAATACTCTCATACCTCGAAGGCAGAAAGGGCACAATCATAGAGAGAGAGCTTTAGTTTAGGTTTTCTTTTCTTCTTCAATGTAATTTTTTTTCCTTTTAGGTTAGAGAGAGTTACTTGAGAAAAGAGAGGAAGAGTTATTGTAGAGCAACACTATCGCAATCTTTTCTTCAAGAAACTTATATTGAAGGTGATAATCAATGGAGGTTTTTCACTTTTCTTCGTTGTGCTCAATCTCGCCGAAGCCTTTTTTTCCTCTATTCTTTTCTACTACTTTGCTTTACCCCATGCTAAGGTAAATTTCATTATGGATCAACAGTAGAGATAAATATTCTTCTTTTATTTCTTTTTATTTTTGATTTTTGCATCAACACTTTTCTTTCTCTCTTTTTGGTTCCTTTCCTTTTATAGCTAAAACAGCAACGATACCATCATCTCTTCTTCTACTATCTTCCTCTTAACTATTTTTATTTTCTTTTAAAACTGAGGAGAACTCTCAAATCTGTTTTAGTTAATTAAAAGAAGAAACTTACTATAAAGCTTCCATCATTGTCCCTCCCTGTGGATCACGACCCGTTAGCCCTAGGCTACACGGTAGAATTGAGAACCTAGCACTGTTCTAAATTTCTATATTTTTTATGCAGGTTTGGCTCGATCACTAACCGAAATCTAAAATGTTAGAAATAATATTTGAAACTAAAATCGATCAAATCTGACTACCAAAAAGACCAAAAAGAGCAATACACTAGGATCAGGTCCCCAGTTCAAACAAGAGCTGACTCTGAGTTTACGAATCCGGATACAATGCAAAATGATTGCATAAACATTCATAAAACAAAAAATTACAGGAAGTAAATTGAAAAAATACGATCGAGAAATCTGAATACGTATCTAAGTACGTATTCTAGGAATGGGATATTACACCGGGTTGCAAAGGCGGTGACTAAACCCTTTAGTATACCTGATGGTAATGAAGACACATGTCCAAAATTGGCACCAAAGAATTAGACGCCAATGCAAAATCTCACTATGTATTGCTTCAAGCCTTGAATGATGATGACATTGCTAGGGTAATTCATTACAAATCTGCCTACGATATTTGGTCACACTTAGTTGTCACACAGGAGGGGACATCACAAGTCAAGAGAGCGAAGATTGATCTCTTGCTTTCCCAATATGAGAATTTTGTAATGAATGAAAATAAATCTATTGATGACATGATCACAAAGTTTACATAAATCACAAATGATCTTGCTCTTTAGGTAATGCTATTGACAATGATCAAAAAATGAGGAAGGTTATTTGCGCCTTTCCACTATCATGAAAAGTCAAAGTTACAACATTGAAGGAGCTTAATAACAAAGAAGAGTGAAGCTCATTGGTCTTATTGGCAACATCAAGACCCATGAGATGAAAGAAAAGCAAGAGATGAGAAGGCAGCACTAAAGAAGAAATCACTAGCTTTTAAATCTACTCCTACCATCTCCGATGATGAAGATGATAACCAAGAAGATAATGAAGATTTATCCCTTCTTGTGAAGAATATTATAAGAATGTACATCAAGACTAAATTCAACAATAGAAGATGACAGGGAAAGAGGATAAGAAAATTGTCTACTATAATTATCGAAAACCCAGACATATCGTTTCCGATTTCTTGAAGACCAAAAGCAAACCTTCAACCTCCAAGAAAGCCTTGAAAGCTACTTCAGACTTGGAGAGCGAATCTGAGAAAGAGGTGGACACGGCTAATGTGTGTTTCATGGCAAATGAGAAAACACCCAAGTAACATCCGATTCTTATCTTAATGAATGTTAATTGTCTATGGATAAATTGGGTGGAGTTTTTGAAGAACTTTCAAACAACTATAATTTTCTTAAAAAGTACTAAAAATGAAAAAGAAAAATGAACTTCTTCTAAATAAATTAGTTGTTATTTTCAAAGAAAAAGAAATTTCATCTTCCACTCTTAAAAAGACACAAAAGAATTTTAATACACATAAAATCTCTTGCAAAGCAAAATTTTCTATTATTGATGAGAATGAGATTTTTACTTTGAAAAATAAAATTAATATTTTGAGTAATATTTTTAAAAAGTGTGAATTTGACAAGGCTAATTAGAGGCTATGTTTCTTGTGAGACAAACACAAAGGATGCCACACACTCCTCATGTTTCACATTCTAACACATAATATTATGCGCAGCATGCCACATACACTTCACATGCTTATTCTACACATGCTCATCATGCTCAAACACATCATGTATTTTTATATAATAAGGTGTACTCATGCACTGATTGTGGCTGCAGAGGTCACTTGGCCAAGTTTTGTTTTAATAGACTTAATATTCAAGATGATCATGTTGGGTTCGTAAGACAACACTTTTGGACTCTAGAAAGTTTAGGTACCAAAGTCAACACTTTTATCAATTGATGTAGGTACGCACCAAGACTCCATGACGTAGGGAGCAGTGGTACCTTCACCTTCGGAGATGATTCAAGGGCAAAATCATTGGTATAGGTAATATCAAAATTGGCTCATCTCCTTTAATTGAGAATATTATTTTGATTGAAGATCTCAAGCACAATCTTTTGAGCATTAGCGCACTTTGTGACAAAGGTTTTAAAGTCATTTTTGATGATTTTCAGTTGTGACATTTTAGACAAGAAAACAATGCTTGTATTCTTTTCGATTTTCGTGAAAACAATGTTTATATGATCGATATGTTGAATTTACATTGCAATGCCACTTGTTTAAATGTTTTTAATGAAAATTCTTGGTTATGGCACAGGAGACTAGGCCATATTTTGCTAGACCATCTATCCCAAATTAACTCTAAGAAATTGGTGAAGGGTATTCTTTGTTTGAAGTTTAAAAAGAATCGCATTTATGATGCATGCTAATTTGAAAAAAAAAACCAAGTCTTTTTCAAGCAATCAAGGATATCATGACATCTAGGTTATTAGAGTTAATCCACATGGATTTGTTTGGTCCAACTAAAACTAAAAATCTTAGTGGTAACCGTTTTATTTTTATTCTAGTTTATGATTTCTCAAGATTTACATGGGTTTTTCTTTTAGAAACTAAAGAAGATTTTTCACATTTCTTTAGAAAAAGAGTTGAGAAAAAATGGCTTTTCGATTTTATCCATAAGAAGTGATAGAGGTAGTAAATTCATCAACCATTCTTTTATCACCTATTGTGAAGAAAATAAAATTAAACATAAGCTGTCTTATCTTAAAACTCTATAACAAAATGGAGCAATGGAAGGAAGAATCACACTCTTCAGAAAATGACTGGGCAATGATTAGTGAGTACGGACTCCCTCAATATCTATGGGCCGAGGCCATAAGACTTCGTGTTACATATCGAATAGAGTTTATTTTTGCAAAAACACTTGTAAAACCCCTTTTGAGATTTATTATTTGAGAAAAATCAAATATTTTGTATTTTAGAGTTTTTGGTTGTAAATGCTTTGTTTTGAGCACTAAGGACAACTTGGGCAAATTTGTGTCAAGTCTTATGAAGATATATTTATTAGATATTCACATACTAGCAAGGCTTAAAAAATCTTCAATAGGTCAACTTTGACCATTGAAAAGTCTATACATATCAAGTTTGAGGAATCTAATACTCTTGTGAAGAATGTTGTAGAAATTGATTCCTTAGGAAAAGACATGGAGAAAATATCATTGAAATACTAACCAATTCAAGAAGAAGATAAACCAAAGGATAATGAACATGGTGAAGTTCAAGAAGTTAAAGTGGAGCCAACTTCGTTGGAACTTACAGTTTGATGATAATAGATTTTGATGATAATAAATGTGATGCAGGTACATTGGAGCTTAATTTACAGAGCTAGTACTGAGTTCTGATTGCTTAAGATTGTTCAAGAATATTTACTATTTTTGTGTATTTTTAAAATTTGTTAAAAGCCTTAATCACACACACAAAATAGTCTTATAGTTGACTAATCCCTTCCTATAGTCGACTAACATATCCTTTAGTCGACTTATAATAGTTTATAGTCGACTAAGTGTCTTCATAGAAAAAATATCAGTTCTATGTTTGTTGACTGTAATCAATATTAGTCGACTAACCCTTATATCTAATTGACTAGTTTTAGTTTTCAGAGATTTATCATTCTGTGTTAGCTTTCTATAGTTGACTTGATCTTTAGGCTAGTCGACTAACCCAGGCAAAACTTCTTATAGTAGTCGATTACTCTCATATCCTAGTCGACTAACTACGATTTCTGACTGTTATTCAGTTTTAATTTTTTGGTATTTTCTCTAACGTTTTAATTTTCAAATTTGAGTTGATAACTTTCCTAACTGACCATTGATTTCACCTATAAATAGGGATGTTGTCCTTGTATGTAATCACCAATTAAAATCATAAATTTTCTGTCCAAAACTTTGTTAAAAAATTCTATTTTTTCATAGTTTCTACCTTCTGTTCTTCACACAATTCCAATTCTTTTGTGAAGAATTCTAAGAGTTCTCCTATAAGATACCTTGTTCACAATCACGTACAAGTTTCAAGGCTTATAAGATTCATTGTAATCAATCACAGAGAAAGTGTCTTCTTGGTATAGAGAAGAGTTGTACAGATTTGACAAAGAGTGTTTTGTCAAGTGGTGTACAAGGAGTTGATTTTGGGGTAGATCAAAATCAGATAAGAAAAATCTCAAACAGGTTGCTTGAAAACTGGACGTAGATCACAAGGACTGAAATAGGATAAAATCTCTCGTGTTTGCATTTTTCTGAGATTTATTCTGTGCATTTTCCTTTCTTGTAAGTATTTTAATTAAAAATTTATAACCACCATTCATCTCTGTTTTAATGTTTGTATTGCCTTGTTTATAGATCCTATAAACTTAATCACTTTAAAAGGATTGGATATATCTACAAACCATCCCAAGGAGCTCCTCATAGGTGATGTATCTAAGATGGTAACTACTCGCTCCAAACTTCATGATATTTATGACCATTATGCATTTATTTCCCATATTGAGCTCAAGAACATCTTCAAAAATGAGGGTGACTCATATTGGTTGCCTGCAATGCAAGAAGAGCTCAATCATTTGAGCATAATCAAGTTTGGCACCTTATTCCTAGGCCCCATGATAGGCCAACCATTGGGACAAAAAAGATTTTTAGAAATAAGTTGGATGAGTCAAAAAATATTATTAGGAATAAAGCTAGGTTAGTGGCCCAAGATTACACCCAAATCAAAAGAATTGATTTTTGAGAAAACCTTTAGACCCATGAAACAGCTTGAAAGCATACGGATGACACTTGCCTTTACTTCTTTTAAAGATTTCAAGCTTTTTCAAATGGATGTCAAAAGTGCATTTTGAATGGTTTTATTGAACAGGAGGTATATGTCGAACCACCCCCCGGGTTTGTTGATCTTACACATCCGAATTTTATTTTTAAACTTGATAAGATTTTATATGACTTAAAACAAGCTCCAAGAGCTTGGTATGAAAGGCTTTCAAGTTTTCTTATTTTCAATGGTTTTGTTAAAGGAAAAGTTGTCACTACCTTGTTCGCAAAGCATCTAGTAATGATATCCTAATTGCATTTTCATATTTGATTAGCATTACACCTACACCTCCTCTAGGTGTCCTTTCAAAATTTGTGCAGGTGCAATTTAATGGAGAATGGAAGGATAATCCCAGATCTAGTTTAGTTAAATCGTATTTTTGAGAATTTATTCAGTTAACTGAAGAATCAATGAAAATAAGATTGAATTCAGAAGTCCAGAGAGAATTCTACCAACATATAAAAGCGTATCTAAATGAGAGGATCCACACGCCCTCCGATCTGGCCCAACGACCAGATCCAGCCCGCAGAAACCCGATTTTGTCCATGTTTCTGTGGCTCTATTGAAGCTATTGGGGGCGTTTGCTCCTACTATCTTCATACTCCTCTTCCCCTTCTAATTCTCCTATAAATAACACCAGTCTAGAAGGCAGACATAAACTACTGGAAGAGAGCTAGGTTTAGGTTTTTGTTTCTAGTTTAACTTTAGATTTTCTTTTTCTTTTATGTAATTTTTTATTTATTTGTAAACTTATATTAGAGAAGTGATTCATGTTAAAAAGAGAGAGATGAATATATTGAAAAGTGACACGAATGTAATTTTCTTTTCTTTCTTTTATCGTTTTTCAATTTAATCAAAAGTTTACTCTCTTCTTCTTTTTACTTTACTTTTTGTATTTGATTATATATTCAAGTGAATCTAATAGCATCAGAGTTGCCTTGCCTTTGCGAGTGCCACCGATAGCTCATGATGATAGATTCCTCCTTTATGTCTGTATCATTTCCTGCTTGCTCTCCAAAGTTCTTGATGATGTAATATGGACGGAAACATGATCCGATCTTATATGCTATGCGCCGATCGCCTAAGATAAACCTTCATTGACGATCAGAGGTAACTATTCAACCAAAAAGGTAAGTAAAGTTTCTTTCTTTCTTTTCATTTCGTAGTTTAGAAACGATTTTAACACCTTCTCTTTCCTTATTCTTAGATTCTTTCTTTTCATTTCTTAGTTTAGAAATGATTTTAACACCTCTCTTTCCTTATTCTTAGATTCTTTCTTTCCTAACTTAGTTTTTCCTTTGAAAACACCAACACCACTTTTTCTCTTCATTTCTTTTGATCTTTGACTTTTAACTTAGTTTCATTTTTCTTTTCTTTACAAAACTAAGAAAAAATCTTTAACCAAATTTAGTAAATTTAAAAAGAATACTTAACGCTTTCATTGTAGTCTCTCCTTGAGATCACACCCGCGTAGTCACTTGCTATAGCGGTAGTACTGAGGAACTCTAGCACTATCTATCTATCAACTCTAAATTTTATTTTTCTGTGCAGATTTCGCCTCAATCACCTCCTCTGTGAAATCCGACTTCTTCATCAACTCGTTCTGAAGCATATGTCGGACATCTTCCAACTCTATGGTTTTCTTATCATACATGATGATGATCACCAAATGGTCATAATTTGATGGAAAAGAAGAGAGTAACAGAAGATCTTTGTCTTCTTCTAGCCTTACCTTCAGATCCAATAGATCACTCAAAGTCCTATTAAAAGCATTTAGATGTTGTAGAATAGATATATCTTTCTTCATCCGAAGGCTTTATACCTGCTTCTTCATGAAGAGATTATTTGAAAAATTCTCACTCATGTAAAGGCTCTCCAGCCTATGCCGAAGATTAGAAGTTGTCTCCTCGTTCATGATGTTATAGAGGATCTCATCTGATAGGCATAGTATGATTGTCGACTTTGTGTGAAAGTCGATGTCATTTCACTCATCATCCTTTATCTTTGATGGCTTCTTCTCAACACCAAGCAGGGCCTGTGTGTTCCCTCCTTCACAAGCAACAAAGTCACTCGCATCTTCCGCAACAAGAAATTAGACTTCTCATTGAATTTCTCCACAATAAACTTTGTTGTTGTGGTCGTGTTACTAGCCATCGCTCTGATACCAATTGTTCTAGACCTCTAAGACACTTGCCCTGAGATACCACTTGTTGTGAAATGCCAACACAACAGGAAAAAAACACCGAGGGACTTAGCAATGAAAGTGTAGAAGCGATCTATCATTAGCAAACAATAAAGACTAATCACTATATAATATAAGAACTCTAGATTTAACATGATTCAGAAAGTGTGCCTATGTCCATGGGGAGGAAGGGAGAAATTATGTTGAAAACAGAGAAGAAAATACAAGAGTGACAAGAATATCTTTCTCACACAACTCTCAATAGTGAAAATCTCTCATATACTTGACTTGCCTTCAAAAACTAACCCAAAGGGGTTTATATAGACTCTTAGCACCATCCTAGTCCAACACAAACTCCATCAATACAAATAGTACTTCTCAAAAAAAGAAGAAAATTCGAATCCAACTCATACTGGAAGCAGTACCCCAAAGAAAACTGTCAGAACTGCCATTAGTCGACTAATCCACATTATTAGTTTACTAGTCCTGATTATTTCTTGACTATATAGTTGACTATACTCTTTGTTGCGTCATATTAGTCAGCTCCTGGGCTTCCATTAGTCGACTAATTTGCATTAGTCAACTACCATTGGCTATTAGTCGACTAGCCTATGCACAACTATGAAAACTTATCCGTTATTGATCTCTGAAGCTTATAACCACTCCCCCACCTGAACCTGAATTCTTCTCCAATGAATATGAGACACCCAAAATACTAAAAGTATTCATAATCCACTCATTGTCTTAGATGGTGATTCTTAATCAAGTTGTAGTTGAAGGACCTTGGGATTCCATCCTAAAAGGTTAACTTATTCGGTAGAGTGGCCCAAAATCCTTATATACCCCAAGACCATTCCCATGTCTAGTGATGTGGGACTATTTGTTTGACCCAAATCCCAACAATTTCCCTTGAACAAAGAGTCTCTCTGCAAGCTCAACTTTCTTCACAATGGAAGACCAAATGCTTGATCGATCCAACTCTTCACTACGTAGGGCAGATCATGCCTTATGTGGAGCACCAACTACAGCCGATCACTCCTCTACACCGCGCGATGACGATATACCCATTGCAAAGGAGCATGACTATCAAATATTTCGCGAGCCTAACAATCGTACAACAAGTGATTTTTTTTAATTGCTTTAAAGGAGTCCACTATTGCGCCTTCTTGTGCCAAATTGGAGAGATCAACGATATTGAACATCACCCATATTGACAACTAAGTTCAGGGTATAGCTTTGATACCAATTGAAGGACATTGGGCTTCCATCCTAAAAGGTTAACTTATTAGGTGAAGTGGCCCAAAATTCTTATATACTCAAGACCATTCCTACGTCTAATCGATGTGAGACTATTTGTTTGACCCAAATCCCAATAGTTGTTACACAATCCCGTAATGTTAGCTAGCATAGTACAACAAAGTAACTTAGTCCCTGCCCGTAGTAGGACAAACATAAGTGTTCCAAGTTTAGGCCAACAATGGGAAGATATCATGCTTCATGATTGCGGAGTCCTTGATAGTTCATGCACCCTAACTTTAGGGTCTAGCCGATGTATTTCTTCACGTGCTGACCCTTTGGTCTTCCTAGTCGGTCTTCTTGGGATGGCTTAATTGACGGAGTTTGCCAGCGTCAAAATTTTTCAATGCCTCCTTTTACTGGCTATTGCAGTGCATGTCGTGGTTAATCAAATTCTCTTTTGAAGTCAGATATCACTAGAAATTGATTGAAGATCAGTCATATGACTCAATCATCTAGATGAAAAAAAAAAAAATCTCCCACCAAATTTGAAAAAGAACTCCTACCAAATTTGGTAGGATGGACTACTTGGCTGAGATTCGCAAACCTTTCTCTGAGGAAGAAATCAAGAAAGCATTATGGAACTTAAGGGGAGATAAATCTCTGGGTCCTGACGGTTTCCAATATTCTTTTACTGTACATTTTGGGACATTGTCAAAGCTGATATCATCAAGCTTATGGATTGCTTTCATAGGGGAGCCCTCAGTTGGATAGAATTAATTATGCAAATGCGTGCTTATACCTAAAAAGAGTGAATTGAAGGAAGTAGGGGATTTTAGACCAGTTAGTGCCCAAAATGTCTCAGTGAAGATCATCACCTAGATACTTGCTAACAGACTTACGGATATCTTAGGGGATATTATTCAAGATCACCAAGCTAGATTCCTAAGCGGCAGGAGTGCCTTTGATATGGTTGCGACCGCCTAAGAAGTTATCCAATTCTGAAATAAAATAAGTTTCCAGGATTTATGTAAAAGCTGGATTTCAAGAAAGCATATGACACAGTGGAATGTGACTGCATTCTGGAGACACTTCTTTCTTTGGGCTTCCCTTCCACATGGATCTCTTGGGTCAAAATCTGGTTACACTCTGCTAAAGTGGAAATTCTGGTAAAAGACGTCCTAGGACGGGAGATATGCTACAAAAGGGGCCTGAGGCAAGGAGAACACCTCTCACCACTACTATTCATGCTTGTAGCTAAAGGTCTACACCACATGATTGAAAAATGTTGAGGAGAAGGTCTAAATAAAGGACTGGAATGCCGAGATGAAACAAATGCAGTGACTAATCTTCATTAAGCGGATGACACCCTTATCTTCGAAAAGGAATGTCTCCCTCAGGCGATAATGCTTAAATGGATTCTCCTTTATTACAAAAAATGGTCTAGACTTATAATCAACTTCCATAAGAGCTCCTTGATTTTCCTGGGAGATATCGTACAACAGTTTCCTTATCTCACTGATTTTTAATTGTCCAATCAAGCGACTGTAAATCACTTATTTGTGATTGCCAATTAGTCTTAGCAGGCTTAAGAAGCCACAATGGAGGCCACTAATAGATAGGATACAAAAATGACAGGCTGGATGGAAAGGTAACTTTCTTTCTCTTGGTGGCAAAATCACGTTGATCAATACAGTCCTCTCGTCAATTCCTACATACATTCTATATTTTTCCCACTTCCAAGATGGGTAGAAAAGAAGATAGACACTGTCAGAAGAAAATTTATGTGGGACCCTAGGGACACAAAAAATCAAAAGGCCTTCTGCTTGGTCAATTGGAAGAAGGTGTGCAAACAAAGGGAATTTGGGGTTTAAGGGTTATCGACTTGCGAGACTTCAACATTGCTCTACTACTTAAATGGTGGTGAAAATTGTTTGAAGCTACCACACGTATATGGGTGACACTTCTATCCTATAGCTATCGTCCCCTTGCTGAATGGAAGTTAGATAGATCTATCAACAGCGCATCAACTTCCTCAATCTGAAAAGGTATGATATCAATCAAAGATATATTCTTCTCAGGATCAGTTAAGAAAGTAAACAATGAAAGAAGTAAGAGGTTTTGGCAGAACAAATGCTGCTCAAGCATCCCATTGAATCCTTGAATTATACTCTAGAGCTCAAGATCTGGCAGGACCAATCGTTTCACATTGGTCAGGCCCAAGATGGAACATTAAGGGAGCATACTTAAATGAAGAGGAGGAGGTAGACAAAAGTGAAGAACTCCTTCAACTCTTTCCTGCAAACTTGTCAAGTAATAGTGGGAAAAATGATCATACGTCCTAGGAATGGGATACTAAGCGACTTTTCTCCATATAAAATGCCTACTTCAGGCTGAACGATGGGGACCTTCGATGTCCATTTACGAAGGTCATCTAGAAAGCCAAGGTACCACTTCAAATTAGGGTATTCCTTAGGCTAGTCGTAAATGGAGCCCTCCTCACATGGGACAATCTAATGAAAAGGTGTTGGGGGGTACCAAGATTTGTGCTATGTGTGTGGGGGGATGAGGAAACCATAGATCACTTGTTCCTCAATTGTTCGTTTGCATGTAATGCCTGGGATATATAGCACTTTGCCTCAACTTACATACAACACAGCTACCCCTGACATCGAAAGTTTGGTGGACATATTGGAGATATAGATCCGTCAAGAAACATGAAAGGGTTATCTGGAACTTAGCAAAAGTTGCTATGTTTTGGGGGATATAGAGGGAACATAACAATAAAATTTTTAATGAAGAGGCCAGACATCCGACCAAACTTTTTTATCTATTTTTCATACTTTTCTTATTCGTATAGTCTTCTCTCAGGTTTTGAGGAGATAGCAAGGAGAGTTCTGGACTAGATACAGACGGGGGAGACCTCTAACAGCAGATTAGGTGAAACCTAGGAAGGGGGAGAGGATGACGACTCTGACTTCACGTGATAGCTCATACTTTCGTGACACTTTTGGACCTTTGATTTTGGCTGTGCAGGTCCTTCAACCTGACTGTTTGTAACATATATCACCTATATTTTGGATCAGGAAGTTTTGATATTGCATGTCATTTTCTTTTCCTTTTATTATAGTTGTGATGTATTCTGTATATTTTGTTCTTCCAGCACCTGCGAGTGCCTTTTTCCCTTCAAAGGGAGCTCTTGTGTCTTATATGTGATTGAGTTAGAACCTGCACACAGAAAATATAGAATTTTAGGAATATAGAACAGAAGTGCAAGTGCTCAATGCTACCGCTATAGCGAGTGGTTATGCGGGTTGTGATTCATAAGGAGGGACTAGCAATGAAGCTTTTTATAAGTTCTCTTTAGTTAACAAAAAATAGTTAAAGTTCTTATTTCAGTTCTTTAAAAGAAAAGAAAAATAAGTTATGTTAAATTGTTAACAAAGTGATAGATTGAGAAGGTGGAGAAAAATAATAAATAATTTTGTACAAAGAAAGTGAAAAATAATAATTAGAGTTGAGAGATGGTGATGTTCATGATCTAAACTAAAATTTAAAAGAAAGAAAGTTAAACCCTAAAAAATACTTACTTACCTCTTCAACGCCTGCTTAACTTTGACCCGTATCGATGATGTACTTTTATTTGAAGGCAAGCAAAGTATGATAAATAGGACCTTCCCCATTCCTGATTTACGCTACAAAATGAAGGGGTAAGCTACACAATCATAGGAATGGATATCCATCACCATAAGCCATCAACTGTGCTTGCAACGGCAAGGCAACTTCGAGGCTATCAGAGTCATTTGGATTCACAAACACAGAGAGGGAAGCAAACAAAAACAAGAGTAAAGAAGAAATGAAACTTTGATTTGATTCAAATAACAATGAAAAAAGGACTTACTTACACCGGCGTCACCCTCAGTACAAGTTTTGCTCTTATTTCTTCATGAAACTCTTCTCTCATCTCAGTTACATAAATAAAACCAAAATTACATAAAAGAAAATAAAAAAAATCTAAGTTACAAACTATAAAATAGCTTAACTTCTACTCTCTGGTTGATCGTCCGTCTGTCTCTGATGTGTGGGATATTTATAGGGTAGAAATGGATAGGGAAGACGAGTGGAGAGATAGGAGGATCTAGCTATTTCTGAATTTAAATTCTCTCTTTATCTCTAAACTTGATTTAATATATTAAGAATTTTATGTGAAAATTCAATTCTGATCTGCAACTTTTTGGCATGTTAATTGCTGAATATCTCTTAATTAAGAATAGAAGTGGAAAGAGTAATCAACATAAGAATTGTAGCCCTTTAAATTTACTTTCTAGATCATCTTGAATCATCATAAATGAGTTTCGATAGTAAAAGTTATGATTAAAATATTAAAGAGTATGAGTCTAAATTGATTAAAACTCTAGATTTACTTGGATTTTTCTCTTTTTCTTCAAATATGATTAATTCATCACATCCGTTAATCATTTCTATATTCATTTATCTTCTTGAATTTCAATCTATCTTCTAGAATTGATGAGATATCCATTTATCGTCAGTGAAACCAATAGGGTCTTCAAACAATCCATTTTTCCCTTCAAATTAGATGATATTATCTTATCTGATATATCCAGTTTTCAAATAAGATAGCTTGTAGAACTTTTGAATTTGAATTGATCCCTTTTATTTGATTGGTCTTTTGAATTATTTGAATTTAATTGGATAAATCTGTCAATCTCTCCATTTTTTTCGTTAATTACACTGCATACTACTGAACATGAAAATACATTAAAAAGTAAATTTTATTTAAAATAAATGAACAAAATGTGACAAATGTGATACAAAATATGCAATGCATGTGCACAATCACACACTCATACTTATCTTTCGCTCATCCTCGAGAAAACAAAAAGAAAAGAAAAACAAAACTGACCTAACATTAACTCACTTTCGTAGGAATTACGGTTATCCCTAGAGGACGAGTTTCATCTCATGAGGATTTTTAGTAGATTATAGCAATAAAAATGTATAAAGAAAGAGAAACAAAGAGTTAGTATTTTTGAAAAGCATTTTGAAAAGAAAAAATATTTGAAGTATTATTGTAAGAGTTCAAGTAATCTGTAAGTTATAGGAAAACATAATTTTTCCTTCCTAAACTTAGTCTCTATTCAAAAACTTATTATCAATCAAGGTAAGGGGTTAAACTTGTATTTTTCATTTAGTCTATTACTTTACCCTAAATCATATGCACCTTTGTGACCGTGAAATTTTGACTCAGGGTTCTTTAACTCTAACTCTTATGCCTTATTTTATTTTTTTTATATTTTGATGGTATTATTCCTTACTTATATTAACATTTCTAATTTGCCCATGCAACGAGCCTTCAGTCGGTGACACCCAAATTAGACGGTCTTAGGGCATCAAGTGAGAAAACACCCTAAGGATTTAAGGACTCAAGTAAATAAGGCCACAAAACTAAAAATTTTATTATATGAACTGTTTTAAGTCATGAATACTTATGCTTTATATGGCACAAATACCCAGTTTAATCAGAGAATTTTTGATATATATAATTTTTTATATTTTTTAATAAGACATAAGAATCTTTGTTTTTGAACCCTAAGTGTGTAAGTGTTATGAAGTTGCATATTTTATCAAGGTAAAGATCAAGAATAAATTACTTTTTCAAGTTTTCTTTCTAACCCTAGAAATCAAACAAATAATCTTATTTTGACCAAGTATAAGAAATCCTAATTATAATTTACCTATTCTTTAAAATTGACTTAATTTCTTACAAAAAAATATATCGAATATTGTTCCTCTTTTCAAAAGTTTTTAAAGGCAAAGAAAATGCTATTTTTTTATTTTTTAAATAAAAAGAAAATCTATATTATGTTAGAACCCTCCCCCACACCTATCTCATGCATTGTCCTCAATGAATTCATAAATACATGAAAAAGAAGAAAGAGAAGGAAAATATTACTTTAAGGTGATGGTTTTGATGGTGATCGGATTGGGCCAAGCGTTGCTACCCAATCAAGATAATGTGGTACTCCATAGAACCCACCTTTATTGACCTCTTTTCTATTTACATATTTACAGTCCCTAATATGAATAGGATCATGAAAGATCCTATCATGAAACTTATTCCCTTTACATGACCATTCTTGAAAAATTATCACGGAGCCATCATGGTCTATACCTGTGTCCAACAAAAGAATGTGGCTAGGTGGAATGGTTGACTTGGGCTCAAGAGTGATAGGTTTTGTAACCAATACTAACTCGGAAAAATTAACATTGGGTTTGTAAGTCAGTTTTGATTCAAGAGTTGAGTCCAAATCAAATAATTTAAATTCACATTCTTTTTTCATCAATGGAATGTGACAATTCAAAATTGGGGATTCAATTTCTAGATCTATATGTACGGGAATAAATGTTGGCTATGGAAATTGGTACAAATTGGGTAATGATATCGGAATTAACATACATTCGAAGATGAAAACTGAATCACGAGGTTGGGGATCGAGGTCACATTCACATTCAAGTTCAATTTTATTAAATGAAAAACTTACCAATTTGTCTAAGGTTTGGAATCGGTCAAGTTCAAATTTGTGTGATGAAATTGAGTCTTGATCAAAGTCTCCAAGACACCAAGGTTCTTCATTCCTATCAATATGGGTAGGGCAATCGGGAATGATTGAACATGTGCTAGGTAGAGTTTCCTCATTCCTATCTTTCACTATGTTGATATAACGACTCATTTGTACTTCTAACCTATCGATAGATTGAAAAAAAAATTATTTTTGGACTGAATCAGGTTTTCCATACTCCTATCTGAGTCCATATGTTCTTCTTGTTGTGGGACTTGGAACATGGAGTCAGGATCTTAGATTTGGGAGTCATGCGGGAATTTTGAGTCTATCATTTTTAGCTTTTGTTCTTGGAACTCAATCATGGCTTCTATACTTTTCATAACCTCAGATTTTTCTTCTACTGGTTGATCATGACTAAAAAAATTATAGGTTGAATGTTCGAATGGTGGTTGATAATATAACTCAGGGGAGTAGTATCCCCATTGATTCTATGAAGAGTAGTGATGATTATTCTAATCTTGTTCATAGTATTGGGACTGGTAAGCATGTATTGATTCGTATAAGACCAATCCGGCATACTAGGTTGGTTAAAGTTATGATATGCCGGGTTGGTAATATCCGAGTCAAAAGAGGTTGGGGTGTAATATGGATTATAATTAAAATTAAAAAAATTGTTGTTATAAGCCATATCACACAAGAAATGTCAAAAATAAGTAAAGAAAAATAAACAAATACACAAAAGAGAAATATCTAATCTAAGTTAGGGTAGATCTTAGATCTAGACGACTCCTAATTGGTTAGACTATCCACGGGGGGTATATTTGCAGGTTCTGAGCACAAGTTAATCCGCTAGGTAGGGGCAAGATCAGTCGGAGGTATCCGCGCTGAAGCAATAGGTCTAATTATGCTAAACCATTGTTCTTCGAGGTTTCGCCTCATCAATCCCCAACCTTTGACACCGATTTAGCAAAAGTTAAATTCTAATCAACTTCTCCCCTAGGTCAGTCTCTTATTGAGTCCGAGATGTCCCTAAGGCCAGCATCTACTCGGCTTTAGTTAGGTTTGGGCTAGTGAGTGAGGAGATTGTTTGTGGGCTAAGGGAGAATACTGACTCCCCACATTATCTTGTTTATAGGACAAGCCCTTAAATCAATTTAATGCAACGTGTACATGAAAAGCAACACTTAAGTCATGAAAAGCAACGCTTAAGTAATGTGAACAATTCAAAAGTGTTCCAATACTACATGCTATGCATACATACCTTTGTTCCAACACTCTTCAACAGTAATGTAAAATATAAACGAATTAGACACGTGCCTAAATGCAAAGTCTAAACCGTTTTTAGCATTTAACAAATATCAATTTATTGTTGAGGTTAGAAACTAAGTACAATAAGTTAAATAAGAAAATAAATAGCTATAGAAATTTAGCCTCGCAATTCAACCAACCTGCAAAAAATATAGGTTAGTCATTCACTTAGATTGTCGCGTGAATACAGTAAATCTGAGGGCTTTTGGGCTCTGCTTTCTTGAGCAGAGTCTAGCGCCACTTATATGTCCAATGCAGCAAAACTTTTCTTGATATATATCACTGCATATAAATGTTAACACTCTAAAAAAGACAAGATTCCTAACTAGCCTGAACGAGATCTAACTTGCTGACATCTACAAAAGACAAGTGGCAGACAAACCGACGGCCAGTTCTGCACCTATCTCAAAGGGGACGAATCAGTAACTTGGACTCTACTGATCCGGTGAAGCAGAGAGAAGGCCGAGTTCTTCCTTAAAAAAGCCCGTGAGAAGGCCCAAGCAGGTCCAGGGACACTAAGTTAGCTTAACACTTAGTCTCGCACGAGCCCACGAGATAAGTCTCGCATGAGAAACCAAAGTTGTTTAGCATCGTAGGAAGCTCCTTCACAGCCTCGCTGCGAGCTAACTTATAGCTTTGCCCAGAAATACTCAGTTAACTCCGCAGAAAGTTAACTTCGCTTGAAGCTCCATGCAGCTGCACAAAAGGTTGACTGGTAGCTTTGCCAAAGGTCTTATCTAGCTCCGTTGAGAGCTTTCTTTTAACTTCGCCAGGTGCTTCTCCTAGCTCCGCCATGAGCTCAACGCAACGACTCCGCTGCGGGTCTTTTATGGACACCTTTGACCAATCAAATCTCCAGATGAGATCAAATCTAATTGAGATCAAATTTGGCAATTGCTTGCCATAATCTTTTGACTCTCCCAATCAGGTGATAAGATCAGGAGAGATCTTTTAGTTATTTGGAAAGAATCAAGGGAGTTTCTCTCATTTAGCAGAGCAGATCAAGAGATCAGCGCTATTTGCTATTCATAGCTTCGCGAAAGCTGTCTCTAGCCTCACGGCGAGGCTACTTTCTAGATGTAAAATAGATTGACTCAATCTATTTTCAAATTTTCAGGGCAATTGTACCACTATTCCTCCTTATAAATAGCCTACCAGAGGCACACAAGAGGAGAGGCTGAAAAAAGAGGAGAGACGGGTAAGCATAGAGAGGAGATTGCTCAAGAAGCAGGCTTTCTAACTAGAGGGCTCTACCGATCCTCTGTTCTCCGATTCCCCGAACCAGGCGAGAAGGGATTCTTATCAAGCGGCAGTCCGATCGTCTGACCGATCGCATCGTCAAAGGGATAAAGTGATCGCACGCTGAAAAGATTCCTACAGATACACTTCCCCAGAAATCTCAGAGGAGATCTACCTGTAATTTTCTTTTTTTTTAAAGAAGTACTTGTAATTTCGCTCCTCGACACCTTTTTTTATACGTTTTCCCTTTCGCAAATCAATGGAAAACAAGATGGCGACTCCGCTGGGGAGGTCATTCTCCACTGCTGAGAATCAAGTGTCGCAATGCGATGATCAGACTTTGGGTCTATTGCTGAGACGACGGTCATTCACTTTGGCCAAGAGAAGTTCGGACAACTTCTTCCTTGGGGTAGCAAAAGTCCCCTACTTATGCACAAGCACAAGGAGGTCGGCGTAGCCAGAGCGCCTCTGGCTAATTCTTCGAAGCAAGTCTCTGTTGAGACAGATAAGGCTCTTTGCAAGCCTATTATGGTCTCCTGACGCAACAAGGAGATGGTGTCATAATGCAACGGTTAGAATCCTGTGCTCGTTACATTCAAAAGTTCATTTCGACCAAGGAAAATTCGAAGAGCTCCTCTCTGAAGGTAGTCCAGTGCTCCACATACGGAAGCATAGGAAGGTCTCAATGGCCAAGGTTTCGGAACAGAAACTAGAAGAAGCCTCCTCCTAACTCCTCTCAGCCTCATGCAAGGCTAGCCAGGTTCCCTGTAAACCTAAATCTCCCCTCCTAAAGCAGATGTGGAGGGCAAAACAGAAAGCTCCATATGAAGCTTCAGGCGGAGCTACGCCATAAGCTCGCCTGTCCCGTGAAGATAAAGACAAGATGCCTGCCTGTTACGTCGAGACTATCTGCCGCAAGTCTAGGGCGGCAACTTTGCCTTCGCTTGATCTAGGAGCAGTAACTCCTCGCGCCAACCTCATTCTCACAAGTGAAGCTACTGATGGTTTAGCAAGCACAGCGCCAATACCTCAGGGTACGCGCGGAATTCCCAGCCACCAGGCTGAAACTAAAGCACCCAGCTGTGCTAACCACCTTCGCGAGAAGGCAACGAGCAAAGCATCGCAGCATGCTTCAAGCGTTAAGTTTGCTCTTCGCAGCAGAGCTAAGGGATTGTCCCTAGGTGCTGATAGCGGTGCTTATGCAGCTTCAGCGCCTAAGGGTGCTCCCAAAGTTCTTAGCCGCGAAGCTAGAACTAAAGCGCTATCTAGTGCCAATCACCTTTGCGGTGATGAGAGGAACGAGGCATCATCCTGTGTTTTGCTTCCAAAGCTTGCAAGCAAGAAGATGGTATCAAAATTATCTGAACGCATTGATGCGCGATCTACCCGAGCCTCTGCGTTGAGTCGCTTAAGCCCGGCTAGGTCCGACTTGTGAGAATTCTTAGCAAGCAATTGGAAGTCGGAATCACTCCAGACTTCTCCCTCCTATTGTCAACAAATGGGATGTCAGTTGGTGATGGTCCACTCAGTCCATTGCCGGATAAGACCAATCCCCGCCACTCCTCCAAACTGACGGTCAGTTTTTGATCGACTATCGGTGCAATGATTGTTACACATATTTGCATATTTTACCATTTCCATACCATGCATATTGTATATAAAAACGTGATTTTTAATCCTTTCCTCTCTATTTTGCAGGTCCACAACTTAAAAGAGAGAAAGCCCATTAATCTCTTTAATTAGCAATAATTAAAGAGATTAATTCAAAAGCCCAAAAAGAAGCCCAAGATTTGAATCTGGATTCAGAGAGATCCGCGCGCCAACTGAATCTTCCAGAAGGCCACGTGGATAACAACCTCGCAACGAACCTGTACCAGAAAATCTGGGCTCAACGGCCCAGATTTTGCCGCCAAAACCTGGATTTTCCCGCGTATCTGCAGCGGTTATGAAGCCGTGAGATCCCAGATTTTGCGCCAACAACCTGGCTCTCGAAGCTTCTCTCTGAGGGTTATAAATACATGACCAGGGTCTGCACGAGCGAAAGAGAGAGGAGAGAACTAGGGAAATTCTTGTATTTTGTTTTAGTCTTCTCCTAGGTTTTAGTCTCCATCTTCTTCCTCCTAGAGATTTTGTCAAAGAGAGAAAGTGAGTGCTGTTGAAAGCTTGTAATCAAGGGGTGACATCACTTGTAACAAGGGTTAATCAAAGCTTCGTCTTCTCTTTGCAAGTTCTAGTACGTTTTACTTTGCATTGCTTTACTTACTTTGCTTTCTTTCATTTTCATTTGCTTTACTTCTCTTTGCTTTACATCATGAAGTGTTGCTTTGTTACTTGTGTAATGGATAGATAAATTTCTATTGCATGGCTAGCTAACAACTTACATAGCTAACTTCTATCTCTTTGAATGATTGCTTATCTTTATACTTGCATTGTGAGAGTTTCTTTTACTTACCAAGGAAGTAGAGTTGCTTTCCCTTGGTGAATGCTTGTACATCCTCCATATGACTCATGTGTGCCTCATTTAGAGCCTTGTCTAGAACAAGTGCCTTGATGGAACATGGAGATGGATCACCAAACATGTGCTACTTGTAGAACAACTTCTTTACTTCAAGCTAATTTGTTGTTATGTCTTGAATGTTTAAATGAATGTTGATTCTTCTAACCTAGCATCCCTTGAGTACCAATCCTAGAGTTCATCATTGATAATCTATCTAGAGAGCCAATGAATCAATATGAGGCTTCAAGCTAAGAACTAAAGGAACACTCATCTTCAAAATGGTAAAGTACTTGAACAAACAAGCAAAGTCATCTCTATTTGCCAATGAATCAACATGAGGCAATCAAGCATCACCATTGAGTATAGTAAGTTAGCGAAGTAAAGTTAGCTAGCCGTGTACTTTCTCATATAAAGTCTTCCAAACATTTTCTTTACTAGCTTCTTTTCTCTTAGCAATACACTTTACTAAAGTTCTTTTGGTTTCTTTTCCATCATGAACAAATCAACCACTTCTTCTATTTTCTTTTCCATGTTTCTTGCATTTGTGTAAATACAAAGAAGAATCTTCGTTTTCTTGTTTCACTTTGAACCGTAACGCTTCCATCGCTAACTCTCCCGGAGAATCGACCCGGTATAGCCTTTGCTATAACGGAGATTAGAAAGGTTACATTGACCTTATAAATACAATTGTGGATTGATCAAGCACAAAGGTTGATTCTAAACCTTCTCTTTTCTTTATAATATCTATGCAATCTACCACACATCTCTTTCCCAATCAAATTTTTGGCGCCGTTGCCGGGGCGAGCAATGGATTTTCTTTAAAGTGAAGAACTAAACGAATCTTCTTCTCTGTTGCAGATTACAGGTTGAAGAAACAGGAAATTTTGCATTGCAGAAACATATAAGTGGACCTGGGCCTCTGCTCTCGAAAGCAGAGACCAGGATCCTCTGAATTACCGCAAATTCTGGGTTTTTGCCGCAGAATTGCGGCAAGGAAGAGTTGACTACTGACCACTTTTCTGCAGGGCTTGCTTCTCTGCAAATACAGCTGCTGCAATACTTAAAATCTTGTATGCTTCACCTGATATCTGCTAATCAACAGTAAAAAATTTGTTGCAAAGTTGAAAAATTGTTTAGACATTTGCATACTAGGCACGTGTCTTTCAATTCCTTTACATTTACTGTTGAAGAGTGCTGGAGACAAGGTACGTAAGCATAGCATATAGACTAAGACTCACTCTTTGTTTGATTTAATTACGCTTTGAGTGAACCTTGTTTGTTGATATCGTACACTTGCACAAATCAACTTTAAGGGCAAATCCCATAAAAAGATAAGGTGGGGATTTTATCACCTCTTCCTTAGCCCAAAAATCATTTTCCCACGCACTCACAATCCTAAGCTTCTAAATAAAAATTGCTAGACGCAGGCCCTAGGGACATCCGGACTCACTTAGGAGATTATCCTAAGGGGGAAAAGTGTTAGAAAGTGACTTTTGTAAAATCAGTGTCTAGGAAAGGGGTTGAGGGCCGAAAGCCCGAAGGTTGCTGGTTACTTAATTAAGGAACGTCTCTGACGGAAAACCTCCCACCAACCTTACCCTTCCCTGGCTGATTCGCTTATAGTCAAAGTCTACACCAAACCTCCTGTGGACGATCTAAAGTTAGGAGTCGTCTAGGTCCAGGAAACCTAGAAAGCTTGGATTGATTTTTTCTTTTTTCTTGATTGTTCTTTTTCATTTTTCGCCTGTGTGATCGGTGCACGTTGATTGTGTAATTGTATGCAAGAGTGGTATCGAGATCCGAATTCTGCTAGGCTTGTGAGAATCTCTACACTGCCACATACACCACCACTCGACACAATCATGACCACCAACGTTTCGTTGCAAGACAAGTTCTATCCTATTCGCACATCACTTCCATCTTGCATTCTCCTCCCAAACACAAATGGAAATAACTTTGAGTTGAAGCCCCTGTTCATAAACACACTTCCACGATTCCATGGCCTTGAATCTGAGGATGCGTACTTCTTCATTCGGGAGTTTGAAGAAGTATGCCTTATGATGAGAATTTCCCAGTTGACCGAAGATGCTGTCAGACTTAGGTTTATACCTTTTGCACTTAGGATATTGCTAAGAAGTGGCTTTATAATCTCCCAGTCAGCTCAATTTCTTCTTGGGATGATTTCGTTAAGGTCTTTCTTAAAAAGTTTTATCCTATCCATAAGACAGCCATTATGAGGAAGAATATAATGCAATTCAAACAAGAAGCAAATGAACCGTTTTGGAAGTACTTTGAGCGCTTCAAAGACCTAGTAGCCCTGTGTCCCCATCACGGTATAGAAAAATGGCGCCAGTGCCAGATTATCTATGATGGGCTCGATTATCAGACTAAGACGCTCCTTGAAACCATGTGTCAAGGAGAATTCTTAAAGAAGGATGAAGATCAGGGTTGGGATCTTTTTGAGGCTTTAGCTGAAAAGACAGTCCAGTGGGAGTCATGTACTGAGAAACCCACACCCACAACTTCCAGAACTGGTTTACACTCCATAGAATCCTCGATAGCTGCAGAAGCTAAAATTACACAATTGATGAAGAGGATTGAGTTGCTAGAGTCCAGGGAAAATTCTGATGTTAATCAGGTCAACCCATCTGTGGTAAATCCGGGTTGTACCTACTGCCATGATCTGAATCATCTGTTTGAGGAGTGTCCAGTGTATCAAACTCAAATGTTTCAGGAGAGTACGAATGCCGCGTACACCAGACCCACTTACAATCCTTACTCCAAAACCTATAATCCTGGATGGCGAAACCATCCTAATTTTCTTGGAGTCAGTCTGGTCCTGAGCAGCCGAGACAACCATTTCCACAACAATACCCTGCTCAGTCTCATCCACCGACTTACCACCAGAACCCACCAAATATCCATTCATATCAGAGCCCACCAAGATTCCAGTCATATCAAAATCATGTGCCTTACCAAGCAAATTTTCCGCCCCAGTATCAGCATCATCCACCACCCAATCCTTCAGACAAGAGAATTTCTGATTTGGAGAAAATGATAGAGACCTTATCTAAGACCCAAGCTTCAATGATGAACAATCAGCAGCAGGACATGAACAAACTGCAAATCAAGATAGGTCAGTTGGCTAATTCTCTGGCCGAAAGACAAAAAGGAATGCTACCTAGCCAACCTGTGCCAAATCCCAAAGCCAATTTTCCCCTGCACGAAGTTGAAGACTTGGGACCCAGCCAATGCCAAGCTATTCAAATCCTTAGATCTGGGAAGCATGTAGATAATAAGGTTTCAAATCAGTCTCCCAAATCTGTGTCACCACCTTCTGTTCCAAACCAGCCCTTGCAAGACAATCCTTCATCAAGCACACAACCATTCACTTCCCAGTCCAAAGGAAAAGAGAAAGTTGATGAGCAAACATACAAGCCTGTTGTCCCATTCCCAAATAGGCTTACAAATCATAAGATGAATGCTCACATGGAGAAGATAAGAGAGATATTCAACCAAGTACAAATCAATGTCCCTCTCTTAGATGCAATTCAACAAGTCCCATCCTACGCCAAGTTTCTGAAAGAAATGTGTACCAAAAGAGAAAAGCAAATGTTCCTAAAAAAGTCTTCTTGGCTTCCAACATAAATGAACTGCTCAATGGTCCGATCCCTGTGAAATACAAAGATCCAGGGAGCCCTACCATTTCTTGCATCATAGGGCAGACCACCATAAATAGGGCTTTGCTAGACTTGGGCGCGAGCATCAATCTTCTCCCCTTTTCCGTCTATCAGCAGTTAGGGTTAGGCAACCTTCGTCCTACCCAGATGACTATACAGTTGGCTGACCGCTCTGTAAAGATTCCCAAGGGGGAGATTACAGATGTTTTGATACGGGTCGGGGAATTCATTTACCCCGTGGATTTTGTTATTTTAGAAACACAACCCGTACAAAATCACAGAGCGCAAACACCCGTCATTCTGGGACGTCCTTTCTTAGCCACAGCGAATGCGATCATCAACTGCCGAAATGGATCGATGCGTCTAACGTTCGGAGATATGACGAAAGAGGTGAATGTCTTCCATCTGGGGAAGCAGGCAAGGGATGTGGACAATGATTCTTTCGAAGTGAACTTGATTGAGGGTTTGACTAGTAAACATGTCGACGAGGTGGAGTATGAGTCTGAAGAGGAGTTTGAGTTGGAGTCGGATGACTTCAACCTTGATCAGATTGTTGGATCAAATGTTGAAAGGACTACTAATTACACCCCTATTCTTCCCTTACACCATGAACAACCAGTGATAGATCCGATCCCTTCTTCTGAGCTTAAGGCTCTTCCCGACCATCTCAAGTACAAGTACTTGGATGAGAAGGAATCCTTTCCGGTAATCATTGCATCCAATCTAACTAAACAACAAGAAGAGGACCTTTTGACTGTGTTAAGGGAAAATAGAGAGGCCATTGGGTGGACAATGGCTGATATCAAGGGGATTAGTCCTTCCATTGTTCAACATAGGATTCATTTGACGGAAGACGCCAAGCCTAAACGAGACCCACAGCGTAGACTTAACCCCATTATGCAAGAAGCTGTTAGATCTGAGATTTTGAAACTATTAGACAATGGGATTATCTATCCCATATCTGATAGTCAGTGGGTTAGTCCAGTTCACGCTGTGCCTAAGAAAGCTGGATTTACGGTGGTGGAAAATGGGAATAAAGAATTGATACAAACACGTCTTCCAACGAAGATTCAAGTTTGTATTGATTACAGGAAGTTGAACACCGCCACACGTAAAGACCACTTTCCTCTTCCATTCATTGATCAAATGCTTGAGAGATTGGCAGGACACGAGTATTACTGTTTCCTGGATGGATATTCAGGATATAATCAAATCCCAATTGCTCCCGAAGGACCAAGATAAGACTACCTTCACCTGTCCTTTTGGAACGTTTGCATACCGAAGGATGCCCTTCGGCCTTTGCAATGCTCCTGCAACATTTCAACGTTGCATGTTGAGCCTCTTTTTGGACATGGTGGAGAAATTTTTGAAAATTTTTATGGATGATTTCTCGATTTATGGGGATTACTTTGAGCAATGCTTGTACCATTTAAAGCTGGTGTTACAACGCTGTATGGAGAAAAATTTGACACTTAACTGGGAAAAGTGTCATTTTATGGTCAAGCAAGGAATCGTTCTTGGGCACAAGGTATCAAGAATAGGAATTGAGGTGGACAAGTCTAAAGTGGAAGTCATAACGAAGCTCACTGAACCAACATGTTTAAAGGACATTAGATCATTCTTAGGGCACGCCGGCTTCTATAGACGATTCATTCAAGGGTTTAGCAACATTGCAAGACCCTTGACAAATCTCTTAGGAAAGGATGTACCCTTTATATTGATGAAGAATGTCAAAAATCTTGAAAAGAGCTTAAAAGTAGACTTGTCTCAGCACCGATCATCTCTGCACCAGATTGGACCAAGCCTTTTGAGATTATGTGTGATGCCTCTGACTTTGCTATAGGCGCTGTTTTAGGGCAGCGTATTGATAATAGGCAACACGTAATCTATTATGCTAGCAGAACGCTGAATGATGCCCAACTTAATTACACAACTACTGAAAAGGAATTTTTAGCGGTTGTCTTTGCGTTGGAGAAATTTTGCCAATATCTGCTAGGGTCCAGGACGATAGTTTTCACTGATCACTCCGCCCTAAAATACTTGATGCAAAAGAAGGATGCTAAGGAAGTTGCAGATATCTGAGCTTGAAGAGTTAAGAAACGAAGTATATGACAATGCTCGGATCACTAAACACAGAACCAAGCTTTTTCACGATAAATCCATTCATAGGAAAATTTTTGTCGTAGGACAAAAGGTTCTGTTGTATAATTCACGACTCCACCTTTTCCCTGGTAAATTGAGAACCAGGTGGTCTGGACCATACGTAGTGCACAAAGTCTTTTCCCACGGTGCGATCGAGATTCTTGACCCGAATAATGGCAACACATTCACTGTGAACGGTCAACGTTTAAAGCCATTCCTTACCACGGAAGTCGTGTCACAAGAAGTTCATGAATTGGGTCTTCACGACCCAGTTTATCTGTGACCATTCCATCTGTATAGTTTCCCGCGCATTTTCCTGAATATCATTTTGGGACCACACTTGTAAATAATTTTCTTTTACACTTTTTGTAAATAATACATAAAAAATAAAAATAAAGAAAAAAATTAGGGATTTTTGTGCTTATAAGAGTTTCACATTCCTAGAAATTTCTCTTCCCTAGGATTCCATTCATTTCCAAACTCCTTGACCTAGGGTTGTAAATATACCTTTAACCTAGGGATAAAATTGGAAATCCCATTTTTTCTACCCCCTATAAATACTCTCCTCACCTACCTTTTCTCCCTCACACGCAGAAATCCCCTCAGATCTAAACTCCTTCTTCCAGAGCCAACCCCTGCCAATTTTTTCCTTCACCAGAATCTTCAGATCTGCCGCAAAAACCCACTTCCGGCCGAAATTCCGCCGCACTCCGGCCATCTCTGGCGCCCAGAAAATTTTGGTCGGCTGATTTCCTCTGCTGCTGGCAGATCCAGAGCCATTCTTCCAGATTCTGTCCCGGGTGCCTTCTGCACAACTGTTTTTGGATTTCCCCCCACGATCTCCGGGGGTGGTTTGCAATTTCCTCTCTAAAATCCTTTGCTTTAAGATCCATTATCATACATGGCCCCGAATTTGTTTGTAGAAAGGGATTTTTCCATACTTTTGAATGATAGTGGGGGGTATGGGCACATTTTTGTGGATAGAATACGTTCATGGAATTGGTACTCTTTGGTCTATGATAACAATGACTACGATGCATATTATTGCCCTGATCTTGTCACTACTTTTTATAATTCAATTGATCATGCATCTGTGAATCATGACACGCACCAATTTGTATCTCACATGCCATTCGGTGACATCTTTGTTACCATCCCACTTATTGCTGAAACCACTAATGTCCCCAGTCATCCCCACCATAGCGACCCCTTGCCGTTGATAGATTATATGACCATCATGGGGGTCCGTTGTACAATTCAGGACCGTGGGCTCAAAGCCAACACGACCTTTCGAAATGTTCATTGCATTGGACGTTGGGTCCAACGCAGCATTTTTGGGCTTGACCACCAATCTTCCTTTAACAGACCCGTGTTACAGATAATCCATGATTTAATGACACATAACCACACGGTCTGTTTGAATAGGGCCATCTTCCATGCTATTCTTGACAATTCCTCCCGCACTCGGGGTGCAAAGCATTCCCATGCAATCTTAATCACACGTCTGTGTAAACATTTCATATCAGACGCTGTCTTTAATACATTTGACCGAGTGCCTGTTACTGTAGAGAGACCCACAAGCTCATATAATGGTTGCTTGCAGGCACTCTGGACACCCAGTGCCCAGCCTGAGAATGTACCTGTGAAGTCCTCTTCGGAGGAAAGCCTAGAGGAGATAGATGAGCCACAATTCTGGAGGCAGGACCCCCCAACTGAGTCACGAACCTTCATGTCCACCATGTGGAAGGGCATGAAGAAAATCTTTAGGGGACAAGTGAGGCTGAGGAAGAGGGTAGAGGAGCAATCCTCTCGGCTAGGTAGTATGGAGGCAGCGTTAAGGAGATCACAGTCGGCTGGACCTAGCACCACCGCGGGTCTAAAGCGACAGAGGGAGTAGCTTTATCCTTTACCTATTTCATGCATCATTTCATATTGCATGCATTGGGGACAATGCATGAGATAGGTATGGGGGGGTAGATGCTAACTTAGGATTTTTCACTTTCTTTTTAGGCCTTTTATTTTTAAGATTTTTCACTTTCTTTTTAGGTTTTTATTTCTTTTAGATTTTACCTTTCTTTAGAGATTTTCTACTTTCTTTTTAGATTTTACTTTTTCTTTTAGAAAAATAAAAAAAATATATATATATATAAAAAGAGAGAAGAAATTCTTTGATCCATGTTTAAAGAATCAAACTTGAAATTTAGGGATTAAGGAAGCTCTAAATTAAGATTTCTAATTATAAGTTGAAAAGAGGAGTTTTGTTAGATTTTTAGGTTAAGTAATAAAGGATTAGAAAAATTACTAGATTTTAATTCTTTCTTTAGATATAAACATTAAACATATTGAAGGATTAATCAAAGACTTTGTGATTTTATTTACATATATATATAATAAAAAAATATAAAAGAAAAAAAAGAGATGTACATAAATAAATAATAAATACTTAGCCACTGACTAAGCTGGTTAGCCGTGCCTCAAGAAGCATTGCCGATCACGCCTAAAGGTGGTTAAGTCCTTAAATTCCTTCGTGGCCTTTTTTACTCGAGACCTTAAACCCGAGGGATGTTTTCTCATCTGGTGCCCTAAGACCGTCTGGTTTGGGAGTCATCGGTTAAAGGCTCGCTACAAGGGTAAACTAGAAAGCCTAAGGATGCTAAGGAAATGTAAATAAATAAACATTGTAAATAAAAAAAAGAAGAAGAAAAAAAATATTATATATATTAGTAAATAAATGAACTTAGTCTAAGAAAGATCCTTCATATTTATAGATGTATATATCCTAGGATTGATGCAAAATCCGGTTTTTGATCTTTTCCCTAAAATCTTAACCTAAGCTGAAAACAAAACTCCAATTAGACACTTATAAGAGGAATGAAAAGTTTAGGGTAACCTGAAACCTATAGCTCAAGTTAGAATCTTTAAAACATGGATCAAAAATTTCACTAACCCTTTTATTTTTCTTTATGGATTTTGTGGGTGCAATCCGCTGAAAACCCTCAAGAGACAACACTCCTCCTCTAGGGTAACCTAGAGGTTTAACGGCTTGTTGCACGTGCTCAGTGCAATCGTGTCACCTACGAAAGTGGTGTAATAAATTAGTTAGGATTTTCTTTTTTCTTTCTTTCTTTTTTTTTGCTCGAGGACGAGCAAAAGCTAGGTATGGGGGTGTGATTGTTACACATATTGCATATTTTACCACTTCCATACCATGCATATTGTATATAAAAACGTGATTTTTAATCCTTTCCTCTCTATTTTTGCAGGTCCACAACTTAAAAGAGAGAAAGCCCATTAATCTCTTTAATTAGCAATAATTAAAGAGATTAATTCAAAAGCCCAAAAAGAAGCCCAAGATTTGAATCTGGATTCAGAGAGATCCGCGCGCCAACTGAATCTTCCAGAAGGCCACGTGGATAACAACCTCGCAACGAACCTGTACCAGAAAATCTGGGCTCAACGGCCCAGATTTTGCCGCCAAAACCTGGATTTTCCCGCGTATCTGCGGCGGTTATGAAGCCGTTAGATCCCAGATTTTGCGCCAACAACCTGGCTCTCGAAGCTTCTCTCTGAGGGCTATAAATACATGACCAGGGTCTGCACGAGCGAAACAGAGAAGAGAGAGGAGAGAACTAGGGAAACTCTTGTATTTTGTTTTAGTCTTCTCCTAGGTTTTAGTCTCCATCTTCTTCCTCCTAGAGATTTTGTCAAAGAGAGAAAGTGAGTGCTGTTGAAAGCTTGTAATCAAGGAGGTGACATCACTTGTAACAAGGGTTAATCAAAGCTTCGTCTTCTCTTTGCAAGTTCTAGTACGTTTTACTTTGCATTGCTTTACTTACTTTGCTTTCTTTCATTTTCATTTGCTTTACTTCTCTTTGCTTTACATCATGAAGTGTTGCTTTGTTACTTGTGTAATGGATAGCTAAATTTCTATTGCATGGCTAGCTAACAACTTACATAGCTAACTTCTATCTCTTTGAATGATTGCTTATCTTTATACTTGCATTGTGAGAGTTTCTTTTACTTACCAAGGAAGTAGAGTTGCTTTCCCTTGGTGAATGCTTGTACATCCTCCATATGACTCATGTGTGCCTCATTTAGAGCCTTGTCTAGAACAAGTGCCTTGATGGAACATGGAGATGGATCACCAAACATGTGCTACTTGTAGAACAACTTCTTTACTTCAAGCTAATTTGTTGTTATGTCTTGAATGTTTAAATGAATGTTGATTCTTCTAACCTAGCATCCCTTGAGTACCAATCCTAGAGTTCATCATTGATAATCTATCTAGAGAGCCAATGAATCAATATGAGGCTTCAAGCTAAGAACTAAAGGAACACTCATCTTCAAAACGGTAAAGTACTTGAACAAACAAGCAAAGTCATCTCTATTTGCCAATGAATCAACATGAGGCAATCAAGCATCACCATTGAGTATAGTAAGTTAGCGAAGTAAAGTTAGCTAGCCATGTACTTTCTCATCTAAAGTCTTCCAAACATTTTCTTTACTAGCTTCTTTTCTCTTAGCAATACACTTTACTAAAGTTCTTTTGGTTTCTTTTCCATCATGAACAAATCAACCACTTCTTCTATTTTCTTTTCCATGTTTCTTGCATTTGTGTAAATACAAAGAAGAATCTTTGTTTTCTTGTTTCACTTTGAACCGTAACGCTTCCATCGCTAGCTCTCCGGAGAATCGACCCGGTATAGCCTTTGCTATAATGGAGATTGGAAAGGATACATTGACCTTATAAATACAATTGTGGATTGATCAAGCACAAAGGTTGATTCTAAACCTTCTCTTTTCTTTATAATATCTGTGCAATCTACCACACATCTCTTTCCCAATCATGCAAGCTCCTGTAAATCATCACAAAAGAGGCGTATCGCAAAATCTACCAGATCTGCCCTCTACATCTATCAATATAATCGGAAGGGAACGAGAACCGCATAGGAGCAGACGAGCGCCGCATAGTCCTAATTTTCCTCCCTTCAGTTCTCCAAATCCGGACTATAACCCGGGCTTAAGCCAAGTCCTGGTGCACGAAGAAGGTGTCTTCCTAAACACTAGATCTAGGGTCGTAATACCCTACAGTTATGAGCAGCCATTCTCCTCAACTGCAGTAACCTTACCAGAACTAATGAGAGGATTATTCCAATGGTCTGATAAGGAGGACGAAGACAGTGGGTATGCCTCTTCGGCAACAATCAGCTCGATACGAACCGATAGGGTATCGGTGAATATGGTTGATAACGGTAATGTGACCTCCGTCGATGGTTAGAAGCTCAGGAGAAAACTTTCAAGGCCCAACAAGAAGCCTTGGACAACATTCAATAGTTGCTCGCTCAACTCCTCACTAACCGGAATAACAACAATACCGGGAGTAACCATAATGAGGAAGAACATCATAACGATGAACAATCCAAGACTGAGAAGTTGAAGGAAAGTTCTTCTATGGATACTAAAGTTCTTAAAGTCATCCAAGCTTAGATTGCATCCCTAGCTCAGAGGGATGAACTAAAGAAAGTAGGGGCAGTCCATCCTTACCCTTTGGAATAGGATTCAGTACCATACCCACCGAAGTTCAAGCCACCGACGTTACATATGTATGATGGTAAGAGCTCGCCAAACCAGTACATCTACTACTTCCGGTCCCAGACCGGTAACGTTATAGGCAATGATGCTATTATGGCCAGACTGTTCATTGGCACCCTGAAGGGGGTAACATTTGATTGGTTCCGAAGCCTTCCTCCGGGCTCTATCAATTCTTAGATCGACTTGGAAACTCGATTTCTTTCTCGTTTTTATGAGGATGACACTGAGGTAACCATGGACAAACTCCTCTCTACTGTATAGAAGGGTGAATCTGTCCGCGACTACATTGAATGGTTCAAAAACTTGTCTCTGATGTGCCCAGCAGGGATGCCATTACCCATGCTCTTGCAGACATGCATGCATAACTTCCTCGACCAAGTGGCGATTCGTATAAGGGCTGTCAAAGTCTATACCTGAAAGGAACTAGTCGAAGAAGCTGAGATAGCTGAAAAGTCATCTAAGAAGTTCGAATCATCTACCCCTAAAAGCAAATGGGGTATGAATAATAAGGGGCGCAGCGACATGGCTCAGTCTTCCCAAGCCAAAGGGAAAGAAACTATGTCCGTTGAATTGTCAGGGGACGTTCATTCGAAGGCCAAGAAGAGCTTCAATAATCAGGAGTCTAAGTTTCCTCCGATACAGTACTCCTTCAAAGACGAAAAGGTGGTCGCAATATTCCATTTACTGCACAAAGGGTATAAATTGAAGCTTCCGGATGCTCGGCGTCCTAATGAAGTGGGACGCACGAACGATCCCAACTATTGCCTCTTCCACGGGATGGTTCATCACCCTACTGATAAGTGCTTTATCCTCAAGGACAAAATTTAAGTTTTAGTCGATGCCAGAGTTCTGACTCTGAAATTAAAACAAAAGAAAGTCACTGCAAACATGGTGACCCTCGAGTTCGGCAAAACCCTAAAAGTAACAGTTCCTGATGGGACCTTCCCAATCCCTAAAGCACGGCTAGAAGTAAAGCATTCTTCAGCCAGGAAAAATCATGTGGGTACACCCAGACCTTATCCAAGATGAACAATAGGCTTCAAAGAAATCCAAATCAAAGGGCAAATCTTGCAATGTTATCTCTATCTTGCCGGATGATGGCAATCTCACATCAGGATCTCTTAGTGATTCCGAGGGGGAAAAGCACGCTTGTACAACACAGGCTGATGTACCTCAGCCAACAGGTACTCGATCCGAAAAATCATACTTAAAACAGTATGAGAAAGTTACTAACGAGACACAACAGCAGACGACGTCAGTACAAGTACCCACACCAGCTCCGCTCCCGACAACACGAAAAGAGAAGCAGAAAGAAATCTGGTTTGACCATGTCCTAAAGAAGCCTTCAGGCCCAGGGTTTAACATGCCTTTTCATTTTGACATATTTGCCAAGCTGGCTAATAACCCAGCTCGTATCACCATACACGAGCTCCTTCGTCCCTCGAAAGAAATAAGAGAAGCACTTAGGTATGCACTGGCTAATTCAGAATCATTTCTGACACATATGCTGGAAATCCCTGGGGGTGACACTCAGCCCTCTTGCCCTGAATGCCACATATACAACCGAAAGTACCTGCTATTACTTTGACGGCTGAGGATATGCTTCTCAAGGATAATAAGCACATCGACCTTTGTACTACACCGGATACATCGGTTCGACATGCATTGAAAGGGTACAGGTTGACCCGAGGTCTGCACTCAGCATCATCCCAAAAGGCTCCTCTACTTTCTTGGCATACTACTGTATCGGTTGTCTGCAACCACTACAACAATATACGGTTTTAATGCAGGGAGTATTCATCCACTTGGAAAGATTCAACTCCGTTGCCGAATCGGGAGCCTGAAATCAGAAGTGACGTGCTAGGTCATTGATGCTGACACATCGTACAACTTGTTACTAGGACGACCCTGGATCACGCTAACTGGATTGTTCCCTCTACTCTGCACCAGTGCTTCAAATATGTTGAAGATGATGCAACAATACGAATTGTTTTCGCTAAGAAACAACCATTCAAAGGGGTGAAAAACTACTTTACTGACGCTCTCCTATATCAAGAGGTTGGTGAAACGTCAAAAGAATTATTGTCTGACAACGATGATAGTGGCAATGAGGCAGATTCAGAGTCTAAAGCAGAAATGCTAGCAATTTTGGTCGGTGAACCAATTATAGCATGTTTTAATAATCCCCAATGTAACACTCCTTCTGAAGATGAGGGCGAATGGGTAATTAATGATAATATTTCCTTTAATTATCCTGTGAGTGTCAAATTGTTTGAATCCGTTACAGATAGCTCTCTGCACATGCCCTTACATAAATCAAGTGCATCAAGTATATCCGTGGAATTTATAGAAGGATCTATTTTAGTGGTTCCTCTATCCAAAGAAGGTCAGCTACCAATAATATTCAGTAAAGTCTGACTGCAAAAAGTCTGCAGCCGCGGATTCAAGTTCAGACACCCCACAATTTTTCCATTATGCACGATCAGCGCAGCATATGATGAGAAAAATGGGATACAACCTGCAGCATGGGAAGGGCCTGAATTTCAGAAAAGGAAGACGTAGTTTTCTGCGCAACTTTGTACCCAGAGGGAAACTGACAAATTACTATGATAACACATGCACGGGGTTGGGGTACGTTACACCTACACCACCAGCAACGGTTCAGCCTAAAGATGATAACCGATCCCATCACACTCTGCCTCTTTCTCCGAATGGGACTCAGATGTCAGTATGATAACGATGTTCGAGAACCTCACCGTTAATATGACTTCAAGAAGCGAATTGAAGCCAGCGGAAGCTACTGATGAGAACCCATGGGCTCAACAATTGGATCTCCAGTGGGAAAAGCGATTCGAACAACGCGAACCACCTACTGAAGACAAGGTGATCCAGGTTAACTTGGGTAGTCAAGATCACCCTAAGCCCATCCTTATAAGTGAAAGCTTATCACTCACAGAAAGAGAAGAATTGATAGTACTTGTAAGAAAGTATATAGATGTCTTTGCATGAAATTACGAAGACATGCCCGGACTTGATCCGCAAGTAGCCATGCATCGTCTGAACATCAAGCCTAACGCCAAGCCAGTCAAGCAACAACAATACCAATTTCATCCAAACATTATGGAAGCTATTGAAGCCAAAGTCCATAAACTCATTGCATGTGGCTTTGATTGAGGCAAAACCTGCACACAAAATACGAAATTTCAGAACTTTTAATAAAAATGTGCAAGTGCTCAATTCTTACCGCTATAGCAAGTGGCTATGCGGATCTGATTCACAAGGAGGGTTTGCGATGGAAGCATTCAAGGTTCTGTATTGAAATCTTTATGAAAACAAAACGAAAGTTCTTCTTTGTTTTTAAGAAAGAAAAATTAAAGAAGAGTTAAAGGTTAAAGTTAAAAAGAAAGCGATAGATGAAGAAGGTGGAGAATCAGAAAGCGACTATGTACAAATGAGTTGAAAAAAGAAATGATGAAAGATTTGGGAGATGTGGTGATCTATACTAAAGAAATAAAAGAAAAGAAAGAAGGTTGAAGAAATACTTACCTAATTTGATTGATGACTTACTTGGAAACCTTTGCATGTTCTACCTTGCTTTGGAGGCATTCAACGCATAGGTCATAAGATCGAGCTCAGTCCTTGTTCCCATTATATCATCAAGCCTTGCAAGAATGAAGTGATACAGATCTTGAGGAGGAGAACGTCTTCATGAAGTATCGTTGGCACTCACAAAGGCTTTTGTATACTTATACATCTGGATTCACTTGCAAGCTCATCAAAAACAAAAGAGGTAAAGTAGAAAAAGGAATAAGGAAACAAAAGGAAATATGAACATAAAACAAAAACATTTACCTTTATTACTTGCAGAAACAATGGAAGAAAGGAGGAGGGTACATCGGTGTCACTCTCAACATCAGCCTCTCTCTCTTACTTACATGAATCTTCATCCAACCTAAGCTTACATACAAATTACATAAAAAGAAAAGAAAAACCTAAACTACAAGAAATGAAAACTAGGCTAAATCCTCTATCTGCATGGTCGTCCCATTTTCAGTGAAAATACTGGCTTTTTATAGGCAAAAACCCAACCTACAGGATCCCGGGGAGATCGGGGGAGCAAACGCTCCCCCTAACTCAACAACCAAGCCGCGGAAACGCGGCTTTGGCCGTGTTTCTGCGGCCAGGGTGTGGCCAGGTGGCCACACCCTATTGGTGGGTCTCCTCGGTTTCACGTTCTGCTTTTATCTTCAGTTAGTTTTCTCGTTTGAGTCCAGGATTGTGACGAAATAGCCTTTGATTCTTGGCTTTAACCGGTCGATTCTGATAGGATTCTTCTCAACCGGTTTTCAACCTCCTTATTTTGCCCTGATTTAGTGAGCTCGAATTAATTCTGATTTAATTCAGAATTTTGATGGGCTTTTGGGCTCATTTCTCTTCATCTCCTTAAGGAATGGGCCTGCAAATAAATTAAACATTTAATTAGGACAATGCAGCTTTTATTCTATAATAAGTATGAAAATATGATATTAAATATGCAATATTAGTGACCAATCACACCCCCATACCTATCTTTTGCTCGTCCTCGAGCAAAACAACTAAACTATACTAAGGATTATTAGACCACTTTCGCAGGTCACGCGATTGCACTGAGCATGTGCAACAAGCCGTTAAACCTCTAGGTTTCCCCTAGAGGACGAGTTTTGTCTCGTGAGGGTTTTCAGCGGATTACACCCACAAAATCCATAAAGAAAGAGAAACAAAGAGTTAGTATTTTCAAAAAGCATTTTGAAAGAGAAAAATATTTGAAATATAATTGTAAGATTTAAGCAATCTATAAGTTATAGGAAAACTAAATTTTTCATTCCTAAACTTAGTCTCTATTCAAAAATTTGTTATCAATCAAAGTAAGGAGTCAAATTGTATTTCTCATCTAGTCTATTTCTTTACCCTAAGTCATATGCATCTTGTGACTGTGAAAATTTGACTAAGGGTTCATTAACTCTAACTCTTATGCCTTATTTATTTTATATATATTTTTTGTGCTATTATTCCTTAGTTCTATTAGGCTTTCTAATCTGTCAATGTAACGAGCCTTTAATCGATGACTCCCAAACCAAACGGTCTTAGGGCACCGGGTGAGAAAACACCCCAAGAACTTAAGAACTCGAGCAAATAAGGCTACAAAACTAAGGATTTTATTATATGAACCCCTTTTAGGCGTGAATACTTATGCTTTATTAGGCACAAATACCCAGCTTAATCAGAGGATTTTATATATATATTTTTTCTTTTCAAACTTATCTAATCATCTTTCGCATAAATACTAAAACTTGCTTAGGCCAAAGTAACTAGCTAATCAATAATTAGATTCGTTCATATTTTTTTTTTCTTTTTTTTATATATAAGGCATAAGAATCTTTGTTTTTGAACCCTAAGTGTGTAAGTGTATGAAGTGTGCATATTTCATCAGGGTAAAGATCAAGACTAAATTACTTTGACAAATTTTCTTCCTAACCCTAAAAATCAAACAAATAATCTTATTTTGACCAAGTATAAAAAATCCTAATTTTGATTTTCCTATTCCTTAAAATTGACTTAATTTCTTACAAAAAATATGTCAAAATATTATTTCTATTTTCAAAAATTTTTAAAAGCAAAGAAAATGTTAAAACTTTTTTTTTATAAAAAGAAAAATAAAAGTTATGTTAGAACCCTCCCCCACACCTATCTCATGCATTGTCCTCAATGTATGAATTAATGCATAGATGCATGAAAAAGAAGAAAGGGAAGGAAAATGTTACCTTAAGGTGGTGGTTCCGGTGGTGGTCTGATTGGCCCACGAAATGCGGCCCAATCGACTTTTCGTTGGGTTCGGAGGAACCCACCAGAAATATCTCTAATATAACCCATTAAAATGATGAATCCATAAAGGATTTTTATTAAGTACTTGACCCCATCTAATTTTCAAATTCCATAATTGATTTCGGAATCAAATTTGTCAACCACCTCGTCCCAGAATGGAGTGTGAAAAGATAGAATGATTGACTTGGACTCAGGAAGTACAGGAACTAATACCGACTCAGGAAGGTGACTTAAGTCAAGTAAAGGTTCAGGAGTCAAAATAGGTTCAGGAATTGGATCCAAGTCAAGAAGTTGAAACTCAAGTCCACATTTATTTTCCAACAATGGAATGTGACTTAATATTAGTGATTCAAGTTCAGGAATGATAGGTGGGGGAATCAAAACTGACTCTAAAATATTACTCAAGTTTGGTAACAAAACAGGAGTCAATATTGATTCAGAAAGTTGAACTGGATCACAGATTTGAGAATCTAGGTCACATATGTCATTGAGTTCAATATCAAAAAAATGAGAACTTGCCAATTTGTCAATAGGATTTTCAAAAGTGTAAAATTGGTCAAGTTCAATATGATCATCAAAAGTAGGTGATTCAATTTCATGATGAATTGGCACAGGATCCAATGTTAACTCGGGGAAAAGATTAAAATAAAGTAAAGATACCGGAGTCATTATTGAATCAGGAAGTAAAATTGAATCACTAAGTTGAAGTTCATGATCATATTCATTTTCAAGTTCGATTTCAGGCAAGAGATAGCTTGCCAAACTATCAACAATATTTAGAGTTTGGGCAAGTTCAAATGACTGTTCTGAAATGGAACCTTGATTTCCAAAACTACATGACTCTTCGGCTCTAACAGAATGATTAGTGACATCAGAACTGGTCAAACGGTGAGAACTTAGAGATTGGACCATCATATCTATGTCACGATTACGAGCGTTTTGAGCATGAGTCATGGCTTCAAGCATTTTTTCATAGTTGATAGGTTCATTGTTTTGATGAAAAGATGAAGCGTTGTCTTGGAATTGATGGTGAAATTGTGAGTCCATCAGATTTTGGGATTTTTGTTTGGACTCACGCATACTCATTTCCAAAATTGATAATTTTCTATTTTGGACTGGTGGAACTGAGTATGAATCTTGAAAATATTATGGACTGGGTGGAGAAGGAGGACAAGTTGGTTGAAAATTATGCTCGGGGGAGGTGAATCCACACTGACTCTGTGAAGAGTTGAAATCATTATGGAAATTATGGTCATAAGATTGGGGACATGGGTTATATTAATTCAGATAAGACCAATCCGGCACACTAGGTTGGTTAAAGTTATGATATGCCGGGTTGGAAATATCCGAAAATGAAGTCGGTGTGTAATATGGATTATTATTAAAATGGAAAAATTGTTATTATAAGCCATATCACACAATAGAATACAAACAAAAAGAAAGAAAAACAAACAAATAAACAAACAAAAAAAAGAAAAAATTCTAACCTAAGTTAGGGTAGACCTATGACCTAGAAGACTCCTAACTGGTTAGACCGTCCACGGGAGGTATAATGCAGACTTTGACCATAAGCTAATCAGCCAGGTCAGGGCAAGATTGGTAGGAGGTTTTCCATCAAAGACGTTCCTTAATTAAATAACCACCAATCTTCGGGCTTTCGGCCCTTAATCCCTTTCCTAGACACTGATTTTGCAGGAGTCAAATTCCAACACCTTTCCCCCTTAGGATAATCTCCTAATTGAGTCTGAGATGTCCTTAGGGCCAACGTCTACTCATTGTTAGTTAGGCTTGGGTTAGTGAGTGCTTGGAATCTGATTTTTGGGCCAATGAAGGGTGATTAAATCCCCACCTTATCTTGTTAATGGGTGGTGCCCTTAAAATCAATTTGTACAAGTGTACAAGATATGTAAATAAGATTCACTCAAAGCGATGTAAATCAACCAAGAGTGAGTCCTATTCTACATGCAATGCGAACGTACCTTGCTCCAGCACTCTTCAACAGTAAAAATAAATGAATTGAAAAGACACGTGCCTAAAATGCAAACGTTTAATCAATTTTTTTATCTTTTTCAACAAGTATTTTACTGTTGGTTTATTAGCAGGCTTTTGGTGATGGCATATAAGAAAAAACAAATTGGAGAAAACTAGAATTTTGCAAGTCAAGCAGCCCTGCAAAAAATAACATTAGTAGTCAACTCCTTTTTGCCGTGTATCCGCGGCTTTGGCCGCGAAAACGCGGCAAAGCAGAGGGTAATTGGTCTCTGCTTTCTAGAGCAGAGGCCCAATACCACTTATTTGTTACTGCAATCTTAATTTCCTGCTTTGCTTGCCCTATAACCTGCAACAGAGGAAAATTCGTTTTAGTTCTAAAAAATTTTCAATAAAATTCAGATTTCAATAAAAACGTTACCCTCCCCGGCAACGGCGCCAAAATTTGATTGAGGCAAAACCTGCACACAAAATAAGAAATTTTAGAACTTTTAATAAAAATGTGCAAGTGCTCAATTCTTACCGCTATAGCAAGTGGCTATGCGGGTCGTGATCCACAAGGAGGGTTTGCGATGGAAGCATTCAAGGTTCTGTATTGAAATCTTTATGAAAACAAAACGAAAGTTCTTCTTTGTTTTTAAGAAAGAAAAATTAAAGAAGAGTTAAAGGTTAAAGTTAAAAAGAAAGCGATAGATGAAGAAGGTGGAGAATCAGAAAGCGACTATGTACAAATGAGTTGGAAAAAGAAATGATGAAAGATTTGGGAGATGTGGTGATCTATACTAAAGAAATAAAAGAAAAGAAAGAAGGTTGAAGAAATACTTACCTAATTTGATTGATGACTTACTTGAAAACCTTTGCATGTTCTACCTTGCTTTGGAGGCGTTCAACGCATAGGTCATAAGATCGAGCTCAGTCCCTGTTCGCATTATATCATCAAGCCTTGCAAGAATGAAGTGATACGGATCTTGAGGAGGAGAACGTCTTCATGAAGTATCGTTGGCACTCACAAAGGCTTTTGTATACTTATACATCTGGATTCACTTGCAAGCTCATCAAAACAAAAGAGGTAAAGTAGAAAGAGGAATAAGGAAACAAAAAGAAATATGAACATAAAACAAAAACATTTACCTTTATTACTTGCAGAAACAATGGAAGAAAGGAGGAGGGTACATCGGTGTCACTCTCAACATCAGCCTCTCTCTCTTACTTACATGAATCTTCATCCAACCTAAGCTTACATACAAATTACATAAAAAGAAAAGAAAAACCTAAACTACAAGAAATGAAAACTAGGCTAAATCCTCTATCTGCATGGTCGTCCCATTTTCAGTGAAAATACTGGCTTTTTATAGGCAAAAACCCAACCTACAGGATCCCGGGGAGATCGGGGGAGCAAACGCTCCTCCTAACTCAACAACCAAGCCGTGGAAACGCGGCTTTGGCCGCGTTTTCGCGGCCAGGGTGTGGCCAGGTGGCCACACCCTGTTGGTGGGTCTCCCTGGTTTCACGTTCTGCTTTTATCTTCAGTTAGTTTTCTCGTTTGAGTCCAGGATTGTGACGAAATGGCCTTTGATTCTTGGCTTTAACCGATCGATTCTGAGAGGATTCTTCTCAACCGATTTTCAACCTCTTGATTTTGCCCTGATTCAGTGAGCTCGAATTAATTCTAATTTAATTCAGAATTTGGTGGGCTTTTGGGCTCATTTCTCTTCATCTCCTTAAGGAATGGGCCTGCAAATAAATTAAACATTTAATTAGGACAATGCAGCTTTTATTCTATAATAAGTTTGGAAATATGATATTAAATATGCAATATTAGCGACCAATCAGCTTCATACGGGAGGAACAACATCCAAATTGGATTGCTAACATTGTCCCCGTTTTCAAGAAGAATGAAAAAATTCGGATCTGTATTGACTACCGCGATCTTAATACAGCCTGTACTAAAGATGAATTCCCATTGCCCATCACTGATGTCATGATTGACAATACCTACGGATTCGAAAGAATGTCTTTCATGGACGGCTTTTAGGATACAATCAAATTAAGATGTATCATGAGGATGAAAAGCATATTTTGTTCCGGACACCGTTGGGGTATACTGTTATACCGTGATGCCCTTCGGGTTAAAGAACGTGGGAGCAACTTATCAGCAGGCAATGAGTATGATTTTCCGTGAGATTTTCCGTGATCATCTCTGAAAAATAGTTGAATGTTATGTCGACGACATTGCTGTCAAAAGCCGTGATAAGAATGACCATCTTTGTGACTTGAGAACGATGTTCGACATAATGCGGGCTCATCAACTGAAGATGAATATGACAAAATCCTTCTTGGGGTTTCGAGTGGCAAGTTCCTTGGATTTATTGTTATATCAAAAGGAATTCATCTTGACCTAGATAAAGTCAAAGCCAATCAGAGCATGCATCCACCTAAGAATCTCAAAGAACTTAGAGGTCTGCAAGGTAGACTGGCTTATATCAGAAGAATCATCGCAAATCTCTCAGGCCGCTGTTAACCATTCACCTGACTCATGAAAAAGGGTGTTTCTTTTGTATGAGATCAGGCCTGTCAAGAAGCTTACGAAAATATCAAAAGATATCTCAGAAAACCTCCAGTCTTAGTAGCTCCCACATCAGGAAAACCATTCCTGCTTTATGTGAAAGCTATGGACCGTTCTCTTGGTTCTCTGCTTGCTCAAAAAGACGATAATGGTCACGAACAAGCTATTTATTATTTAAGCAGGACTCTGATAGGGGCAAAATCTCACTATAATCCTATTGAGAAGGAATTCTTAGCTCTTGTCTTTGCTATTCAGAAGACACGACATTATTTGGTCGGCCAAACCATACATGTCATTTCTAGAGTGAATCCTTTGCGTCCCCTCATGATGAAACCAAGATCACTGAATTCTAGATTAACTAAATGGGCCCTCCTTTTGTCTCAGTACGACATGCTCTTTGTCCCTCAGAAGGCGGTTAAAGGCCAGGTACTTACAGAGTTTTTGGCTGCTCATCCGGTTTCAGAAAGCTCAAAACTTCATGAAGACATTCCAGATGAAGTCTTCGAATCTAATATAACTTCAGAGGATGAAGTTTGGCAGATGTTCTTCGATGGAGCATCACGAATAGGCCCTAAAGGTAAGATTATTACTGGTGTGGGGGTTATGTTTATCTCACCACAAAACCATGTCCTTCCTAGGGCATTTTCTCTGATGGAATTATGCTCCAACAATGTGGCAGAGTACAACGCTTTACTCATTGGCCTTCAGATCGCCCACGAAATGGCGGTACGCTACCTTGAAGTTTATGGCGATTCAAAACTGATTGTCAATCAGGTTAAAGATGAATATGAGGTCCTCATGAAGACTTGGAACCTTATCATCACATGCAGTCATTAAAATGGCTAATTTATTTGATGACTTTAACATCGGGCACGTGTCTCGATCCCAGAATACTAGGGCTGATGCCCTGGCTGCACTACAACAACGTTAGCCTTACTAGTAGACACCAAGTATCACCTTACAGTGGCAACTCAACACCTTATTTGCTCTAAACATATGTTGAGAACCAAAGAGGTCTATAACATCTCGACGGATTTTGAACCGAGAGATTGGCGATTTTCCCTCATCGATTATGCTTTAGATGGTTTAATGTCGGACAACCCTAAAGAAGCGACATCTATCAGACGAAGGTCTCTCCATTTTTACTATGATCCAACACTGAAGACACTCTACCGTCGTTCATATGACGGTATCCTCCTCCGTTGCCTTTCTAATTTAGAGGCAAAGGAAGTGCTCAAAGAAACACACGACGGCATATGCCGAGCTCATTAGCCAGGTCCAAAACCCAAGGACCGATTACACAAGCTCGGGTATTATTGGCCAGCCATGATAGCCGATGCCATCCAATATGCACGGAGGTGTAAAGCCTGCCAAGTCCATGCAGACTTCATACATCAGCCTCTAGAGTTGCTCCATCCAACTGTTACTTCATGGCCATTTGAAGCGTGAGGAATCGATGTCGTAGGGCCAATCAGCCCCTCCTCAATGAAAGGTCACCGATTTATCTTAGCAATAACCGATTACTTTTCAAAGTGGACGGAAGCTATACCGCTGGTGGAAGTTAAAACTTATAACGTGGTTAATTTCATCAAACACCATGTCATCTATTGATTTGGTGTCCCTAGGGGATCAACCATGATAACGGTCCCCAATTTGCAAGCCAGGTATTCTATTGGTTCTGTGATAGATACTGGATTCAGAATGTAGCATCAACTGCTTATAACCCCACCGCTAATAGCTTGGCAGAGGCATTCAACAAGATAATCATTAAGCTACTCAAAAAATTCATTTCATCAAATAAGCGAGACTGGAATGAGAAGCTTAGTGAATGTCTTTGGGCCTACCGGACCACAGTTTGGACGTCGACAGGTAATACACCTTTTTCCTTGGTATACGGGTGCAAAGCAGTCATACCGTTAGAAATCCAGATGTCGTCATTACGAGTCGCTTTGATGACTAAGATGACAACGGACGACAACGATCGGTTGCGACTCCAAGAGCTCGAAGCCCTAGATGAGAGGCCTTTACAAGCTCAGCAACACATTGAGTTGTATCAAGCCCGGATCTCAAAAGCCTTCAATAAGAAGATTAAGCAAAGAGTCTTCCAGAAAGGAGATTTGATTTTAGCCGTCAGATGACCGATGATCATGACGCATAAAACCAAAGGCAAATTTCAACCCAAATGGGAAGGACCGTTGTGATAGAAACAATCTATTCAAACGGGGCATATCGCCTTATGACTTCAGATGGTGACTTACTCATGATGCCGATCAATGGCAGGTTCTTAAAGAAGTATTATCCTTGATAGGATCCTTCTCATGATCAAGTTAACATGGCACTCCTGATCAAGACCTTCGGACCAAGATCTCACGGAAGACATGTTTACTTCTTTAATCCCCAACTCACCTACAGAGTGAAAACCCAGGGGAAGCATCGCGTTATTCAAAGTAACAAGATAATCCAATGCCTCTAACGGCTAAGGATAGAGGAAAATGTTGGCCTTTAAGCCCAACATAAGTCCTTGACTACTCATCATGCTGAGAGGAATAGCATGGCTAGCCTGACTCAAACGGTAGTTAGTAAAGGCATATCAAATCCGTTGACAGCTGACGATTTGCTAAAAATCCTAAGGGACCTGTTCCCATTTGATTCCCTCTCTAAAATCACTTACCAATTCCCATCCATGGATGGTAAGACCACATATAAAGGTATTCATATCCCTTGCGATGTTAACATTAAACCTCTGATAGCAAGCCTCTAATCTACTCCCCAACGGATAAAACCAACACCCCAGTGAATAAACCCTGCTTGTCATTCTCTTCAACAGAACGATAGGTCCACTCAAATTACTGTTATGTTCAAGCACCTCTAACGGTAAATGAATCCTTGTCAAGTTAACATCATACCTCTGGCAAGTTGTTTTATAAATCTCCACGAAGTTCTCTGACATATGATCTTCTATGGGACTCATTTCCTAACTCCCCAACGAGTTTCTGATAGACTCCCCTCAAAGTCTATCAGTCCTCAGTAGACTTTTCTGGTTGTCACGTTAACAATATACCTCTGACAATTTCTTCCAAATAACACCGAAGGAGATATCAAAATCCCCATGGAGTTTATAATCAAATTCTATTTCTTTGTCATCATGTCCAGTTCGTCACCTCTGAATGACAAAATTTCAAGCTTGGTGGCTTCTCAATGGGTTGTGTCCATGTTACCTCTGAACTGACAGATAACCAAGTCTCATCTTTCAGTCCAGTAGGAACTATTTCTTTGTCATCATGTCCAGTTCATCACCTCTGAATGACAAAATTTCGAGCTTGGTGGCTTCTCAATCGGTTATATCCATGTTACCTCTGAACCGACAGATAACCAAGTCTCATCTTTCAATCCAGTAGTGACTATTCCTTGGCCGTTATGTCCAGTTCGCCACCTCTGAACGGCTGCGTTTTGAGTCTAGCAATTCCCAATCAGTTATGTCCATATTATCTCTGAACCAACGGATACCTAGATCTATCTTCTTATGGTACTTCAACTGTCATGTCCAGTTCACCACCTTTGAACAGACAAGTCTATAACTTTGTTCTCCTTCCCTCTATCAAAGTCAGGAGTTCTTGCTGTCATGTTAATACGACTACCTCTGAACAGCGAATTGTGAGACTGATGTCTCTTAGTTGGTTATGTCCGTATTACCTCTGAACCAACGGGTGCCCAGATCCAATTCACCCTTGCAGTCCCTAGTGGACTAGCTGCTAAGTTAATGTGACTATCTCTGGCAGCGGATTCGGAGTTTAGTGTGTCTTAGTCTATCATGTCCAGTATATCATCTCTGAATAGACTGGTCCCTAAAATCGGATTTACCTTCATTTTATCATCATGTCCAGTTCATCACCTCTGAATGACAAAATTTCGAGCTTGGTGGCTTCTCAATCAGTTTTGTCCAGTTTATCACCTTTGAACCGATAGATAGCCAAGTCTCCCTTTTGCTTATTGTTATGTCCAGTTCGCCACCTCTGAACAGTAAACACTCTGAGTTTGGTAATTTCTAATTGGTTATGTACAGTTTGTCACCTCTGAACTGATGAATATCTAATCTCATCTTTCTTTGTCGTTATGTCCAGTTCGGCACCTCTGAATGACAAGGCTTCATATCTGGTGATTCCTAATCATCATGCTTAGGTCATCCGACGATCTTTAATCTGTTACGTTAATATTTACCTCTGAGCAATAAAGATCGTCAAGCTCTTTTCTTCCATCCTCATCTCAATATTATTTGACTCGAGCTATTTCTCAAATTTATAACTAATCCTATCAGTTTATCACCTCTGATTAGATTAGTTATACTATTATATACAACTTGAAAGTAAGAATTGCAAATTCAGAAGATAAAGCAAGTTGAAAATACAACAAAGGAGTCAAATAAAATTACTTTTTATTGATTCCAAAAGAGGGATACATGGATACATGAATTACAAGCTACGAGGGTGCTTCATAGGACTTGATCCGTTATTCAAGGATGGCCAGCCTATTCTTCCTCTCTTCAGCAACTCTGATGAATGCCTGCGACCTCAACTCGGCCTCATTAAAGCTCGCTGTCTGGGACAGGCAAGCCTCAATTTCAGCCAAAGATGCCCTCTGTGCTAGCTCCTGTTGCAGGACTTTGTCATTTTGAGCCTTAAGCTGCTCTAGCCAAGCAATCTCCTTAAGACGCACCGATTCAACCTTACACAAAAGAAGATTAGCTTTCTTGATCATTTCCTTGGCCTTTTCAATCTTATCCTCAGCGCCGAGAAGAGCGCTGTTGGAAGCATTTATGGCATCCCCAAGTTCTACTTTTCTTATCTTCAAGGATTTCAAGTCGAAATAAATTTCCTTAGCTGCTTCTTGAGCGGTAAGATGAGCTTCATGCATTTGAACAGTGAGGTGTGCTAGCTATTCATAACTGACGACTCCAAATTTGAATGGCTGAGACGGCGCCATTCGTCCACATCCCTCTCAAGCCTGTCCACCAGAAGCTCCAATGTGGCAGCTTGGTCATCCCCACCAAAGTCTCGAATGCTGTCAATACTTCGAGAGAGAACCACCTTCAAAGCAGAAAACGAGGTAGTCGAGCCCTTCAAAACCAAAGCAATGGATCGTTTCAAGCCCTTATAAAAGCTGTCGACTAGCTCAGCCACAAATTCATTCTCAGCTTCAACTACTCTCAGTGAACGAGTGACCCCTGAAGGCAAATCTTTCACCAGTTTCACTGACACAACTGTAGAAGGGATATAGAAGTAGTGGCCAGAGCAATATGAGGGATCACCAGTGATCTCGGAGGAGTCCTCATTGAAACCAGTACACTAGCCACGACCGAAGTAGGGCTGGTGACTATTTCTGGGAAAGCTGGCTCAACGACCATTGTCAGAGAAGAGGGACTGGTAATTACCTTCAGCTCTGTGGTTCCCAGTATAGGCAGCATTAGCGAAACCACTGGCATTTCACCTACCGATGTGGTTGGAAGTGAGATTGGTTCCGTAACCACTGTCCCCTCAGCCTCTTTTCTACCAGCCAGCTCAGGTTGATAAGTGGGCAGGTCATGATACAAGGCATCCAACTTGGCAGCGTCCGCCGTGGTCGAATTACTTGCTTCACCCCTGACTCCCTCAGGAAGATTGGTTGGCTCCCTTGAAGTCGATGAACCCAAAGGCGGGACACCTGAGGGGAAAATTACTCACGAAAGATCAAAATATTACTGAGAGGTGGTATTGTCTCAACTGCCTTAGCCATAGTCTCTCTCTGAATTTTCTCGACGGCCGGCTCACCTTCGCTCGCCGAACCTTTGGTGGTCCATCCTATAGAGCTGGAGGCCATGGGGCTTCCTTTTGAGGTCCTAGCACCCGAAGGACCGACGTCAGCCGCGTCACCTCTGGATCTTCTGAGACGACAAAGTAGCTAACCTCGTCACCTTCTTTATAAGTGAACAGGGGACCATAGTAATCTCCCTATTCTCCTACAGCCTCGGCTCCCGGGTCTCTTGCCGTCTCGGTTCCTGAATCATAGAAAAAATAATGAGCTGCATGAAATATGTAAGTATGTGTTGCGAAAACAGAGCTGATCTTACTCAGGTCAAGAACAGCTTTACCAATGGTCTGCCTCAGGGCAGACAGCTTAATGACTAATGGAGCAGGAGGAGGAGGCACCGTGGTTGACTCACCCTCTGCAATAATGATGGGAGTGTAGCGACGAGACTTCTTCACTACCCTCTTCCTGCGAGATCCACCTTGTTGCTTTTGTTTGAAGTGGACGTCGGGATCTTCTTCCTCCACTTCTTCTACCTCTACATGTTCCATGGGGGCCGTGCCTACCCCACTAGGAGCATCTGGCGGAACCTCAGCACCTACGTCTCCCTCAAAGTGGGGACTTTCTGTGCCTGAAGCCTCACTATCGGCAATAGCTTCGAACTCCCCGAGGCCTGGCACGCGGACCCTTCTGCCTTCGCCTCTCTCGGTGACTTTCTGCTTCAGTCGCGAAGAGATTAACTTCACGCCAAAAGAGTTAATAGAAAACCCGGTTGGTGTGGAGTTCGAAGTTCTGTACCACTGACAGAACCTTAAAGTTGTCTGAAGATTCGGAGTCCTCAGCGGCATGCACAGCTGCGCCTCAGTACAGCCAGCGATGTAGAACCGCCAAACACGAGCACCATCAATGAGGCTCCCCATAAAGGCCAGGTTGGTGTTCGGGTTACCTACGTACAGTTGGTCATACCCAAACTGACGAGCAAACTGACTCGGGACATAGGGTTTCAAGTAGTAGGTATCCCCGCTCTTGTACACCAGATGGGATAGCCGGATGCTAACTAGCCATTCGAAGACTCCCCGGCTCAGCAACGTCTGCCTATCTCCTACATCCTTGAATTCTTTACCGTAGCCTGCATCGCGAATGTAGGGAAAGTAGCAGAAAAAGCTGTAAACATCATACCGGCAAGGCAGCTTACGAACTGCGGCCACATAAGTCAACAACCATGAAAATCCCTTAAATCGATGGAGAAGCGCCATTCGGACACCTTCTGGAGGCTCCTCACCGGCTTGGATAATGGAAGGGCAGTGAAGGTCGAACCATGCCATCAAATAAGTGTATGCCAAACCGATCCTTGGGTTTGGTCCGTCGCAATGCAGGATAGTGCCTCTGCCCCTCTTCGTCACTGGTGGCCTACAGAAAGCATCCGTCAATGCACGAAAGCCCGCTGAATACAACACACCATTGCTGGGAGAAGTCCAAGAGAACGACCGTGAACTAGACGAACAACCGGCAATAAGACAGTCGAAAGGATGACGTCACTGGAGGGAGAGGGCACCACACACCTCTTCAACCAAACCAATAATAAACCGGCCAAAAGTGCCTTCTGAGACATCGGTCGCCGAACCTGGTGATGGAAACTCCAGAGAATATCACCTTCTCATAAGGTCCATCATCCTCTTCCAAAATCATATCCCCTTGGGTGTGCTCCTGCATCCTTCAGAAAATGTCCTCATCTGCAACCTCGCAGTAAGCTGTCTCAGGAGCATCTTTCAGGTTGGGGAAAAGATAATTCCCCCAGCTCTCCGAACTGAATGAAGCTCCCTTATGACTCCCATGCATACTCGAGCAAATATAAAGGTGGCACATCAACTCCCGGTAAGTCTCAAACAAAGCAGGCTCTTGTTTCTCCAGAAGTTCCAATTCTACCTCGCGCGGGAAATATTCTTCATATGGGAGAGATCCCAAGGGCAAAGCAGAGATTTCCCACATATCGTGCAAAGCCATGCCCAATTCGCCTACAGGGGTGAAGAAAGTCCCTATAACTAGACAGTATAACTCAGAGATGGCGTAGAAGTTCGCTATGCTCATCTGGATGCCGTAACAGGTCACCCTGATGGCCTCGTAGAGTTCCAGTCTCTCCAGATCCTCTTTAAAATGGGCTAAGATATATAGGGTCAACTCCCTCTTCCAGGCCTTGGGGGGTGAATCCACCCAGGGGTCTTGAAATCAGTGGCTGGATAATGACCATGAGCTTTAAAGAACTGTTTTCTAAAAGTCTGAGCCACCGCGGGATTTTCTCCCACTAGAATGTCCGAAAGAACGTTCTCAGGGTGGAGACCCAATATTGAGCGAGGATGACCTGCCCTTGTATAACCAAGAGACGAAGATATCAATTTTCCCACGTGAACGAAGTCGGAAGTCCGAGTCACTTGCCACTGCATCTTCCGAGCCCTCATCACGTATTGAAAGAAAGATAGCGGAAAATGACGCTTACTAGACGGGAGATAATGCTTCTCGTCATCCAGATTAAAAATTCACTGCCCTTCTCCGGCTAGCAGCTAATGATCAGTATCTAGCGCTGCATCTCCGAACATAAAGCCAGGCTTTTGATAGATTTTTTGGTCAGAATCCTCAAGGGGAGCAGTAGTTAAGATGCTCCTCATAGTACGCTGATCTCCAGCGCATATAAGGGTATCCCGACCGAGAACGCTCCGCTCACTGAATAGTGAAGCCTGCCCTTGGAACTGCAGGCTAACATTATCGTCCAGCCCCTTTCTTTTCAAAGAGACTGTTCAGAGGACCAGGAGTATAGTACACTACAGAAATAAAAAGAAACTATAATTAGTTCATTTGTTGAAAGAAAGCTAAAGTAAGAATATAATTTTTGCTTAGGCATAACTCGGAGAGAGCGAAGCTAGCCTAGCATTAGCTTCGCTCAGCTTCGCAACTGCAGCTTAGCTCCATACTCTGCACGAGGGCAAAATGCAGAAAATATCCAAGTGTTAGCTTCGTTCTGGAAGCTTCACCTAGCATTCTGTCGCCGAACAGAATGCGAAGAAGCCCTCAAGGGCTAACTTCGCCATAAAGGCACTAGTGCCTAAAGTTATTCCAAGGACTTTAAAGTCCTTTTCTAGCTAAGGCTAGCTTCGCATCCTATTATTCGACAGGATGTGAACCACCTAAGGGTTAGCATCGCACAGAAGCTTGGAGAAGAAACCGTTCAGTTCCTAAATTTTCAGTTGAGAAATTAAGGGGATTAAATCCCCTAAAAAAATTTGGTAAAGAATATTAAGGGAGTTGAACTCTCTGAGATCACTGGATCACAATAAAGCGTTCTAGATTCATCATGAAATAGCCAGAAATTGGCTTTAAAAAGAGATGAAAATCTCTGAGTGAAAGAGAAAAATCCCTACCCGCAATGGAGCGCTCAATGACCAGAGGAGCAGAAGGTCCCTCCATCGCAGAGGTCGCTGCCACTTTGCCTGCTTGTCTTTTAGGAGCCATGAAAGAACTGAAAAAGTTCTTAAAATATTAAACGAAGAAGAAGGAAGAAAAAGAGATTTGTTTTCTCTGAAAGTTCGAAGAGAAGTAATTCTTTCTCTTTCAACCCAATCAGGCTTTTGTAGGCTTAAGACTGCCTAAATTCACCTCCTCAAAAGGAGTGCAGGTCATCGTTTCAAATTAATTTGAAACGGCGGCTGAGCACCTTCCTGAGAAGCATTGCTTCAACTCCGCTAAGAGCTAACTCCGCTATGAGTTCAGCGTTGATCTCGCGCAACGCTTGAGTAACTTTGCTGAAAGACGAGCCTTAGCTCCACTAAGAGCTCATCTCTAACTTCGTGAAAATTTAGTGCTAGCTTCGGCAGAAACTTGTTCCTGACTTAGTTGGAAATCTGTCTTCAGCTTTGCTGGAAGCTTAGCTCCGCTAAGAGCTTTCATTTCCTCCTAAGGAAAAGACTTACCTAAGTAAGTCCACTTCAGGTGTTCTAGAATCAAAAAGGAGGGAAACAAAGTAGACAAGCGAGAAATAGACGCTTTTATTGATTCAAATGGGAAGATACATTGACACTACATCAAGATGGTCTTTCGTATAACCGAATCATTGCTCGAAAGTGTTGGCCCAAAGGCCCATCACTCTAGTTTTGATGATGATCAACTCATGTAGTTATAGTACTAATTATCTTGTGTTTAATTAGTGACAGATTTATGATCAAGATCTTAGTAGGTGTGTAGCTTCAACAAAGGATTTAAAGTCAAGTTTTGGAGCTAGGACGGTTTGATTCAAGAGCTTGTTCATCAAGTACTCAAGAGGAGTCTAGCCCTTTGGATCGAGTTTTGGACCAAGTCAAGAAGATGAGAAGACTTCAAGTGAAGACTTCAAGAAGGTGAAGACTTGTGTCTAGGTTTGTTTTATAAGATTTTGTTTTAGATAAAATGTAAAGGATAGAATAGTTGGTGGATTGCTCAAGTATACCATATACACACACACTTTTGATTTAGATGAGTTTTTATAAAACAATTTTTATTTGGTAAAATACAAAAGAGTTTTCCCTTTAGAAATTACCAGTTTGGTTTTTGGTATTCTAGTTTACATGTCTTAACCAAAACCGTATTTAGAGCTTAATGTCAAAAACATAGATATTTCACTATGTTTGTGTAGTGGATCAATTTCATACACTCTATGCTTTAAAAGTTGTTTAAATATCTTGTTTTTGTATTTGGAAGAGTTTTCGAAAAAACAAATTTTACAAAAACTATATTTTTCCTTAGAAGGTTGGTTTCTAGAAAATACCGTTTTCGTTTTTAGTCAAAATTTTTCAAGTTACAAAAATAGTCCAAATTATTTGTAACATGCCTTGATTTTGTGCAAGCATGTTTGTTTATCAAAGTATATTGGTAAAACTATTTTTGTAGATTTTTCATGATTTTATGGGATTTTATTTGAGTCAAAATGACCAAGTTTTCTTTCCCAGAAATCCCTGACCTGGCTTCAGCCGGTCGACCGGGACGGTCGACCGTAGCTTGAAGTCGGCCGACCGTATCAGTCGACTGACGTGCACAGCGTGCACGCCAGTATCTGGCTGGAGGGCCGGTCGACCGGAATGGTCGACCGTCCAGAAAGCTTTGCTCTCTGGAAATCCTCAGTCGACCGGGACGGTCGACCGGCAGAGAGTCTGCTCTCTGTTCCAGAGGTTCGGTCGACCGGGCCGGTCGACCGCTGCCCCAACGGTCAGAAATCTGACCGTTGGCGGTTGACCGGGCGGTCGACCGTCAGGCCATCTGGCTCCCAACGGCTAGTTTTTCTAGCTCTATAAATTGGGGCATTTGGGGGCTGTTTTCTCTAAGATTTTTTAGTGGTTTTTGAGCAAGTTTTTCCTACTCCATTAAAAGAGTTTTCTCCACTAAATTGAGAGCTAATACTTCCAATCAGAAGGGGAGTTTTATCAAGAGTCTTAAAAGTGATTTTCTTGTGTTTTTCACCACACATCCATCCTTGTTTTTCTCACAAACACTTGAGCAACCCATTAACATATTTATCCTATAAGAGTGTTCTTGTGAGATTGTTTTTAGGTGATCAAAGTGTTGTGATCATCAAAGACTTCATCTTTGTTCTTTGAGGAGGCGGACTTGTGGGTTCGCGGTGTTTCGAGTTCGTGTGTGAACTCCGTGTTTGAGGTACGGCCTCGGCGAGCTTTGGGCTTGCGGTGTGTACGGGACTAGAGAGTCTGAGAGTTCTAGTGGGAACTCCTTGTAGGTGATGCGGCACCGAGTGATCCGGTGGGATCAGTTTATAGTGGAAATCCTTCAACTGTGAAGGCGGGGATGTAGAGCAAGGGTGCTCGAATCTCGAAACAAATCTCCCGTATTTGCGATCGCTCTTTCTCTCTCTCCCTTACTTATTTATATCTTGCATGCTTCTATTGTGTTTATCTTTACATGCTTGATATTCTTATTGTGCTATATTGATATATGCTTGGGGATTGTTTGCTAACAATAGTATTCAACCAAGAGAGCCAACGCGGCACCTCAACTCTTATTTAGAGGAATCTTGAGGAGTTTGTCCAGAGCCCTTCACGGGGAATTCGGCAACACTCTTGTGTTAAACTTGGTGTTTAGTGTAAGAAATTTAGTTTAGGTCATAATAGTTTTTAATTCCGCATTTAGTGACTATTAGATTAGTCATCACCTATTCACCCCCCTCTAGGTGATTTACAATTGGTATCAGAGCCAAGTGCTCTTGATTTGGGTCTTACAACCTAGAGTTAAAGATCCTCATTTTTAGGCTAATCACTATTTTTGTACACACACCATGGACTTCATGTCACCACCCATGTTTGACATTCTTAACATCCCTATATGGAAGGTGAAGATGTCCTTGTACCTCAAGGCCCTAGGCATTCATGTTTATTTTGCCACCACTAAAGATTCATATTGTTCTAATGTCAAAAATATTAAGGCTAATGCAAAAGCCCTACATACTTTAAGATCTACCCTAAATGATGTTTATTTATCTAGGGTTGCTAATCTTGATTCGGCTTTTGTAGTTTGGAACACCATAATCTCCCTTGGCGAAAAAGATCTATACTATGCGGGAAGCGACTCGGATGTTGGAAGTGACACCTCCTACTTGTGCTATATGGTCCAAGGGGATAACCCCCTTGAGGTAACTACCGAATCCGAGGTAGAAGATAATGACATGTCCTATGATGAACTTGCTTCATTTTGTCAACAACTATTAGAGAAATATGACATGCTTAGAAAAGATAATAGAAATTTGAAAAAGAATTTTGATTGTATGCTAAAAGAAAATGATTCTTTCAAAAATAAAATTGCATGTTTAGAAAAGAAAATGAAAATTTGAAAAATGAGAATGTTTCCTTACTTTCAAAATTGAGTGATCTTTGTGAAGGAAACACATCTTTGAAAAATAAAATTGTTTTGGTGAAAAAACAAAAGGAAGTTGCTTTTCAAGAAAACACCTCTTTGAAAAGAAAAATTTTTGAAAATGAAAAAGAAAAAGTTTCTAAAAGGAATAAGAATAATGTTTCTTTATCTCATCATGTTTTACATACCACCACAAATTAGATAAATATTTGAAAAATAGGATTAATTGTTTGAGCTCAACCTTGAGCTCATGTGCATTTAACCATTCTAGATTAGAGTCCTTGTTTTCAAAGAAACAAACTCCACATGTCCATACACATCATCCTTATCATGCATATGCTTATGTTGCACGTCATGCTCACACTCACACTCATATGCATACTAAAGTGCACAAATGTACACATTGTGGCCGCAAAGGTCATTTAGCAAAGTTTTGTTTTGATAAGATACATCATTTAAATTTTGCTAAGAAAAATGTTTGGGTTCCTTATAAAGCTAACCCCCAAGGACCCAAGAAAAAATGGGTACCAAAATCCCCACCTTGTGTATTTAATGTAGGTGAGGGCTCTCACAAGACGTGAGAGATTTGGTGCCTTGATGGTGGATGCACATGGATTTGATGGACACATATTTGATGCATCGCTATCAAGGAGGTTTGGTGGGACAACCACCTTATTTTGGAGATTTGGAGCATAGTTCCTTGGTTTGGTAACTATCTCTAAAACTCTTAATTTATTTACATGCTTATTCATTTGTGATATCATATAGCATGTTCATGTTTTATTTATTTGTTTTTGTGCTTCTTGTGGTAAACACTTGTTTAAATGTAGTTTTTATCAAAACTTGAATTTATACATGTACAAGTTGTGAGCAACAAATTGATTCATATATGATTGCACTTCATTGTTCATTTGTACTCACTATATGCACATGTATAGCCTAGTTTTGATGATTCATTCATTTACACTTATTATTGCCTATTTTCATGTTTTTACTTCATTTATATGCATTTTTATTCAAATATAATAAACATACATGTATACCCTTTTTGAGCCTCTTGCCTTCATGCAAATTATATCATAGACTCTTTTTATGTTTGGGATATGTATGCATATTGTTAGTTTTGGATAATTCATACATATACCTAGAAGTTATGTTTAAGATGAAAAATGAATTTTCATGTTTTGTTTGAAAAAAAATAATATTTATGAGCTTTATTGATTAATTTCATGGAAAATGCTAATTACATGATTTTTGAACAATCACACTTTATTTGTTTATTCATGACTTTGTTTCAAGATTATTTTTGAGCTTTATAGACTTCGAGTGTTGAATTTTGTGTATTTGGTATAATTCATGAAAAACACATGTTTTGATGTTTTTGAAGGATCTTTAACTAGTTATTCAAAAATTATTTTAACTAGTTATTATTCTTCATTTGGTAGTTATGAGTTATATACTTGATCTCAATTGGTATTTTCATTTTGTATATACTCATATTTTGTTTCCTATATATGTATGCTTCATTTCAAATAATATCAATTTCTATTGGTATTCTCTTTTCATACATATATATGATTTATATGTGCTTGCTTTACAATTGGTTTATATATTTAAAAGCACATAGTTTATGCTAAACTTGATTTAAAACTTTATTTACAATCGATTTACATATTAAAAAGCACAAAGTTTGCTTATGCTAAGCTTACTTCAAATCTTATTTTTCAATTGATTTTTCAAATAATATTTTTATAATAATGCATAAGCTTATAAAAAAATTGATTATTATTTTTAAATTGGTATTAAAATGTTTCAAATTTATCATAAATTTCAATTGGTATCAAGATGTTTTACCTATTTAAAAAAAAATTCAAAAATTATAATGTTTATTTACAATGGTATCTTAAAATTTGACTACAATTGGTATCTTAAAATTTGATTACAAGTGGTACCTTAAAAATGTTTTGATGTGTATTGCCTATATGCAAGGAGAGCTTAACATCTCTTCTACATATAGATTCATGTTGAGTGTATCTTATATTGAGGAGCTTGACAACTCTTCTTTATGCGATGCACGTGTGTAGGGGGAGCTTCACATCTCCTCTTATGCAATACAGATTATGTGTTATGTGAATTAGGGCTTGTCATCCCTTCTTCATGTAATGCATATATGTAGGGAAGCTAACTTAGCGTCTTCCTCTTCATGAATGTATATCGCATATAACCTTTTTTTGATTTGTTTATGATTACCCTTTTATTGAGTCTATGTTTCGGACAAAAAGGGGAGAAAAATTTGTTGATTTTGTTTTTAATTTAACCCCTTTGTTGATGATTGACAAAAAGGGGGAGAAGTATGCATGTTTTCCTTGCTTTATTCATAAAGGGGGAGAAGTATTTATGTTTATGCATATATATGTTTTATGTTGCAAATAGGAGAAAAAGAATTTGATGAGTTTTATGCTTGATTGGCATGTTTATCTCCTTACATTTGCATACATGTTTATGTACTTCATTGTCATATTTATTGTTTATTTGTTATGCATGAGTTAAGGGGGAGCTTCTTTGGAGCTTTACTTTAATCCATGCATATATAACTTCATGAGTTTTGTCATCATCAAAAAGGGGAGATTGTTGGCCCAAAGGCCCATCACTCTAGTTTTGATGATGATCAACTCATGTAGTTTTAGTACTAATGATCTTGTGTTTAATTAGTGACAGATTTATGATCAAGATCTTAGTAGGTGTGTAGCTTCAACAAAGGATTTAAAGTCAAGTTTTGGAGCTAGCACGGTTTGATTCAAGAGCTTGTGCATAAGTACTCAAGAGGAGTCTAGCTCTTTGGATCGAGTTTTGGGCCAAGTCAAGAAGATGAGAAGACTTCAAGTGAAGACTTCAAGAAGATGAAGACTTGTGTCTAGGTTTGTTTTTATAAGATTTTATTTTAGATAAAATGTAAAGGATAGAATAGTTGGTGGATTGCTCAAGTATACCATATACACACACACTCTTGATTTAGATGAGTTTCTGTAAAAGAGTTTTTATTTGGTAAAATACAAAAGAGTTTTCCCTTTAGAAATTACCGGTTTAGTATTTGGTATTCTAGTTTACATGTCTTAACCAAAACCGTATTTAGAGCTTAATGTCAAAAACATAGATATTTCATCATGTTTGTGTAGTGGATCAATTCCATACACTCTATGCTTTAAAAGTTGTTTAAATATCTAGTTTTTGTATTTGGAAGAGTTTTCGAAAAAACAAATTTACAAAAACTGTATTTTTCCTTAGAAGGTTGGTTTCTAGAAAATACCGTTTTCGTTTTTAGTCAAAATTTCCAAGTTACAAAAATAGTCCAAATTATTTGTAACATGCCTTGATTTTGTGCAAGCATGTTTGTTTATCAAAGTAAATTGGTAAAACTAATTTTGTAGATTTTTCATGATTTTATGGGATTTTATTTGAGCCAAAATGACCAAGTTTTCTTTCCCAGAAATCCCTGACCTAGCTTCAGCCGGTCGACCGGGACGGTCGACCGTAGCTTGAAGTCGGCCGACCGTATCGGTCGACCGACGTGCACAGCGTGCACGCCAGTATCTGGCTGGAGGGCCGGTCGACCGGAACGGTCGATCGTCTAGAGAGCTTTGCTCTCTGGAAATCCTCGGTCGACCGGGACGGTCGACCGGCAGAGAGTGCTCTCTGTTCCAGAGGTTCGGTCGACCGGGCCGGTCGACCGCTGCCCCAACGGTCAGAAATCTGACCATTGGCGGTCGACCGGGCGGTCGATCGTCAAGCCATCTGGCTCCCAACGGCTAGTTTTTCTAGCTCTATAAATTGGGGTATTTGAGGGCTGTTTTCTCTAAGATTTTTTAGTGGTTTTTGAGCTAGTTTTTTCTACTCCATTAAAAGAGTTTTCTCCACTAAATTGAGAGCTAATACTTCCAATCAAAAGGGAGTTTTATCAAGAGTGTTAAAAGTGATTTTCTTGTGTTTTTCACCACACATTCCATCCTTGTTTTTCTCACAAACACTCGAGCAACCCATTGACATATTCATCCTATAGGAGTGTTCTTGTGGGATTATTTTTAGGTGATCAAAGTGTTGTGATCACCAAAAACTTCATCTTTGTTCTTTGAGGAGGCGGACTTGCGGGTTCGCGGTGTTTCGAGTTTGCGTGTGAACTCCGTGTTTGAGGTGCAGCCTCGGCGAGCTTGTGGGCTTGCGATGTGTACGGGACTAAAGAGTCCGAGAGTTCTAGTGGGAACTCCTTGTAGGTGTTGCGGCACCGAGTGATCCGGTGGGATCGGTTTATAGTGGAAATCCTTCAAATGTGAAGGTGGGGATGTAGAGCAAGGGTGCTCGAACCTCGAAACAAATCTCCCGTGTTTGCGATTACTCTTTCTCTCTCTCCCTTACTTATTTATATCTTGCATGCTCCTATTGTGTTTATCTTTACATGCTTGATATTCTTATTGTGCTATATTGATATATGCATGGGGATTGTTTGCTAACACTAGTATTCAACCAAGAGAGCCAATGCGGCACCTCAACTCTTATTTAGAGGAATCTTGAGGAGTTTGTCCAGAGCCCTTCACGGGGAATTCGGCAACACTCTTGTGTTAAACTTGGTGTTTAGTGTAAGAAATTTAGTTTAGGTCATAATAGTTTTTAATTCCGCATTTAGTGACTATTAGATTAGCCATCACCTATTCACCCCCCCTCTAGGTGATTTGCAGAAAGGAATACAAGTTGTTCTATCTACTTTCAAGGTGATAAGCCAAACCAACTGGACACGAAGGGCCTTCCTCCTGCACAAGGCCGTAATCCTTCGCTTATTTGCAGATTTTACTATTAAGAACCTGGATCTTCTTTGATGAAAATTGGCAAAGGAAGCTGGATCTTCCGTAATCAAAATTAGCAAGAGATTGGGAGCTGGATCTTCTTTGATTAAAATTGGTAAAGGACTAGTTGCTAGCAGAAAGGTGGATCTTCCTTAAATAAAATTGACAAAGTAAAGATCCCAGACCTTACAGGTGACGTCCGCTTTCCCAAAGTAGATCACTCGGATAAGCGACTACTAGCCCGTTCCCGGAGTGGATCATCTCGGATAAGCGACTGCTAGCCTCTTCATAGAACGCGCATCAGCTGCTCCAGTATGTTCCTCTTGCTTATGATCAAAACTTCAACTTGAAGATCAAGAGATAAGTTTCTGGTCTCTTTCATCAAGACGAAATACTGGCGAGCATAATTCACTGCAATGCAAACAGGAAGCAAGTTAGCATTAAATCAAAAAAAGGGTGGAATGCTACGCCAAAATTCTTTGGGCGAAGCTATCCAGTTGTGCCTTCAAGACGGATTTCAGCTAAGTGAGGGTAGCCTCGCTTGAATAGTAATGACAGACTAGCTCAGCATAAGCCAAGTCTTACCCCCGCCCAAGGCAATTAGGCTGGAGAAGCCTAAAAAATGACCAAGTCCTAGCTTCGCCTATATGGTTATGCCAGACTGGCCCAGAGGGACGCAGTCTTGACCCCACCTATATGGCAAAACTGACTCAACCTTAAAAGGACCAAGTCCTAAGCCTTGCTTATATGGCAAATTTAACAGGCATACAGATCAAAGCAACGACTCTGCATAAAAAGAGCGATAATGCTAGCATTACTAAAAAGCTAGAAAATAGGGCTGAAACCCTTTTCTAAAAGTCAGTCAAATGCAAAGACCAAGGGATTTAATCCCTAAGATAGCCGGTAAAGCTAAGAAAATTAGGGGAGATAAACTCTCTAAAGTCACTAATCCATTGGTAAAGTCTCTGGATGACCGAGACTCACTAGCTCTTGGCCGGTTAGTGACCAGAGTGGGCGCCCCCACTATTTCAGTCGCCTTTCCTGGACAACGAGGAGATATCATGAACAGACTTTTCAGAAAGAAAAAAGTATGTTTCTCTGAAAAGGACTTCAAGTGTCCTATTTATAGGCCTCATGGCCTGACCACGCCGCTGACGCTTCAAGCTTAGGAGTGCGAGCGAAGTTAAAATATTTAAATGCTTAGCCTCGAGAAAAGGAATAATCTCCCTCGTTAAATACAAGAGAAGTTATTCTAACCTCGAAAATGGGAGCAATCCCTCTCGTAACTCGCAAAAAAGCAGTTAGCCTTGGGAAAGGAACGTTGTTCCAATCCCGATTTAAAACGAAGCCGCTCCGGGAGGCTTGAACGCGAAGCTATCCAGACGCGAAGCTACCTAGAATCGCGAATCTACACGATTCCTCGGCGAACTTATTCCAATCCGAATGCAGGGTTGAAAGCGAAGCTGAACTCAACTACTATGGCGACGTTTGCATTTCACATACCATCAATCGAAGCAGTTAAAAGTATTTCGGAGCCTGAACCATTCTATTGCAGACTTACGAAAACTTTGAAGGGTCTTGTTGACACTCTAAAAAAGATAAGATTCCTAACTGGCCTGAACGATGTCTAACTTGTTAACATCTATAAAAGACAATTGGCAGACAGCCGACGGCCAGTTCTTCACCCATCTCAAAGGGGATGAATCAGCAACTTGGACTCTACTGATCCGGTGAAGCAGACAGTAAGCCGAGATCGTCCTTAAAAAAGCCCCATGAGAAGGCCCAAGCAGGTCCAGGGACACTAAGTTAGCTCAACTCTTAGTCTCGCACGAGCCCACGAGATAAGTCTCGCATGAGAAATCAAAGTTGCATAGCATCGCAGGAAGCTCCTTCACAGTCTTGCTGCGAGCTAACTTATAGTTTTGCCCAGAAATGCTCAGTTAACTCCGTAGAAATTTAACTTTGCTCGAAGCTCCACGCAGCTACGTAAAAGCTTGACTGGTAGCTTCACCACAAGTCTTATCCAGCTCCACTGAGAGCTTTCTTTTAACTTCGTCAGGTGCTTCTCCCAGTTCCACCATGAGCTCAACGTAACGACTTCGCTGCGGGTCTTTTATGGTCACCTGTGACTAATTAAATCTCAAGAAAAGATCAAATCTAATTGAGATCAAATTTAGCAGTTGCTTGCCATAATCTTTTGACTCTCCCAATCAGGTGAGAAAATCAGGGGAGATCTTTTAGTTATTTGAAAAGAATCAAGGGAGTATCCCTCATTTAGCAGAGCAGATCAAGAGATCAGTGCTACTTGCTATTCCTAGATTCGCGAAAGCTGTCTCTAGCCTCGCGGCGAGGCTACTTTTCAGATATAAAACAGATTGACTCAATCAATTTCCAGATTTTCGGGGCAATTGTAGCCCTCTTCCTTCTTATAAATAGCCTACCAGAGGCACACAAGAGGAGAGGCTGAAAAAAAGAGGAGAGACGGGTAAGCATAGAGAGGAGATTGCTCCAAAAGCAGGCTTTCTAACTAGAGAGCTCTACCGATCCTCTGTTCTCTGATTCCCTGAACCAGACGAGAAGGGAGTCTTATCAGGCAGCAGTCCGATCGTCTAACCGTTCACATCGTCAAAGGGATAAAGTGATCGCGTGCTGATCAGATTCCTACCAGCACACTTTCCCAGAAATCTTAGAGGAGATCTGATCGGCAAAAGCAAGTACTAAAATAAGAGAAGGAAGTGTGGGTTGATGTTACTGCTTTTGTGATTCTTCCGTAATAGTGAAGTGGCTATATGGGTCGTATCCACAAGGAGGGAGAGCGATGGAAGCTTGATGCGGCTTCAAAGTTCAAGAAGAAAGAAAGTTCTTGTTTCCAAATAAAGACTTGAAAAGTGAAAACAAGTTATTTTTAAGAATTGTTGGAAAATATTTTGGTGGTTTGTAAAAGTGATTTTTTCTTAGTTGTAAGAATGCATGGCTAACTTTCTACTAAGCGCTCCCACTAATTTCTAACTTTTGGAAGATAGCCTCACGATGGATCATAGGCGAATACAACCCTTTTGCATTGAAACTATTCACGTGGAAATCGAGTGAAAGTTCATCCTAAAACATAGCCTTACACGGTAAAAACTCGGACATTCCCTTATCAAGATCCAATAGAAGGCGAGAATAAGGGAAGACACGAGTGCACTAACGGTATCGGCATAGTTAAAAGGAAAAGTCTCTAACTTACAATAACAAGTAAAGTACACAACCCATAGATCATCAAAAACTCATTAAGTATGATGTATAAGAAAGTAAATACTTTTAGGTAAATTAGAGTTAGAACCCTCGTCTTAAGATGTCATAGCTCTTGTTTGCACAAGGCTTGTTTGACACTATTGACTCATGTGGGTTATCAATGAAGTGTTAGAAATTAGTGGGTTAGTAGTTAGTTAGCCATGCTAATAAAAAGTTAGTTAGCCATAAAAGTAAACGAAACAACAAAGGAAAAAAGTGGAAAGAGGGAGTTGCACTACAAGAAAACAAAAGAAAAGAAAAGTTAAAGAAAGGAAGTTACACTACAACAAAGTAAAAGAAAAGAGGTGAAGAAGAAAGAAGTTACACTATAACAAAGAAGTAAAAGTAAATGGCAAAGACAAGTAAATGGAAAGAAGGAAGAGAAGTAGTACTTGTATTATCTTGTCACCCTTCAAATACAACACTTTACACACCTCTCTCTTTCACTCTAATGGCTAAAACTTAAAACTAGAAGAAGAACAACAACAACAACTACAAACTAAAAATAAGGCTACACAACTTACTTTAACTCTGGATCTACTCAAACTGAAGACCCCGGGGGTATTTATAGGCACCAGGGGAAAGGGGGCCACGTGGGAAGCACGTGGCCCAAAGCGCAGGCACGGGCGCACCCAAAGGGCATCGGAAACGCGGCCAAGGCCGCGTTTTCACGGCCCAGGCAGGGCGGCGCGCGCCCAGTTTTGGGCAGTACGTCGTCCAGTCTGTTGTCTGACTCCTGGATGTCTTGAATTCTTGATTTGATACCCTGGGCTGACAAAATCTTCAATCTAAAGTCAATGGCTACTTGGTAGGCTTTTAATCACCAATTAAATGGTGATTTAGGTCTTCTTCTTCATTTGCACACCATGGACCTAGGATCAAGCAAGCAAGATTTTATTAGCAGAATTTTATATGAAATAAATATGAGAATGTGATGAAAATTATGCAAAATTAGAGACTAATCACACACCCACACTTATCTTTTGCTCGTCCCGAGCAAAACAAAAATGAGAACATTATTACACCACTGTCGCAGGTGACACGATTGCACTGAGCATGTGCAACAAGCCGTTAAACCTCTAGGTTTCCCCTAGAGGAGGAGTGTTGTCTTCTGAGGGTTTTCCCCGGATTACACCCACAAAATCCAGTAAGTAAAGAAAAGTAGGTAATTGTTAGAAAAAATTTTGTCATGAAAAAGAACTTTCAATCATCTAAGTAAAAATGACCGAAGGATGTAAGAATTAGGTTTATCCCTCATAAGTCCTCTTATACTTTAGCCTTCATAAAAGAAGAAACTATGATTTTTCTTTAAATTTAGAAAGGATCTTGTACTTCTAACTCATTCTTTTATTTTGCTTTAGATGGATATGCATAATGTGTAAGTATGATGTGCTTGGGATTTTTCAACTCAACTTTGAATATCATTTAATTTTATTAATATTTACTTATTATTCTTGGTCCATTAGGCTTTCTACTTCACTTATGTAACACATATCAAACCGATGACTCCAAAACCAGATGGTCTTAGGGTACCAGGTAAAAAACACCCTTCAGGTCAAATATGCAAGTGGAGTAGGCCACGAAATAAAGATTTATTTATATATTATTGTATAATTTTTTTCTTTTTGTTTAGGCGTGAGTAATCATGCTTCTTGAGGTACAATTATCCAGCTTTTTTTTTTCAGAGTTGTGTCTCTAAATCCCAAGCATGTGTGTGGGGGTTATGCATATTCTTCTAAGGCTAAATAAAAGGTATGAGTTATTTTTCCTTATCCCTTCTAACTTTTTAGTAAAACTAATCTTTCTTGTTTATTTAGGCAAAAATAAAGATTCATTAATAAGGTTCCCATAATTCCTACAATCTTTCAATATTTTTATAAAGAGTATGAAATTTCTTTTCAATCTAAAATTTTCTCTCTTTTTTTTTTGAAGAAAAAGAAAGAATAAAAGGAAAAAGAAAAAGTGTTAGCACCCCCCCACACCTATCTAATGCATTGTCCTCAATGAATGCATATGGAAATGTAAATGCAATAAATAGGGGGAAGAAATGAAGTCACCGTCTTCGTGGACTCGGGCCGGCCAAGTGCGAATAGGCTAAAGAAATGTCAAAAAGAATGTAGAAGGGGTAAGCATATAAACAAAAAAATATTTTATTTTATTTTATTTATTTATTTGTTGTGGTTAGGTGTATGACGGGGCAAAAAGAGTCAGCAAACTATCATCGGAGTTATAGGCTTATTGGTCAAGAAGGGCTTCAGTCTTTGCCCATTCACTTTGAATTCTGTGTTGTTCTTAGGGTCTGCAATAAGCACAGCACCGTGTGGAAAAACAGTGCGCACAATGAACGGTCCCGACCAATGAGTTTTCATCTTCCCCACGAAAATATGAAGCCTAGAGTTATATAGCAGAACCCTATCTCCCGGTGCAAAGTTTTTCCGGGTTATGATTTGGTCATGAAAAAATTTAGTCCTACTCTTGGTGATTCGGGCATTCTCATAGGCTTCATTCCGTATCTCCTCTAATTCTAAAATCTGCAGTCTTCTAAGTTCGCCGGCCTTGGTCAGATCAAAGTTGATTTGCTTAATTGCCCAGAGGGCCCGGTGTTCTAACTCTACTGGCAGATGACAGGCTTTTCCAAACACGATTCTATAAGGAGACATTCCCAGAACTGTCTTAAAAGCAGTGCGGTAAGCCCATAATGCATCATTGAGCTTAACCGACCAATCCTTTCGGTTTTGTCCGACAGTCTTTTTCAGAATGAGTTTGGTCTGTCGGTTGGTGACTTCGACCTACCCATTTGTCTGGGGATGATACGAAGTCGATAACTTGTGGCATCAGAGTTTCAAAAACTCTGTTGCAGAAATGTGATCCGTTATCACTAATTATCGCTCTGGGGGTGCCAAATCGGGAGAAGATGTTCTCTTTGAGAAATTTGACAACCACTTTATTATCATTCGTCTTAGTTGGCACAACTTCTACCCACTTAGAGACATAATCTACAACAACCAAAATGAATTGGTTGCCGAAGGAATTGGGAAATGGCCCCATGAAATCAATACCCCAAACATCAAAAATTTCAACTTCAAGGATCAGGTTCAGGGGCATCATGTCTCTTCTTGAAATCTTCCCAATTTTCTGACAATTTGCGCATGACTTTCTAAAATGATATGAGTTTTTGAACAAAGTGGGCCAGTAGAACCCACTTTGTAGAACCTTCTCTGCAGTCTTGCGGGGACCGAAGTGTCCTCCGCATGCAAGGTCATGGCAAAAGCTGAGCACACTCCTCTGTTCCTCCTCTAGTATGCATCGTCTAATAATTTGGTCAGGACAATACTTAAAAAAATACGGTTCTTCCCAGAAGAAGTACCGTACTTGGGCAAAGAAGCGGTATTGGTCTTGCTTTATCCAGTCAGCGGGTAATTGTCCCTTGGCCAGGTAATTAACAATGTCCGCATACCAGGGTTCCTTAAGAATGGCTAGGATGTGCTCGTCTGAAAAATCCTCGTTGATCGGAGCTTGGATGGTTGGTGCATTCGGAATTCGTGAGAGATGATCAGCGACCACATTTTCTATACCTCGTTTATCCCAGATTTCTAAGTCAAATTCTTGAAGCAAAAGGATCCACCGAATTAGTCGGGCTTTTTCTTCCTTTTTGGTCATGAGGTATTTCAGAGCCGAGTGATCCGTAAAAATCACCGTCTTCGAACCTAACAAGTAGGGCCGAAACTTTTCTAACACAAAGACAACGGCCAAGAATTCCTTCTCAGTCATTGTATAATTCTGTTGGGCGTCATTCAAGGTCCTACTCAAATAGTAAATCACGTGCTGCCTATTATCGATGCGCTGTCCTAGAACAGCGCCAATAGCAAAATCAGATGCATCACACATGATTTCAAACGGCTGAGCCCAATTAGGAGCAGAAATAATAGGCGCAGAAATAAGTTCTTACTTAAGCTTCCCCCATGAATTGAAACATTCATCGTTGAAATCAAAGGGCACGTCCTTAGCGAGCAAGTTGGTTAAGGGCCTCGCAATTTTGCTAAAGTCCTTAATAAACCGTCGGTAGAACCCAACATGCCCTAAAAAGGATCTAATATCCTTGATGCTTTTGGGTGGTGGAAGCTTAGCAATCACTTCTACTTTAGCCTTATCCACTTCTATGCCTCTCCTCGAAATCGCATGGCTCAAGACAATCCCCTGTCTTACCATAAAGTGACATTTTTCTCAATTTAGAGTTAAGTTCTTCTCAATGCATCTTTGTAGCACTAACTCTAGGTGATGAAGACACTGATCAAATAAATCTCCGTAGATGGAGAAGTTATCCATGAAAATCTTAAGAAAACGTTCCACCATGTCAGAGAACAAACTAAGCATGCACCGTTGGAACGTTGCGGGAGCATTGCACAATCCAAAAGGCATGGGTCGATAAGCAAAGGTTCCGAACGGGCAAGTGAACATCATCTTTTCCTGACCTTCTACAGCAATGGGGATTTGATTGTATCCCGAGTACCCATCTAGAAAGCAGTAGTACTCATGTCCAGCCGAACGCTCAAGCATTTGGTCGATGAAGGGTAGCGGGAAGTGGTCTTTACGGGTAGCTGCATTCAGCTTCCTATAGTCGATACAAACATGAACCTTGGTAGGCAGTCTTGTTTGTACCAACTCTTTTTCCTTATTTTCTACCACCGTAAAGCCAGCCTTCTTAGGGACCGCATGAACAGGGCTAACCCATTGGCTATCAGAAATGGGATAAATTATCTCATTATCTAATAGTTTCAGAATTTCAGCCTTAACTGCCTCTTACATGAGAGGGTTAAGCCTTCGTTGTGGGTCCCTCCTAGGGGTTGCTTCATCGACTAAACGGAAGTGTGGGTCCCCGGTAACAGCGCCAAAATTTGATCGGCAAAAAGCAAGTACTAAAATAAGAGAAGAAAGTGTGGGTTGATGTTACTGCTTTTGCGATTCTTCCGTAGTAGCGAAGTGGCTATACGGGTCGTATCACAAGGAGGGAGAGCGATGGAAGCTTGATGCGACTTCAAAGTTCAAGAAGAAAGAAAGTTCTTGTTTCCAAATAAAGAATTGAAAAGTGAAAATAAGTTGTTTTTAAGAATTATTGGAAAATATTTTGGTAGTTTGTAAAAGTGATTTTTTTCTTAGTTGTAAGAATGCATGGCTAACTTTCTACTAAGTGCTCCTACTAATTTCTAACTTTTGGAAGATAGCCTCCGATGGATCATAGGTGAATACAACCCTTTTGCATTGGAACTATTCACGTGAAAATTGAGTGAAAGTTCATCCTAAAACTTAGCCTTACACGGTAAAAACTCGGACATTCCCTTATCAAGATCCAATAGAAGGCGAGAATAAGGAAAGACACGAGTGCACTAACGGTATCGGCATAGTTAAAAGGAAAAGTCTCTAACTTACAATAACAAGTAAAGTACACAACCCATAGATCATCAAAAAATCATTAAGTATGAAGTATAAGAAAGTAAATACTTGTAGGTAAATTAGAGTTAGAACCCTCGTCTTAAGATGTCATAGCTCTTGTTTGTACAAGGCTTGTTTGACACTATTGACTCATGTGGGTTATCAATGAAGTGTTAGAAATTAGTGGGTTAGTAGTTAGTTAGCCATGCTAATAAAAAGTTAGTTAGCCATAAAAGTAAAAGAAACAACAAAGGAAAAAAAGTGGAAAGAGGGAGTTGCACCACAAGAAAACAAAAGAAAAGAAAAGTTAAAGAAAGGAAGTTACACTACAACAAAGTAAAAGAAAAGAGGTGAAGAAGAAAGAAGTTACACTACAACAAAGAAGTAAAAGTAAATGATAAAGACAAGTAAATGGAAAGAAGAAAGAGAAGTAGTACATGTATTATCTTGTCACCCTTCAAATACAACACTTTACACACTCTCTCTTTCACTCTAAGGGCTAAAACTTAAAACTAGAAAAGAACAACAACTACTACTGAAAACTAAAAACAAGGCTACACAACTTGCTCTAACTCTGGATCTGCTCAAACTGAAGACCCCGGGGGGGTATTTATAGGCACCAGGGGAAAGGGAGCCACGTGGGAAGCACGTGGCCCAAAGCCCAGGCGCGCGCGAGCCCAAAGGGCCGCGGAAATGCGGCTCAATCAGGGCGGCGCGCGCCCAATTTTGGGCAATGCGTCGTCTAGTCTGTTGTCTGACTCCTGGATGTCTTGGATCGTAATTTGATACCCTGGGCTGATAAAATCTTCAATCTAAAGTCAATGGCTACTTGGTAGGCTTTTAATCACCAATTAAATGGTGATTTAGGTCTTCTTCTTCATTTGCACACCATGGACCTAGGATCAAGCAAGTAAGGTTTTATTAGCAGAATTTTGTATGAAATAAATATGAGAATGTGATGAAAATTATGCAAAATTAGAGACTAATCAAGATCTACCTGTAATTTTCTTTTTTTTTAAAGTACTTGTAATTTTGCTCCTCGACACCTTTTTTTGTAAGTTTTTCCTTTCGCAAATCAATGAAAAACAATCAAGAACAAAGAAGAAAGTTAACCAAAAATGTAAATTTAAAAAGAAAACTACCGTCCCTCCCCAGCAACGGTACCAAAATTTTAATTGAGTTGGAATCTGCACACAGAAAATATAGAATTTCAGGAATATAGAACAGAAGTGCGAGTACTCCATGCTACCGCTATAGCGAGTGGCTATGCGGATCGTGATCCATAAGGAGGGACTACCGATGGAAGTTTTTTTGTAAGTTCTCTTTAGTTCACAAAAAATGGTTAAAGTTCTTCTTTCAGTTCTTTAAAAGAAAAAGAAAATAAGTTATGTTAAATTGTTAAGAAAGTGGTAGATTGAGAAGGTAGAGAAAATAAAAAATGATTTTGTATAAAGAAAGTGAAAAATAATGAATATAGTTGAGAGATGTTGATGTTGGTGATCTAAACTAAAAATTAAAAGAAAGAAAGTAAAACCTTAAAAAATACTTACTTACCTCTTCGGCGCCTGCTTACTTTGACCCGTATCAATGATGTACCTTTGTTTCAAGGCGAGCGAAGTATGACAAATAAGATCTTTACACTACAAAATGAAGGGGCAAGCTACATTACCATAGGAATGGATATCTATCACCATATAAGCCATCAACGGCGCTTGCAAGTGCAAGACAACTTCGAGGCTATCGAAGTCATTTGGATTCACAAACACAGAATAAGGAAGCAAATAAAAACAGGAGTAAAAAAAGAAAATAAACTTTGACTTTATTCAAATAACAATGAAATAAAAGACTTACATCGGTGTCACCCTCAATACAAGCTTTGCTCTCATTCCTTCATGAAACCCTTCTCTCCTCTCAGTTACATAAATAAAACAAAAATTATATAAAAAAATAAAAAAAACCTAAGTTACAATGTACAGAATAGCCTAACTCTACTCTCTCCTTGATCGCCCCTCTGTCTCTGATGTGTGAGATATTTATAGGGTAGAAATGGATAGGAGAGACAAGTGGAGAGATAGGGAGAGATAGCTATTTTTAAATTTGAATCCTCCCCTTATCTTCAAACTTAATTTGATTTATCAAAATTTTATGTTAAAATTCAATTCTGATCTGCAGCTTGTTGGTATGTTGATTACTGAATATCCCTTATCAAATAATTAAATTGAAAGAGTTATCAATATAATAATTGTAGCTCTTTAAGTCTTCTTTTTGGATCATCTTGAATCATCAGATTTGAGTTTCGGTAGTAAAAGTTATGATTAAAATACTAAAGCGTGTCCAGTCTGAATCTGAGTCTAAATTGATTTAAAACACCGAATTTGGATTTTCCTCCTTATCTCCAAATATGATTGATTCATCTCATTCGTTGATCTTCTCTCTGTCAATTTATCCTCTTAGAATTTCAATCTGTCTTCTAGAATTGATGAGATATCCATTTATGTTCAGTGAAACTGATAAGGTCTTCAAACAATCTATTTTTTCCTTAAAATTAGATTATATTATCTTATCTGATATATCTAGATTTCAGATAAAATAGCTTCTAAAACCTTTGGATTTGAATTGATCCTCTTGATTTGCTTGATCTTTTGAAGTATTTAGATTTAATTGGATAAATATGTCAATCTCTCCATTTTTTTCGTTAATTACATTGCATACTACTGAACATGAATATACATTAAAAAGCAGAGTTTATTTTAAAAATAAATGAAGAAAATGTGACATATGTGATACAAAATATGCAATGAATGTGCACAATCAATATGGCATGTTTGTCTATGTGTTCTTGTCAAAAGTTTTTCAATGAAATGTAGTGGGTATGCATACGCCCACCGTCTTTATCTTTAAGAAAAAAGCTCTGAGCAAATTGAGTCCAACCATGTATTTGATGGTCCATATCAGCTGGCTCATTGTTAGTATTTGGAGTGCCTCATATTCATTGGAGAAAAATTCAGGTTCTGATAGTTTCCTAATATGGATCCGTCCTCATATTCATTGGAGAAGAATTCTGGTTTTGACAGTTTCATAATATGGATCTATCTCCTGTTTAGATTTAGATACGGGTTTTCTATTCCTCTGAGGAGTACTGATTTGAGTTCGTGTTGGACTAGAATCATCCTAGATGCCTATATAAACTCCTTAGGGGTGGCCTTTTGAAGGTGTCTTAAGAATTCAAGAGAAGTTCTAAAATTCCACCATTGAGAGTTGTAGAGAGATCTTCTTGTAACTATATATTTTCTTCTCTATTTTCAATAAATATTTCTCCCCTCCTCCCCGTGGATGCAGGCACATTGTCGAATCACATTATTGTGTTCTTTAATTTTGTGATGATTGCTTGCTAGTGGTAAATCTTTTATGCTTTCGCTTCCACTACCGATTCTTCAACTCGGTGTTCTCTGTTGTTTGATCGGTAATAGATCATCAACAATTGATACTAGAGCGATGGCTACCAAAATGACCATGACAACTAAGTTTGAGATGGAGAAATTCGACGAGAAAGTCCACCTTCTAATTATGGAAGATGCGAGTACATCGTTGCTCGTGAAGGAGGGCATACATAAGGCCCTGCTTGGTATTGAGAGGAAGCCATCAAAGATGGAGGATGATGAGTGGATTGACATCGACTTTCATGCAAAGGCGATGATCATACTGTACCTATCAGATGAGGTCCTCTACAACGTGATGAACGAGGAGACAACTGCTGGTCTTTGGTGTAGGCTGGAGAGCATTTACATGACCAAGAGTTTGCTGAACAAGCTCTACATGTAGAAGCAGCTATACAGCCTTCGATGAAGGAAGGCACGCCTATTCTACAACATCTTAATACTTTTAATAGAATTTTAAGCGACTTATTAGCCCTAGAAGTTAAGCTAGAAGAAGAAGACAAAGCTCTTCCGTTACTCTCTTCTATTCCATCAAGTTATGACCACTTGGTAATCACCATCGTGTATGTTAAGGAGACTTTAGAGGTAAAAGATGTCAGACAGATGCTCTAGAATAACGAGCTGATGAAGAAGACAGATTCTACGGAGGAGGCCTCAGGATTGTTTGTTAAGGGCCAAAGGGGAATATCAAAGAGTAAAGGACCAAAAGAGATCTAGAGGTTTCTAGCAGTTTCTCTTGCTACTTGCAAAAAAATCAGGGCACATCAAAAAAAATTTATGCAATACAAGGAGATGCTGAAGAGGATAGGCGGCAAAGATTATGATGGGGTTAGTACCCGTAGGAAGTTAAATCAAACCGGAGTTATCGAAGAAGCTGATGAGCATTCATGTGATGTCTTGATAGCTGAGTTACGAAAAGGTAAATACTCAAGTGCTTGGTTACTTGACTCGGGGTTTACATACCACATGTGCCAAAAAATAGACTGGTTCATTACTTACAAGCCTTATGATGGAGGCTCTGTCCTGATGGAAAACGATGTCGTGTGTAAGGCTACTGGCATCGACAACATCCGTATCAGAATGTTTGATGGACAGGTTCGTACCCTCATGCACGTACGACACGTTCATGATTTATAGAAGAATCTTCTCTCGTTAGGAGCTTTGGAAAGCCCGAGGGTGCAAGTTTTCTGGCGCAGATGGAGGAATCAAAATTATTAAAGACTCCATGACTTTCTCAAAGAAAAATGGATAGCAAATTTGTACAAGTTGACAGGAAGCATTATCGTTGGTGATGCTTCAGCAGCAGCAGAGAAGGAGGATACTACAAGACTTTGGCCATACGTCTTGGACACATGAGAGAGCGAGGTCTTCAAGTCCTATACAAAAAGGAGTGCTCTACCAGGTATCAAATATTGCAAACTTGATCTTTCTAAAGTTTGCATTATGGGTTGGTAATGTAGTGTAGTTTTCTCTACATCTCAGCACAAGACAAAGAGCTTGTTAGATCTCATACACACGGATGTGTAGGGGCCTTCGCTAGTAGCACCCTTGGAGGTGCTAGGTACTAGTTACTTTCATAGATGATTTTTCAAGAAAAGTTTGTGCATACTTCTTGAAGCAGAAATCGAAAGTATTTTAGAAGTTCAATAAGTAAGAAACTTCGATAAAAAATCAAACGGGCGGAAGGTGAAAGTCTTGAGATCCTATAATGGAGGCGAGTACATCTCCAAAGAATTCAATGACTACTTAGAAAGTAAGGGCATCAAATACTAGCTAAGTATTCTAGAGCGACCAAAACAAAACATAATAGCAGAGCATATGAATCAGACATTTACAGAGCGTGCTCGCAGTATCAGATTACAAGCTGACATGTCAGAAGGATTTTGGGCAGAGGCGGTGAATCTTGCGAGTTATCTAGTAATCATGTCACCATCAACAACTATTGATCTTCAGATCCAAAGGAGATATGGCGAGAAGTATTTGTGGACTATTAAACCTTACAGATTTTCAGTTGCCCAGCATATAGTTTGGTTGATAGTCAGAAAAGGAACAAACTTGAGTTCAAGTCTAAGAAGTGTATCTTCATCGGGTTCACCAAAGGAATCAAGTATTTCAGACTTTGAGATCCCGAGAAAAGGAGCGCCTTTACCAACAGAGATGTGATCTTTGACGAAGAATCAATGTTACGAGAAAAGTCAGAGATGGAGGATGAAGCGCAAGGTGGAGCTTCATACTGTTCGGCAGACACTCAGGAAAAAAAAAGTTGAGTTCTCAGAGAGTCCTAAAAAGCCTGAAGGATTAGAAGAAGACTTCTCAGATCCAGATGGAGACAACCAGGAGGCTACTCAGAGAAACCTAGACTTTGAGGCGGTCAGTCAGAGTTACAGTACCACCAATAAGGTATGGTTAGGATGATGATCATATCTCTTTCACATTATAACAGAAACAGGAGAACCTGACAGTTACAGAGAAGCGATCGAAACAAATGACCACAACAAGTATATTATAACCATGGAGTAAGAGATGGAGTCTTTGGATAGAATCAAACATGGATATTAGTCGATATTCCAAAGGACTCCAAGGCAATAGGTTGCAGATGGGTCTTTCGCAAAAAGGACAATGAGCAGTACAAGGCAAATTTAGCTGTCAAAAGATATTCTCAGAAGGAGGGTATTGACTACAATGAGATTTTTCTTCTGTAGTCAAGCATACATCTATTAAGATGTTATTGGCGATAGTTGTTCAGTTTGATCTAGAGTTAGAGCAGATGGATGTTAAAATAGTGTTTCTGCATGGTGAGCTAGAGGAGAAGATATGCATGAAACAACCTAAAGATTATATTTAGGAAGGTAAATAAAATAAAGTGTGTCTTCTAAAGAAGTCACTCCGTGGACTTAAGCAGACTCCCTGGCAATGTACAAATGGTTCGACTCTTTCATGATCAAGGCCAAATAAAACTGATATGAGTATGATAGTTGTGTCTATTTCAAGCAGAGTGATGATCTAACATATTTGTTGTTATATGTAGATGATATGTTGATTGCTGCGAGAAACATGACACATGTTCAGAAGCTTAAAGTTCAGCTCAAGAAGGAATTTGACATGAAGGATTTAGGAGAAGCCAAGAAGATCTTAGGTATGGAGATCACTCGAGACAAAGACTCAGACAGACTTTGGCTATCCCAGGAGATCTATGTTCTCAAGGTATTTGAGTGATTCAATATGGTAGAAGTAAGACCAATCACTACTGCCTTGGCAGGTAACTTTAAATTATCTTATATGCAGTGTCCACAATTATCGGAAGAGGAGGAGGAGATGTCTCGAGTACCATATGTTAGTACCGTAGGATCACTCATGTATGTTATGATCTTTACTAAGCCTGACTTAGCCTATGTAGTTAGTATAGTAAGTCGGTTCATATCAAATCCAGAAAAGCAACATTGGGAAGCAGTGAAGTGGGTACTACGATATCTGCCAAGGACTGTGAGACTAGGCTTGGTGTTTAAAAGATTAGAAACGGGGAAGCTTAGGTTACTACAAGGCTATATTGATGCAGAGTATGCAGGAGATCTTGATCAGCGAAGAACTACGACGGGCTATGTGTTTACAATAGCTGAGTGCATCATTAGTTGAAAGGTAGAGTTGCAAGATATAATTGCTCTTTCAATGACAGAGGCGGAGTACATGGCTGCGGTTGAGACATCAGAGAAAGTTCTGTAGTTGAAAGGATTGGTTGAGAAATTTAGTATCATACAAGATTCAGTTCGGGTTCATTACGTCAGCTAGAGTGTGATTCATCTCGCTAAGAATTACAGGTATCACAAGCGGACGAAGCACATTGATGTGAGGTATCACAAGATATGTCAGTTGGTCGTGGATAATTAGGTGATCGATTTGGTAAAAATCAGCACGAAAAAAATCCAGCAGATATAATGATGAAGACCATCTCGGTAGAGAATCAGAGCATCTCTAAACTTTACTAAGATTCTCCAAAGGTAAAATGGTGACGAGCTCTTGGTAGGGAGCTATGAGAAGTCACAAAAGGGGGGAGAAGGGAGGCGAATGGAAGCAGAGGCGAATTTCTACGGAGGGACTCAATGAACATTAGTCAAGGTGAAGATTGTTAGTATTTGATGTGTCCCATATTCATTGAAGAAGAATTCAGGTTCCGCTAGTTTTCTAATACGGATCTGTCCTCATATTCATTGGAGAAGAATTCAAGTTTTGACAGCTTCCTAATACGGATTTGTTTCCTATTTTGATTTGGATACGGGTTTCCTATTCCTCTCAAGAGGTGCTGATTTGAAATCGTGTTGGACTAGAATCATCCTAGATGCCTATATAAACCCCTTGGATATGGCCTTTTGAAGGCGTGTCAAGAATTTAAGAGAAATTTTAGAATTCCACCATTGAGAGTTGTAAAGAGAGATCTTCTTGTAACTCTTATTTTTCTTCTCTGTTTTCAAAAAATATTTCTCTCCTCCTCCCCGTGGACGTAAGCATATTGCCGAGCCACGTTCAATCTTGTGTTCCTTAGTTTTGTAGTGATTGCTTGCTGGTGGTAGATCTTCTACGCTTCCTTTTCTGCTACCGAGTCTTCAACTCGGTGTATCTCTGTTGTTTGATCGGTGATAGATCATCAATACTCATTTGTCCAATGTGCAATCAGAACCTTGGCAGGAGTCATATATAGTATGACCTTCTAATAGACGCAAACACAGAATTTTGAATAATTTTCTCAAAAACAAAATTTTGAAATATTAGGAGAACGTATCATATCAAATTTCTTCATAACTTACAACAAAGTTGTGTGATTGTATAGTGACAGTCCCACACCAAGATGATAGCCGGCCATTTGCACGCCTAAAAGCTTCATGCCTGCTCACATGGTTCTCTCATAGTCTTCTCTCTTTTTGAAGGCAAGAGCCTGAGACAATCAGCACGTAAAAAAGAACAGCAAGAAAAAAGAACAAAAAAAAATTGAAGTTGTGACAGCATGCACCATGATTTTTTTGATAGCTCACACTGGCCCCATAGTGCTGCAATCTCATTGAATACTGACTTCAAGTCAAGTGAACTGCTTCAAATTAACAAGACTAATTAGCATGATTGAGGGCATCACATTGCATAAAAACTTACGGAGATTCAATTTTTCTCACCGTGGCCATTTATAGTTAAAGCATCCCCTTAGGGGCTGCAAAATAAGCATGGAAAATTTTCAGTGGACCCCAAAAATTCAGCTTTTCTTGAGAAAGTTTCAACGTGGTATCTATAACAGCGGCTTTCTCACGAGAGGAAACCGGTCACATCAGCTTCTGATGGGTCCCACTATGAGTTTTTCTTTTTTTAACAGCCCAACAAAAAAATTGAAATCCGACTGATGTGATATAGCACAATGAATTTTACAAAGAGATTTCGAGAAAACAAACAACCTCTTAATGGAAGGTCAACATGTGTGAGTTGAAGAGAAGATGGGGAAGAGGGAGGGGGGGGGAGGGGGGGGGGGGGGGGGTGGGGGGGAGATTTGAGCTCTAAATTTTTTATCTCATGCAAAGAGATTTTTTTTTTACTCTACTACAGTAGCACTTAGCTCAAAAGGAGTTGGGCTCATGGTGTGACTCCACGCACTAGGAATTTGGTCACACAAAACACAAGTTGCATGCATGGCACTATTATTGGTGTTGATCAGTGGCCGTTCTCTCTTTTAGAAATTTTGCCAAGGATTTTATGATTGTATGTGGGAACCTTTTGTCTTATGGTATTAAAATAAAATACTTGAGGGAGAAGTGTAAAAAGAGAGCGTCTTCAATGATAGCAAATGATGCAGTTTGAATTATCATAAAAGCCAGATTTAGCTAGATTCAAAGTTAGGCTGCATTAAGTCATGGAAAATCTAATGAGATGCATTCGAAACAAGCTATATGGACCACAAATATTTCATGGATTGCTCTTACAAGAGACAAAAAGACTCAACAAAGTGTATCATCTGATATACTAAAGTGAAAAAGATTCACATATTAAATCATGCCCATCCTTTGCAATCATACCATTTGGCAGATTGCTTGAAATTTGTTGCGTTCTCCGTCTTGAAATATTTCTAAAAATTAGTAAGAAGTTTAAGCAGATTTCAAAAGAACTATTAATTTTTTTTAAAAATGCACCATGAACTTTTATAAAAATCCAAAATTCACAAAACTAGCATGAGAAATAGCCCTAGTTCATGATAATTTATTGATTTTTTTTAAGTTTTTAATAGTTTTTTGAAATTAGATAAAAATTCATGGTAATTTTCTGAAATTAAGCCCATAGAAAATACACATACATACACATACATACGAGTCCTTTTTATCTCTTTTAGAGCATGAAATATTGTACTAGATCTAGAGCAATAATTTGTAATTTCATAGCTTATGGATAATCATTTTCCTAGTTATGTCCCCAATGCAAAGAAAATCTACTCTTAGTCCTAGAGATTTATAGTTGACTTGAGAATGCTGATCCCCTCTTTGAGCTTGAATTTCAAGGAGATAAGTTTATGGAAGCTGTAAACAAGGAAGGGACAGAAAGGCCAGAATATATGGAGAATGCATGGCAGCTGTATGCAAAAATTTTCTTTATTTTATGTCAGGCCAAAGTAGACAGCCTTGAGTAAAATCTGAAACCTGAATTGAGCTTTTTCATGATATGCAATGTTACAGCTGTGCAAGCTCTGATCTTGGTGATGGTTGTTGCTACAGAGCCATGGCCTGCACCAAAAGAGAGAACAAATTTAAGAGGTGATGGAATTGTTACAAACTTCATAAATATCAGAAACTATCTATATGCAACCTTGTAAGAGATTTGAGTGTTGTGCTGGCTGTGGAGGAGACAGGAGAGGTGAGGTTTTCTAGTATTGCAGCAGTCAGGCTGGATCATGATCAATGGCCTTCAGTTTCTTTCCAAAACTTCAGAAAAATCTTCTCTTGATTATAAAAGGAAATGATGCCAATAACAAGCATGCATGCATGCCTCTTCAAATAATTTGTAAACAGTATATTAGGAAATAGATCCTGCTGGAATTGTGAGGTTTTACTGCATTTTTTTTTTCATTTTTGTTACATCAATAAAAACTCTTTGTTTATATGATGTCTTTTAAACATTTGATGACTTTATAAATCTAAACCAAACCACCTCTCTTGATGCAGCACTCCACTAGTGGAAATAGGATCAAAGAAGGAACGTGTTTTGACTCCTGTCACTCAGACACTGTCTTCACCCTCTTTTGTCATAACCATAAAGTAAAGCTTTTCGACCACAAAGATAGGAATACAATCTAGCCAAACAGAAACTAAGCCGTGGGGCTTACCTTTTGTAAATTGCTCGAGGCTCCACCAATTGACTTAGCGGTATTTAGTTGCCGGTTAAAGCCCTTTATCTCTAATTAGATTATCATTAGTCAAAACCCTAAACTAATGCAAGTACAATACAATCCATAACTCTTATTATTTCTTGGTCAAGAAACATTAGTCCAACAAAGCATGGGACTATCATAAACTATACACACAAGACAGAGACTTTTATTCATTTGTTTGTTTGTTTGTTTGTTTTGAGAAAACCTCAAACTAATACATAGAAAGAATGTGATGACTGTTTAGTGCATGAGTTAAAGAAGTGCTTGTTTAGAGGAAGGTGATTTAGTTAGACAAGAGGATTAGGGCATCTAATCTCCCATCAAGTTGGGCATAAAGAAATGTAGCATGTGGAGGATTAGCCCCAATGCAGCACCCACCATACACACACAGCACTTGAGATGTGGACAAAAGATTAAAGAGGAGAAGGGGAACATCAGCAAGGGAAAGAGGGAATGTCCTCTGAGGAGGTTGCCCTTCCCCTAGGGCACATCACCCAAACACTCAACCCCCTTGTGGGACCCTACACAATGACATAAGCCCAAGGTGGGCCAAATAACAAGACACTATTGTTGTAATTTTCTCCAAAAAAGAAGGAAAAACATGAGCCTGGACCCACCATGTAGCAAAGCACCTTTGGTTGCCACTCAGCTTTGAACTCACTCTTGTGCTCATATAAAGCTAACATGCTTGCTTCAGAGCAATCATGTGGTCTGCCCCCCTTTCCTCAATAGCTTACTTTCTGTTCTCTAATAAGAAAACCCCCTTCTCCTTGCTTTTTATTGCTCAACCTTAATGGTCTTTTTCTCAACATCCCAATGTCCAAATCTCACTTTTCAAGTGTAGGCCTCCCAATAGCATTGCTCATTTCAGATTTGCTTGCCTTAGAATGAAATTCACACTAGGAAACTAATTTTGAATGCAAAAAGTGTGAAGTTTAGAAGTATTTTTAAGTGAAATGCTGAGTAGTATTTTTCTATTAAAAAAAAATAAAGTAAAATCTCTCAATCTTCTAAAGATTTTGAAATCTTCTTTCATGAAATGTAAACTAAAATTTTCTAATAAAACTCTTTAGGTGTCACAATAGTGTTGTGATTAATAAACTCTCCCACTTCTTGCATGAATTAAAGCAATTAAAAGTAGTTTTGTTATCTAATCAAGTTTACCGTGAGATTACCTCTTCTAATTCTTATAAAAGAGTGATCTTATGAGAAAGGTTCTCAAATTTTGTCTTCCGGAAACTTCATACTTGGGTTATTTCATAAATGATCTGAACTTTTTATCTTAATTTACACATCTAATTTGAAAATCAAATGGTTTCAAGTCTTATTTTATTTGAAAATTTATCAGTTAATTAAGCCTTGCATTAGCATCTAGTAAATAGAATACAAATTGGATATTGATCTATTAACTAAGATCCAGGTAAAGGTTAAAATCGTTGAGGTGTATTCTATAAATCTAGTCCAATATCTGCACAGAAACAAAAATAATGATGAGATTACAACGAAAATTAAGGCTAAAACTTAAACTTTTAGCCAAAGTAACTTTTGGCATATGTAATGTCCATCTTACAGCCAAAAAAAACCTGATTATCTTCCCAAGGCAAGATAGTAATGCATCCATCAGTGATCAGTGACCATTGGCTTTCTAATGTTTAGAGGAAAGAAAAATAAGGCAAGACAGAATGACCCAAGGGTATTTCAAGTATTGCCCTCTATTGTCCCCCGCAGTTGTCCAATCGATTGTTTTGTATCAGTTAGAGCATGATGCTCTTCACGGGCACAGGTTCGAACACTGTCTCGTGGATATTTCTTCTTACGTTAACTTGGTTCTACCTAGGCTCCGAGTTTGCTTTCCGAAAATCGCCGGAGAATCTGGTCTGCAGTAGAGTTAATTAGCCCAAAAAAAAAAAAAAAATTATTGCCCACTATTTCTCCTCTCACCAGAAAAAATAAAGAGAAGACAGAACCCCTCAAGTGTTACACGGATTATTTCTCCTCCAATCAGGAGCAGCTGGTGTAGTCACACCAATCACATATCAAATTAACACATAAACTACTTTTTTGAGAAGAAAGAATATGCGATTCTCTAATCATTTCGTTAAAATGCTCAAAAAAAGAGATGGTTGGTCAAATTAACATTACTCTAAACAAACTTTTGCGTTCTTAAAAGGAAGAAATGAAAATGATTAAACAGGTTTTTTGGTTCTGAATTTTTGAACTAATAGAAAATGGATTCTAAGGTAAGATGTGTACATGAAAAGTAATGAAAACATATAATAGAGTTTTAAAAGTTGTTGGAGATAAGTTGAGATTGAATACAAAGATACAAGTCGAAAAGAATTTTGTAGGCCTTAAAAGATGGTTCTATGTGTTTTGAGAAAAATGAGCAGTTTTCTGAAATGAGTATTAAAGAATCTTGAAGAAAAACAGAACTCGTGATATGGGTTGAGAAGAAGAAGGTTTCCCTCCCCCCCAAGAAAGACCATCTTCTATCATTCAACACATAAACCTTGAAAATTTTAGACCCGTTCCCTCATAAAAAGATTACCCGTCTTGATTTCCAAACAGTTATGAACAATCAAATGACAACTTAGAAACATTACAAAAGTGAAAAAGTGAGTAAATGAATAGCATTATTTTGCATCAATAAATGCATCACTAGTCATGTGATAATCATCCAGGCCTCTGGAATCAGCCTTCTAAGTACAGCAGTGATCTCCTTAACGATTTCCTAATGTGTATTTGTGAACAAAGGAGAAATGGCTAAATTGAAAAATGTAATTTATCAAAACAAATTCATAAACCAAATTGCCTGTAATATTAGTATTGAACTTAAAAGTTTGTTTTCTTATTAAACTTTTTTCTGAATGATATTTTCTTTTATAAGTACTTTGTTTTAAGATGCCGATGAGAATGAAGAGACAGAATCTAAGCATGACTCTGAAGAAGATATTGTGCCGCCATCTTTCAAATTCTAACTCCGCCATTGTTCCATTCCAGTACAAATTTGGAAGACACCAACAGCAATATACCAAATTACAACTTTATAAATTTACTTATTATTATTTCTTTATTTTGCTTAACTCACAAACGTACAATATTCCTTTATTCTAAAAGAATCAAGTTGCTAAATTGGCAATTAAATTTTGTGGACAACCAACAAATTAAAGTACAAATATTCCTTAAACATAGTACAGAAACACTATGCACAATATTATTTTACCCCCGGCTTAAAAACAGAACCAAGGCCAAATTACTTTACAGTAACAGACTACCTTAATTATAATTAACAAACTCACGTTAATAACAAAACGACAAGTGTAAAGAAAGCAATCCAGCATCAAACACAGTAACATTAAAAAAAACCCGGTTCGATTTAATAACCCGGGCTCGAGAAGCGAGCGAGCCACTCGTGCTCAGTAGGGGTGAGCATCGGTCTGTTCGGTTCGATTTTTGCTAATTTTTACAAAATCAAATCGAACCGATTAGATTTAGCAACCGAATCGAACCGAACCGAACCGAACCGACTCAGTTCGGTTCGGTTTTTCGGTTTTTTCGGTTAGGCCAATATTTTTCCATTATTTCTTACATTTTATAATCACCATTATATTATCATCCTTTAATATTCTAATCTCAAATATTCAATACTCAAATTAGAAATAAGAAAAAGACTCTTAATGTGAATTAAAAATTTCATATTCTAAAACTTTTACGCTATATTTGGGCTCTTATATCAAAACTCACATAATTATTACTAACTTTTAGTGGCAAGAATGAAAAAAAAAAAAGAACTATATTAATATAAATATTATTTTTAATTGTGGTGGTATACTTAACATAACTTTCACATATTCAACATAAAAAATATGGTATTGCTAGAAATAATGAGATGAATTTTCACTAGTTTTTGTTATGAATTATATGATTCACTAAATTGAATTTGGGTGGGGTGATATATAAGGTGAGAGATTTGGTTCGGTTCGGTTGAGTTCGGTTTTTGAAACACAAAACCGAAACCGAACCGAACTAGAGCGGTTCGGTCCGGTTCGGATTCGGGTTTCAGTTTTTGATCGGTTTCTTCAGTTATAACCGCTCGCCCCTAGTGCGCAGGGGAAGGACCCCGCTTGAACAAGGCAAAAATATAAATTTTAAGATCCGAAAATGAACCGCATCCTTAGACTGGGCGGTTTCGTTCCGAACCCGCAACCGCTGAACCCGGTTTGACTATGTTTTCCAACTTCTGTTTTCTCCTCATCATCTCCTTCATTTTTCAAGCATAAATGCAAGCGTAACTTCTCCTAGGTTCACCTCATTCATTGATTTCTCACTAGCTGGAGACAGAGAGAGAGAGTACAGAGATGGGTTCAGCTTCAAATGGCAATGAGGACAAAGTGGCGGAGACTGTGATTGTTGGGAGGTACGTTGAGATGGGGAGAGAGGATGAGGTGAAGACAGTGAAGACCAAGCTTTCTAGCTTTTTGTGGCATGGGGGCTCAACTTATGATGCTTGGTTCAGTTGTGCATCAAACCAGGTTCATTTCTAGCTAACTTCTTCAAGTTTGAACTCGCTCTGTTTTTGTTCAAGATTCAAATTTTTGCAGGTGGCTCAAGTTCTGCTGACTCTGCCCTACTCATTCTCACAACTTGGGATGCTGAGTGGGATCCTGCTCCAAATCTTTTATGGGCTGCTGGGGAGCTGGACTGCTTACTTGATCAGCATCTTGTATGTTGAGTACAGAACAAGGAAGGAGAGAGAGAAGGTTGATTTCAGGAATCATGTCATTCAGGTAAAAAAAAATAAAAAAATTACTGAATTTTTTTCCTTCTAATTTTGAGTGATTGTCTTACATGGGTTTTATTTGATTTGATGGAAAAATCAGTGGTTGAAGTGCTTGATGGGCTGCTGGGCAAGCACTGGAGGAATGTAGGGTTGGCCTTCAACTGCACATTTCTCCTGTTTGGATCTGTGATTCAACTCATTGCTTGTGCTAGGTACATTATTATTATTATTATTTGTCATTTATAATAACTCTTCTTCAATCTTTGCTCTGTTTGATTCTTTAAGCTTGAGCTAATCCATATGTTTTTTTTTTTGTTTGCAGCAACATATACTATATAAATGACAAGTTGGACAAGAGAACATGGACCTATATCTTTGGTGCATGTTGTGCAACTACAGTGTTCATCCCTTCGTTTCACAACTACAGGATCTGGTCATTTTTGGGGCTTGTCATGACCACCTACACTGCTTGGTATCTCACTGCTGCATCTCTAATCAATGGCCAGGTAAAATTATTATCCCTTTTTTTCTTCTGAAATTTGATTAATTTCTTTAGTTTTTTTTTCTTTCTGAATTTCCCTTTTTGTTGACAGATTGAAGGAGTGAAGCACTCGGGACCAACGAAGCTGGTGCTATACTTTACAGGGGCTACAAACATTCTTTACACATTCGGTGGCCACGCTGTGACAGTGTAAGGAGACAACCCCTCACTCTCAGTTTCCCAAGGTTGCAAAACAAACCACTTGTTTTGCAAAAAAGAATAAAAATAAAAAAGTTATAGGCTCACTTGCCAATGTGATGTGATTTTGATCTCCTCTCCTCTCTCCTTTTTCTTTTGTATTTAACTTCTTTGACCAAATTAGAAATTTCCCTGAAGGGCAGTTGCTTGTTCAAGCAACTATCAAATTTCAATCTCTCTGTCATTTATCTAGCTAGCAGACAGTAAATCCTGACAATTTCTGAGGGTATTCTTCTTTTTTGATCAGTTTCCTGCTGCCCAATTGAAGGGCTTGTTCAGTCAAACAAGCTTTCCTTTATTGCTGCTGCTGTTTATATGTTGGCTTCCTGTTACACTTCTATGATTTTATCAGCAGTTACAAATCGATGCAGGCCTGCAAAGATTCTGACAGTGCATACTGACTTGCTTGAAACTAGAAAATAAAGGCATTCCTAGTTTTCTACTTTTGTCTCATAGTAAAAATACTACACATGCAAAATATATACACTGTACAGTCTGATGGGTGATCTTGTGAGCTCACTGTGTGTGCATTAATTAAGCAAATATGTGCTAATCTCTGCTAGAATCTAAAAGTACATACCTCAACTCTCATCACAACCTTGTAGCTTGTTTCGTCAATGCCTTTCTCTGATCACAACCCTCATCAAATATTTTAGAGTTTTTGTAGCATACAATGTGGTGATCTTGTGCTCAAACTTTATCTCACTAAAAACATGTTCAAGGCAGCTAATTATGCTAATTAATTAATCACATGTTATACAGTGAGATTATGCATGCAATGTGGAAACCACAAAAGTTCAAGGCAATCTACTTGCTAGCAACAGCCTACGTGATGACCCTAACCCTGCCATCGGCCGCGAGCATGTACTGGGCCTTCGGCGACGAGCTCCTCGGCCACTCCAACGCATTTGCATTGCTCCCGCGAACGGCGTTTCACGACGCAGCCGTGGTTCTAATGCTGGTTCATCAGTTCATCACGTTCGGGTTCGCCTGCACGCCACTCTACTTTGTGTGGGAGAAGCTCATTGGGCTCCACGACTGCCCCAGCCTCTGCAAGAGGGCTGCGGCCAGGCTGCCCGTGGTCGTGCCCATTTGGTTCTTCGCCATTATTTTCCCCTTCTTCGGACCGATCAATTCCACGGTTGGATCGCTGCTTGTGAGCTTCACTGTGTACATTATACCTGCGTTGGCTCATATGATCACTTTCAGATCTGCTGCAGCGAGAGAGGTATATAATTAAATTACAACTTCTGAATTTTTGTCGCAGAAAGTATAATAATTTCTCCAAATACTATCAATAGTGGTATATAGATGTGCTTATATAGTACATGTGACATGAAAATAAGTTTTATGTCACAGAGCATAAATTTTATGCTGCATTCAAATAGGATTAGAAATTTAGAATCAAGCATTCTAATCTTTTCAAGTACTGTCAAACATAAATTTTGGTGACTAATATTTTAAAGTGCATTCACATAGGAGTACAATCAAACATAGGATTATGCAACCAAGCTCAAGATTAGGAAGTTGCTTCATGACTCCTTATACTGATATGTATACATATTTTTGCACATATATGCAGAATGCAGTAGAACCACCACCGAAATTCGTCGGCCGGTGGATCGGAGCCTACACGATCAATGCCTTCGTCGTGGGCTGGGTGCTGGTGGTCGGATTCGGGTTCGGTGGGTGGGCGAGCATTACCAATTTCGTGCACCAAATCGATACATTCGGCCTCTTCACCAAGTGTTACCAATGCCCAGTGCCGCTGCCTCCTCCACTCCCTTTCCCCGCCAACGCCACCACCAGTGCCCCGCCCCCGTTCCCCAACACTGCCCATAACCTCACTGCTTCTCCCTCGCCCTCCCCTTCGTATTTCGGTCATCACCACCACCAGGGCCACCGCCACCATCACAGCCGTTGATCGCCCCCGCGTTGCTCTATGGTGCATTGTAGTGCTAGCAAATTGAATTGAGCAATGGAGCCTAGCTAGTTAATTTTGGTTGACACAGTTCTACTTGGAGTTAGTTGCAGGAGTTAGTAGTAGGGAGAGGAGTTAAAATTAGTACCTGCTGCTTTGTCTTCTTCCATAGTTTCTAAACTTTTTTTTTTGAATGATCAGTTCAGAATGAATGAATGTACAAGTTGTATGGATTATTGTTAACAGTAATTATGTGCTTACTTTATCTTTTCTGCACATGCTTTCTATGTATTGGTCTCTCTTTTTTGCTGCCATTGGTGTGCCTTCTAACTCTAGTGGTGCTATAATTTTGGAGCAGAGCCTGTCATCTGCTCTTGATTGTTGTTTAGCTCTACTTGTTCCCAATACCATGGCTAGACAAGGAAGTGCATGTGCCACAAAAAGAAAAGAGTGTTGGCATTCACATTTGAAATTTCAGTCCTTGGATTAAATTAGTGAAATCTTGTTCAATTTGACTAAATTGGTTGTGTTTGAAATCATCTTTTCTAATTTCTCCACTTATAGTCTAGGAGTATTTAAATTTATGTTACAGGAAAAGTTGACACGAACACACGATATGACATAACGGACACACAATAAAATTTGAAAATTATACACCAAATAGAAGTATCATCTCTGGTACGTGTGTCCAACCTGTATGCCATACACGTGTCTTAGATGATACGACTCTGTCTTTGAAGCGTCCGTGCTATCTAATGAGTCACACTTATTAAGAATAGTAATAAATAGAATTATGCAATACTAATTGTATTAATATTAGAGGTTATCTTATTATGCAATTGTATGCCTATATGTCCTCGAACATTGCCCTCATCTATATACAGTTCAGTTTCTTTTTCAATTGATTTAACATGGTATCAGAACCTACTCTAAAAAATCTTCTTCTATTGATCATCGTCACACCAACAACGAGTCTGTACTGGACCGCGCTAATATAGTTGAGTCAAACACTAGGCCATCGCTTCAAAGAATTCTCTCTGATCTTCCACACAAAAACCCTAATCTCCTCCACAAACTCTAGATCAAAAAAAAAAAATATTTGTCTGCAACCGTGCGAGCAGTCCCCACCGACCCTGACACTTTACAGAGATCTCACCGAAGTCAGGTCATCAATGCCCGCTTGACTTGATCAAGAACGCCAACTTCTCAGCATCATCCATGTCTCCTTCATGTTGCCGACCCACTATGACCCACAAATCACAACCCGCTCGACCTCCTGCCAGCAGAAGTTCCTAAATTGCGTCCGCAACTTGCGATTGGGGTCAGCATCAGAAGTCTTCCAATCACCGATTGCATTAGACTTTGTCTCATATCTCAACCTCATCAACCTCAATCTCGCGGTTGTTGCTGTCTATATTGACCACCATCATCTCGAGATTTCTGACTTCTCCACGTACAACTCTCGGTCGACCTCTGCAGCCTTGTCCAGATCCAAATCAAATCTGCAATCTCCTTGCAGACCCGACCTAAATCTTTGGTGCCATCCCTTCTCTGTAACTTGGATCTGGTCTGACCCCAGTCCACTTCGACATCAAATCTGAATCCACTGCAATCGTGCTCTTTTCTTTGGGTAATCAAACCCAACCCAGATCCGCTCCAATCTCCTCACAACCAAACCCTGATTCAAATTCGAACAAGATGAGCTCTTCTCTTTTGACATCACCAAATGGACCTTTTCTCTTCTTGCAAAGCTCATAGCCATCACATCTTTGCCAACTAAAATCCTCTTCTCTTTGCGGCAATCGTGTCCTCTCCACCGACTGGTATTCTCTCCTCTATTCCGGGCTCTTGTGTCATCCTCATCCACTTTTGACGGTATCGACCTCTCCTTGTCAATATTGAAAGTGCTTCTTCAGATTCCTTTCTTCCTCCTCGGCATTCCTTCTTCGGCACTACTTTTATTATGAATATCACGATTTCCTTCTCCATAGACGGATTTTGCACTAGTTAATGTCACCTTTCTCTAAGCGAAAGAGACACTATGCGTTGTTAGAGTCCGCATTGACTATTCTAAAGAGACTTACATGCTTAAAGTCTGCCTTGCGACACGCAAAAGAGATTTAGGGCAAGCTTCAGAAAGTGCTCTGTCTTGATCAGAATCCATCTTTCAGTAGATGCTTCATCCTTGGTTCTACATTCATTGAAGTTCTCTTCTTCAGTAGATATCCACCATCTGATATCTACTCCTCACGGTTATCGATTAAAATCTATCTCTAATTCTCCTTTTTATCATCCATACTCATTTAAACACTCGATGTTTCATCCATCATCTGTTTGCGACGGAGTAATCAAGATTTTACAAGTTTTATTCATCGGTCTTCGAAAAATGTCATATATAATCGACATTAAGTTTCAGAATTTTCACCAGATATTTTTTAGATTTTATTTTTCTTTTAGATTTTATTTTTCTTTCATCCAAACTCACAAGTTTTCATCCATTGTGAGTTTGCGAAGGAGTATTAAGAATAATATTAGAATTAAAATTGTGCAATACTAATTGTATTTGGATTAGAGGTTACCATAAGAAGCAAATGTATGATCTACATACAATTCAATTTATTTTTCAACCGATTTAACAACACTAATCCCCTCTGATTAACTCCCAGCTAAGAATGACCCACCGGGCTATTAAGAGAAGGGACAATGCCTGTGAAAGTTTTTGTCTCCAGGAAAGATGCAAAGGAGAGAAAGGGACAAGAAAATGCCCTTCGCTGTGGCTGATCTGTTACAAAGAGGAAAGAATCCTATGAGAAAAACACACAGACTCGCATTTTTTTTCACTCTCCTTTTCTCTCTAAAAGTTCTTTTTCAGTGATGGGACCCTGCCAAGCTCATGGCCCAGGGAGATAAAGCAAGAGAGCCACAGTGCCATGGCATTCGCATGCGTCATCTTTACAATGAGAGAGAGAACATAAAGGAATGACCCTTTTCATCCTTTCTCTCTTTGTTAGGGCTCGCAGGGGAGATGGACTAGGAATGAAGCACAGATGATGAGTAACCTAAGTTGCTTTCCATGCTTGAAGCCCACCCGAGACACACACACACACACACACGCTCTACCCCCCGCCACACCCAGCACCCAGCTGCATTAGTATATGCACCACTGATTTCATTCATGGAGGAGCTAGGGTTTCACCAAATCGACTGGCTCAAACTGTTTGGGTTGCTGCAACGAAAATGCGACAAATATTTTATATAGTACTCGTTCGAGGAAATATGCTTCAAATCACGCGTTTAAAGAAGTTTGTAATTAGACTGGCAATGCTTTCAAACCACAATACACCCTTGTGGTGTAAATCTCTACTATATTTCTAGTGTTACAAACATAGCAGCTTGTTACTATTTATTATAGGAGAAGATAGAAGATCATGAGAACAACATATTCTTATTGTGATGCTGATCTTGAAACTCTAACTGATTCTTGTTCTGATTCTGATCTTAAAGATCTGTCTTTGTTGTTGTTGAGTCTGCTAACCACTTCATGAATTTGGTCAAGAAGTTACTTCAGTTGAGAAATCTGGTAGACTTGATCTTCCTATCACACCCAGCAAGCTTATGGGGCGTTCATGCAGCATATGCCTGGCAGTGAGTAGTGTTAACCAAGCTGAAAACAGGCCCTTCGTGAAAATATCTGCAACTTGGTCGGTTGTGTGAATGTAATGAACATGGAGTCCTCGACGGACCACTTTATCACAAACATAGTGGTAATCAATTTCTAAATGTTTGGTGGGAGAAAATTCCTTGTAAAATTTTCTTGAATCAACGAAGAATTACAACGAATCAATACTCCTACTACAAGGGAGGGAAGATGTTTAAACTTGAATCTCCCCTTTGTTTAGTGCTGGGTTCTTGATGTGACGGTGGAAAGTGAATCTTGTTTTCCGTTGACCGGGTGAACGTTAGGACCTCTTGGGAATCCTCTCTTTGGATAGCAGACGAAGTAACACAGCTCCTATCCACCAGGAATCTCAAAGAGATTGTAGGTAAAGACAAACTTGTACGCAGCAAGTTGTTAGAAGAGTTGAACTCTCTCTTTCCTTTCAGTGAAAGTTCAAGAATTATCCAATCAACTGACCCCTTCTCCATAGCAAACGGGGCTATTTACAGAGGTTTCAGGGGTGAACGTGCCCCTTAAAAACGCTCCATAATGGGGTTAACTCCCTCATTACGTGGGCAGTAATTGACCCAATAACGAGGGCAGTTATAACGAGACGCGGGTTTTGAGCCTTGCGTCTTGGTGCTGTAGTGATGCTGAGACGCGGGTTTCGACCCTCGCGTCTTGGTGCTGCAGTGATGCTGAGACGCGGGTTTTGACCTTCGCATCTTAGTGCTGCAGTGATGCTGAGACGCGGGTTTTGACCCTCGCGTCTTGGTGCTGCAGTGATAGCTATGATTACCCTGCGTCTGGAGTTTGGACTCTGCTTTTTGATGACTTCTCCTCATTGATTTTTAGACAGCCTACAGAACCCCCTCTAATGTTTTCGATATTCCGCGGTTGACTGAGACGGATTTCGAAATACTTTGGACTCTGCTTAAAAATTCATACTTCTCATGATTGGACTAACAATCATTTGAGATGCCTTGAGCTTGATCCTGTCTGAAATATGGCCTTCGTGAGTGTACTGTAAAACCCTTTGAAGCCGCCAGAAATGATCGTAGCGAGTGTCTAGATACGCAGTTTAGACCTCCCCAGTGCTCTGAGCTTGTTGTTGGTCTACTTTGAATCAGGGATGAACATTCATCTGCTTGTGCCAGTGTACTGTTGAACTGAATTGCAGCAGCAAAGACTGAATGCATGTCTTGTGGACGCAGGGATCATGTTGCTTTAAAAGGACACAGTCCTCACTTGGAGCGGGGACGCATCTATTGGTTCGCTGAAGAAACGCGGCTCTTGTAGGGACGCGATCTTTGGGATGAAGACGCAACTCTTACTCTGTGAACTAGGCACGGCTTTGGCCTTGCTGAAGAGACGCGACTTTTGGAGGGACGCGGTTTTTGTTAAACACGAATCCGTGTTTTGGGCGCGTTGCCACATGTCCGGCGGAGTTGAAGGGACATCTCTCCTTTGGCACGTGAATTTTACGTTGCATTTAATATGCACGCCACGCGTCAGACGGGGATTAGGCCTCGAGCCAAGCGCCGCGTATCTCTGGGGATTTCTGTGCCTATAAAAGACAACAGTCTTTCAAGAGTCATCATTAGACTCTTCTTCTTCGCCGAGCCTTTTAGGGTTAAGAAAAGCTCGAAGCTTTTTCCATTTTCACCATCTTCAACAGTGATCTCACGGTCGAAAATGCACCCAAGACCAAACTCGTTCCTCGTACACGAGCGCTGTCGCTCCGGAGATTCAAATGGGTGGTTCTTCCATGCAGGAGGCCCCTATTTCAGGTAGTAAAACCATCTGATTTGGTTTCCGCTATTGAAGGGGCTTATAAAGTTCTCTCAACTCTTAAGTCCCTTTTGAATGTGAACCGTCAACGCGAGGCCCGTGCCCGTGTTTGATCGTCAGACGCGGTTCTTGAATTGGTGGACAAGATGCGAGGTTGATGACTTCCGCATCTGTGCTTCATCAATCTGAGTCCGTATCTGTTTGTGTCGCATCTTTGCTTCATCAATCTGAGTCCGTAGCTGTTGTTGAACGCGGGCCTCATTGAGCCCTGCATTTTGAGTTCAACACTCAGAATTTTTCTAAGTGTGAGGAGTTCAGACGCAGACTTTTTTGTGATCCTCGCGTCTTATAAGATTAGACGCAAGTTTTACTGAATCTCGCGTCTGAGTCCGATACTGGATTTTGAAATGCTGGCTACATGCAAGCCTTGCATTTTTGAGTCTAGACGCGGATTTTGCTGATTTCTGCGTCTGGGCTCATTCTTGAGTTTGAATTTCAGGCACTTAGTCATTTTCTTTTAGATTTTTGACCAAGTGTTGCCCTCTTTGCAGTACGATACTCCTCCAACCCTTTATCCAAAAGTGCCACTTTGGGCACGTAGGTGGCGCTGATCGTAATCTGACCTTCGTGCTTCAGAGAACTGCTCTTGTGACTACTGGTAAGTCGAAGGAGCGAAAGGAGAGGAACTCCAAAGCTAGTATGGTGACCCTCCAGGAGATTATCTCTGATGGACTGTTTGAGACGGATTCTCGCACTCCATTACGGATGCCTGTTTTCCTCTTTGGTGACGACATTGACGAGGACGATAGGATTCTACATGATGGGGATTATAAGTGGCTCCGTCAGATAGGGGACAGGCGGTTCTTTCTTCCCAACATGGAGAGGATGTATCCCTTATCCTATCTACAGCACATGTCCATTCATCGTGCGATGGATTGGGATCTTTCCTGATTTGTCTCTGGTGTCTCTCTTGGCAGATTAGGTGCCAAAGAAATACACTCTGCTGGGCATGGGAAAGAGGTCTTTGGTTTATTTTTCGGGTTAATCAGATCTAAATATCTGAGAGGAGAAACCCCACAGCTGGGCACCACTTTCATCAACTAGTTCATGAAAGTGAGGGGTGATTTTCCCGTCGACTTCCGTCCGCTCGGGTAGGTTCATTCTTCCAACAGATCCTAGTGGGGTAGGATGGTTGGATTTGTCCTTGTCGAACTTGGAGCTTTGCTGCAACAAGTGGGGTTATATCACTCGGTCAGGGCCGTACAGTATGGTCTCCCGCAAAGTTCCCACAATTTTTATGGTGTCCTGGAGCATTATAAGCCTTTGACAAGCACATTTTTTACTTCGGGCTGAGAAATGGAGCTCACTCTTCATCAATTGTATGAAGTCTCAGGACTTATTATGGGAGATCTCCCTTATGAAGAGTATGTTCCGACTTCTGAAGAACTTCATCTCTTGAAGAAGGAGAACCCTCAGGTGTACGAGACATACTGGGAAGTGTTGTGCCACTTCCACATATGCGGCCAAATATCCTCCTGGAGGAACAGGGGTGTCAAGCAGATGTCCTGGGCAAGTTATCTGTTCAATGGCATAAATGAGAAGGATAGCCCAGTGACCAGCCTGGCTCCTTGTACTGACGAAGAAATTGCTGAGAGGATCAACGCCTCTGCGAGCTCTTACACCACGGAGTCAAATAAGGATACTTTCAAACCTGATACGGTTTTTGAAAGTTTTCATCATCAGGCCCAAGTTTCCATTTCTGACCGGGCGCTATTGGCGGGCTTCCTTATGCTGTGGCTGAAGCATTGTGTGGTGCCAACACTGCCACATGAAGTAATTGTCACCAATGTGGTGTACCCGGCGGTTTTGCTGGCCTACGGAAAGTCTATCGCCCTCCTTCCAGCAATGGTGGCTGGAATTCAAAGTGGATTACGGGCTCTGGTTAAAAGCGTGTGCCAAGTGGAGGCCATTGTCGACTCCAAGGGCAGACCAGAAGTTGATTCGAAGGGAAGGCCGAGAGTAAATACCCCTAACCCCAGGATCGAGCTTCCATATACGTACTTGATGGCTTGGTATGTTATGCCCTGCCCTTCGCTGATGACGGCGGTGCCTTTGTCTGCGGGGTTTGTCCCTTTTGTACAGAAGCTGGAGAACTCAAGCTGGTCTTGCTATTACATGTTCTACGTTCGGAAATGTATTCTGAACGCTTCGAACTATCAGCTCGACCGTTGCTTCCCCGAGATTGCTCGTGCATCTTACGAAGATAAATTTGCCGATCTTGCGAGACCAGATGATTTCACAAGGCTGCCATCGGGAGTCTTCTGGTGGCTGATTAATATTCGGCCTGGGTATCTGCTCTTCCGGCAAAGGAATTCATGTACGATCGAGCCTTACATGCCGAGTCGTTTTGCTTGATAGTTCGCCTATGATCAATTATATATCGGCAACCCCAATGCTAATCTCTCCTTCAGTGGGAATTTATTTGAGGGTGCTCAGGCATGGTACTACAGTGTGGCTGGAGGGACAAAGGTCATTTTTAGTCTTCCTCACAAGACGCCCAATTGTTACACTAGCCTCAGCTTCTGTACTTGGTACTCCCTGGCTAGTAAGATGCCTGGTTTCAGAATAAACACCTCGTGCATTAAGAGCATCAAAGCGACAAATTGGAGTTCAACAAACGCATGCGAGGTATAGATGAATATCAGGTAGCTGAGAAGGAAACAGGAGGGAAAACTGGGACGGGACCAATGGTAGCAGCACCCAAGGAGCAGCCCGTTAAAAAGAGTCGGCAGGCTGTGTCCAAACGTTCCCACGACTCTGCTTCCAAGAATGAGCCTATCCTGAAGAAGGCTAGGAGGGAATCGGAGGCTGAAGCTTCAATGCCCGAGATAGTTCCTTCTGGTGTTGAGGAGCAGAGGGAGGAAGAGGAAGATGAAGAGGAGATCCCCCTTCTTCGTCCTCACGGTCTACGCAGCAGGGGCCCCATGATCCTAGAAGAAGGGGAATTTGCAGGTGAACCCGCCATGGCTGAAGAGGCCGAGCGACCCGAAGTTGACTTGGTAGGGAGGGATGACGTTGAGATCCCGGGGGTCTCAACTCAGTCTGGGCCTTCTTCAGTTCATGAGAGAAGGGTTGAGATGCAACAGCCTGGGTCTCCCAGTATATTGATGCCCCCTTCGCGGGTTGTCGACCCCAGCCCCACTACTGGGGTACTCAGTAGTAAGGTCTCCATTGCTGAGACCTCTTGTGTTGAATTGTAGCCTTCATCGTCCGAAGAACATGGGTATTATTTTGGAGAAGAAGTCGATTTCGGCGACGAACCCGCTCTTCCTGATACGAGCAAATTCTCGCATATTTCAGAGAAAGAGATACAGGGATGCGACCCTGTGACGGCTTCGCCGATAGCATTAATTGCTGCTACTGAAGGTACTCTCCTTGTCTTCTTGAACTGGCTCCTCATCAAGTTAGGGAAGGATTCTGACATTTCCTTTGATTTTCTGCTATAGGGCAGGCTGTCGACAGTGAAGCCACAACTTCCTCTCATATTGAGGAGATGATTCAAGAGTTGGCCCAGCAGGAGGGTCTTGAGGCCCCTGTTACCGGAATGCCTCAAGAGAGCACAACTGTCGAAGTTAGGGAGGCCTCAACCCCACACGACCTATCCAGGAATTTGCCATCTTCAGATCCTCCACTTGGTAAGAGAATACCGATGTATTGGATATTCTCCTTTTTATTGTTATTACTGACATTTAATGGTGTGGTTTGCAGAGAGCACTAGGGTGGCTCAAATAGAGGATCCCGCGGCAAGCATTGGCGCAGAAGATAGTGCAGTTCAAACTTCGGCCGGGGAACCCGATGTTACAAGGTTTGCTGTTGCTTCTGTTGTAGTGGAGGCTGCTATGACAATAACCGTCCCGGAGGTATCGGTGACTACCTCTGTACCTGACGAGCCTATTATCGCTCACTCCTGCGCAAGCTGAACTGGTTCCCGTCTCTCACATTGTCATGGAAAGGGGGTCCAGGAGTACATCAGCAGGTTATCTCCAACTAACGACATCATGGAAGAGCTAGCACGTCAAATGGTGCAGCAATTTTTTACTTCCATGAGATATTGTATTGACCTGATCCTTTCTGGGGGCAGCTCTTTCGAGTTTGCCCGAATACTTCTCAAAAATCAGATCGAGAACATTGGTCATACTGGGAGTCCTTCGCAGGGTAGGGCATGCCTGATGCTGGTGGAGCAGCTGGGGAGCCACCTGAAGGAGCTCAAGACTCTGGAGAATGTTGGCTCAGTAGATAAGGCTCGGACAACCCTAAGTAAGCTTCTTGCCGCTCAGGAACATAAGCGAAAGGAGATGGAGGAACAATAGCTGAAGAGGTCCGCCATCTCTAGCATTTTCAAGCTGACCTCCAAAGACTGATTGGCGATTCCAAGGAATCTGAAATCGTCATATAGAGTGCAGAGTAGGTTATTGCCACTGCTCGAGTTACTATTGCCAGGGCGCAAGCCTTGATCGAGACCAATGAGCAGAAGCTTGTTACTACTAGAAAAAGGCTGGAAGAGCTGGAAACTGTCAGGACACAGGTTGAAGAAAACCTCTTTGCTCATTCCTCCAAATTGGAGTCTCTTCAAGCGCAACTGGCCACGAAGAGATTTTTGTCTGAGGAGGAGCTGTGGGTTCAAGCTCTGGTGGAGGCTGAAAGGGCACGTCAGCACGAGATGCATCGTCTCTGGGAACAAATCCGTTCTTTGGCGAAGCAGGATTATTAGCCTTCTTCTCCTTTTTATATTGTTCACCTTTTTTTCTAACACTCTACTTGTCAAGAGTGTCCGTATTACTTTTATCATTTTTTGAATCAAATAATAAAGGTCTTCCAAGTTTTGCTCCATCTTTATCCTTTCAAGTTCTTTGCTAGCTGTAGATAAACTCAATTTTCATAATCGTAGTCTTTGACTGTTTGTGAAACGTAGTCTTTAGTCGGCCATGAATAATAAACTCAGGCTGAACTGAGTTCTTGAGCGATACGCGGCTCTGATTTATAGTGGAGACGCGGTTCTGGGAAACGCGACTCTGACCCGCTAATGGAGACGCCGTTCAAGCTCACCAGGAAATACGCGCGAAATTTTCTTTTTGATAAAGACGCGACTCTGGTTATGGAAGGACGTAGATCCATGGACGCGGCCCTTAATTCTGTCAGGATGCAGAATTTAGGATGCAGTGGAGACGCGGTCTTAGGCTCCTCAAGACTGACGCATGGATCTCAGCTAGTTGATGGGGACGCGGCACTGGCTCAGTAGAGACGCGACTCTGGTCCCTTGATAAGGTGCAAACTCAGGCTATATTGAGTTTATGATGGAGATATGACTTTCATCTCGCAATGGAGGCACAGTTCCCGGCTCCTCGAGAATGACGCGGGTCTTCTCTGGTTGTTGAGGACGCAAGCTTCAGAACGCAACTTTTAAGTCTTTGCAAGTTGATGCGAACTCAAGACGCAACCTCTGAATGGATCCAATTTGCTGAGGAGACGCGGCTCTGAATCACTCCAAGAGACGCGATCGTGGCCCTTTCGAAAGGAATGAAAGGAACGCGGCTTTTCGGGTTCATGAAAGGACGCGGATCTCAGGACGCGACCTTTGAATCTGTGCCTGACGCAACCTCCTAAGCGTTACATGCAGCCCGTCTTAAGATTTGGTTGGATCTTAAATGCCAAGTCGGCGTTGACGATTGGGGAATTGTGTCCTCTGATGTTTCCCGAAGCGGCAATCCACGCGTCAGCTCTTTATTGGGCTTTGACGTCCGTGCAGGAATTAAAGCTGATGGCTCTGATTTTTGCGCCATTAATTATAGGCCTTATGGCTCACCTATAAATAGGCTTCACCCCTTAACAGTCCATTGCTTAGACTGTTTCCCTTAAGAGCAGGCGCTCTGAGGGTCTTCATCTTGACTTAATCTTCTTCCTTCAAAGGGATGTGCCCCCATGGACAGCGAGAACTCAAAGCTTTCATGCTTTCCTTTAATCTTTCCTGAAGATTATCACTGCCAAGTGATTTCAAGATCAAAAAGTATCCCTCTGAGTACTTTCATGACCGCGCCTTGATGCATAAAGTTCAACCTCTAGAGGGTTCTTCTGCGGGTAGGAACCGCTTGTCACCATGAAATACTCAGCCCTGCTAAGTTTCTGTTTTATGGCCTCTTGAAGAGATTCACTCTCTTAACCTTCTCTTGAAGTCTGACTGGTGCGCCCATTATTTAGAAGTCGCATCTTTTAGACTTCTTGATGAAGCGCGAGTTGATTAAGTCTGAACTCTAACTCAAAATCCTTTGAACGCAAGTGTGGTGAACTCTGTACTTGGACTTTGAGACGCGAGCTTTGCATATAAAGCTCGCGTTTGAGGTTGTTGACTTAAAAGAATTTTAATTCTTTTCGAGGCCTTCAGACTTGGATGTAGCAACCCTTGTTTCTCGAACAAGGATGTGGCAACTTTTGTGTCTGGTCCTCTTTGCGTCTCATATTTTGGATGCCGGTCTAAAACCAGACCGCGTTCAGATCTGTACATATCTGAAGTCCACAACTTCAACCACGTCTGTTTCTTTCGTAACAAAATTTTGACTTTCTGCACTGATCATCTCCGCGTCTAAAGTTTACAGCTATAGCCACGTCTGTTCTTTAGCCTTTCTGTTTCCGTCTTAACAAAATTCTAACCTTCTAATTTTTATTTTCTGCAGGTAGCCTTAATCAGCCTTTTGCATATTCGCTGGGCCCTTGGGAGAATATATCGACCAGCGAACTTGTTCAATGGTTGAGCACTGGAGAAATTAAGGCTCCTGTTCATGGCGAGGAGGATTTGCGCGACTGATAACATCCGTCAAGACCTTATTGGACATGATGCACCGGCAGTGCCCCCGGGTTTGTCATGGTCACAGTGGGTATGGTGGTGGGTATGGTCCTCTTGCAGGTCACGGGAAAGAGGACGTCACCTGTAAGGTCTCGAATCCTCCCTTCACCAATCCTACCCCAGAAGTGACATCGACGAAAAGTCCATGTTCATTGGATAACTTTCTAGTGGTGGAGATGTTCATCAACGAAGGATTATGACCCACACCAGTTAGTCGGATGGAATCAGAAGGTTCTGCTGCATTTTGACCTCAAGAAACACCATTGTTCTTGGTCAACGATGGACTCCTTCGATGTTTACATCATGCATCATGATGTAATCAGCATCTGATCGTCACAATAGTGCTCGGCCCTTCTTTGGCGCTCTTCCAAACATCTTGTATTTGGAGTGGTGAGAATGCTTCAAGGAATGAGTGCAACCTTTTACTGAGAGAGAGGGACTTCTTTGTACTCTTTTATTGTAACACTCAATCTTATTGTATAAGATAGCGTCTTGTATCACTTTCATATATCTGGATATAAATAAAAGCGACACTTTTTCCTTGTCTTCTTCAATTATCTTGAATTCCCTTTTTTTTTTTTTGCATTGAAAATCAGACGAATAGAAGTAAAGGATCTTTGACTCGCTAAAAATATGATAATAATCTTAACGAGTTAAAGTTTGTAGAAAAATCCTGTTTCAGGAATTCAACAATGTTGTCAGAGGTGTGATATTAACTTGACAGGAGTGAGATAATTCATGTGGACCTGCTAATCTATAAATAAGAATGACAAGTAGAATTTGTACCCCCACAGAGGATTACAAATGAGTTTTCATCAGAGGTTTGATATTAACTTGACTAGAACTCAGTTGAGGAGTGATTGGTAGTCAAAAGTGCATTTTTATCATCATATTTACCGTCACATTTTCATATTTATTTATATAATTCTGCACATTTATTAATAATTTGTAATTTATTGTGTGCAGGCCTCGAATTCTTATTTTTACAATAAATAAAGCTTAAAGAGCCCAAAAGCCCAGATCCAAGCCCATGTTTGAAGCCCAGGTGTAAAAGTGCAAATATCAATTGTCAAAATTGCAAATACACAAGGGCCAAAGTTGCAAATACAAAGAAGAGGGAAGGATAGACTTCTATTCAACCCTAAACACTTGCAGGATAGGATAAAAGCTAAAAGAAGAGAAGGAAAATTCGTGGAAAAGATTTGGGATCTAGGTAACTTGATTCCCAAGTTATATCCAAATCCAAAGATTAAGAGCCAGGATTCAATTTCCAGAAGGAAAATCCCAGATGGACGGACCAGGAGAGGCCACGCGCGAAAGCGCGCGGCCAGAAGCCACTAAAGTGCCGCGTTTCCGCGGCGTTTCCGCGGCAAAGTGGATGATTCAGAGTACCAGATTTCGTGGGCAAGTTCATCCAGGACTCCTCGGCCTTCTGCACCTATAAATATCCCCTGCAGTACAACGTACAGAGCGTCCAGCGTCCAGCAAAGGGCCAAAGTTCAGATTTTTAGGGTTTCTTCTAGGTTTTCTTTTCTTTTTGTAATTTTTATGTAAGTGAGGGAGATGGCTTTGTTGAGGGTGACACCGACAGATGATTCTCTTCTCTTCCATTGTAATCAATAAAAAGGTAATTTTTATTTTGTTCTTATGTCGTTGCTTTTCTTTGTTTTCTCTTTCTTTTCTACTGTGTTTCTTTTTGTTGATCTTTGACGAGCACGCGAGCGTTTACCGAACCACAAGTATACCGAAGATTAGTAGGTTCCAACGATATTCCATGGCGATGTTCTCCTCCTCGAGGCGTATCAACTCATGCTTGCCTAAGGCTTGATGACCTAATGCGACAACGGACTGAGTTCGATCCCAAGGTTTATACGTTCAATGCCTCCGAAATAAGGTAGAAAGTGTTAGGTTTCGCATATTTTCTCCAACCAAGGTTAGTTTTCTATTCTTTTCTTTTCTTTTCTTTTTTGTAGATCAAATCCACACCTCTCCAATATTCTTTCCCACAACTCATTGTAAATACCACTTTTCTTTGTAAATACCATCGTGACTAACAAATTAACTAAAAAAGATAAATTTTTAGAGAAACTTGCTTAACGCTTCTATCGCAGTCCCTCCTTGAGGATCACGACCCGCATAGCCCTGCTACCGCGGATTAGAACTGATTCCTCGCACGATCTATTCTTAATCTAATATTCTAATTTTTGTGTGCAGGAAAAATCAGTCAACAAATTGGCGCCGTTGTCGGGGAGGGACGGTAAGTTATCTCTAAAACAAAAAAATTTAATTTTTAACTAATTCTTTATTCTTTTCTGTTTGCAGGTTTGGAGAACAGGAAACAGAAAACAGCAGCTGCAGTGGACATATAGCTGCCCTGTGCCTCTGCCCTCGAAGGCAGAGCACAGGAGCCCACTGTTTTGCCACGGATCCGCGGCCAGAGCCGCGGAAACGCGGCAACAGTAAGGACTACTGATTCAATTTTTTTGCAGATTGCTGAAATTTGAGATTACTGCTTACTGCTCTATTCTGTTTTGTTCTATGATATACCTGTAAATTGCTAATAATTCAACAGTAAATTATTGGTTGTTAAAAATAAAATTTGATTAGACGTTTGCATATTAGGCACGTGTCTTTTCAATTATTTTTATTTACTGTTGAAGAGTGCTGGAGACGCAAGGTACGTACGCATTGCATGTAGAATAGGATTCATCTCTTGGTTGATTTTCTGCTTTGAGTGATTCTTATCTATTTATCTTGTACACTTGCACTAATTCATCTTAAGGGCATAACCCATTAACAAGATAAGGTGGGGATTTCATCACCCTTCCTTAGCCCAAAAATCATATCCCAAGCACTCACTAACCCAAGCCTAACTAAAAAAAAGAGTAGACGTTGGCCCTAGGGACATCTCAGACTCAATAGGAGATTATCCTAAGGGGGAACAGTGCTGGAAGTTGACTCTTGCCAAATCAGTATCTAGGAAAGGGATTGAGGGCCGAAAGCCCGAAGATTGGTGGTTATTTAATTAAGGAACGTCTTTGACGGAAAACCTCCCACCACTCTTGCCCTGACCTGGCTGATTAACTCGTGGTCAAAGTCTGCACCCGACCTCCCGTGGACAGTCTAACCAGTTAGGAGTCGTCTAGGTCTAGGTCTACCCTAACTTAGGTTAGAAATTTTTCTTTTTTGTTTGTTTTTCTTTTGTTTGCTTTGTGTGATATGGCCTATAACAACAATTTTTTAATTTAATGAGGATCCATGTTACACACCAACCTCTTATTCGGATATTACCAACCCGGCATATCATAACTTTGACCAACCTAGTGTGCCGGATTGGTCTTATCCGAATCATTACATGCCCCAGTCCCAATACTATGAACAAGATTGGAATAATCATCACTACTCTTCACAGAGTCAATGGGAATTCAACACCCCTGAGCCATATGGTCAACCACCTGTTCAACCAGTATCTTCATATACGTCTTTTCCTACATCACCAAGGTTTCAGTCCACCATTGATCTATTTGATGGGTTAGAAGAAAAAGTGGATCGGTTGTAAGATATAATGAATGATCAAATTTCTAGACTTTCAAACATTCTTGAGCGAACCAACCAAGTTGATAGGAACCAAGAATCATTCTTCCTAGAAGACCTTGATCAAAATTCAATTTCATCACATCAATATGAACTTGCTCAACCCCAATCCTTGGACAAGTTGGCTAGTTTTAATTTCAATGAGATTGAATTAGATTGTGAATGTGAACCCGATCCCCAACTTTGCGATTCAGTTTCCATTTTCGAATCTATGTTGACTCCAGTATCCTTACCCAATTTGGACCAATTTTCTGAGCCAACATTTATTCCCATACCCATAGATCATGAAATTGAATCACCCATTTTTGATGATCATATTGAACTTGACCAATTGTGCAATTTTGAAAGTCCCATGGAAAAATTGGCAAGTTCCCATTTTTATGAGATTGAAACTAATGAGATATGTGACCTAGATTCCCAAATCTATGATCAAGTTCAAATTCCCGAATCATTATTGACTCCTGTTTTGTTACCCGACTTAGGTAATATTTTAGAGTCAGTTTTGATTCCCACACCTATCATTCCTGAACTTGAATCACCAACATTGAGTCACATTCCATTGTGGGAAAATGATTGTGGACTTGAGTTTCCATTTCTTGACTTGGAACCACTTCTTGAACCATGCTCGACTACTGAACCCTTACTTGATTTAAGTTCCTTTCCTGAGTTGATATTAGTTCCTGAACCTATCATTCTTGAGTCCAAGTCAACCATTCTACCAAGTCACATTCTTTTGTTGGACATAGGTATAGACCATGACTCTGTGATGATTTTCCAGGACTGGTCATGTAAAGGGAGTAAGTTTCACGAGAGGATCTTCCATGATCCTATTCATTCTGGGGACTGTAAATATGTAAATAAAAAAGAGGTCAATAAAGGTAGGTCCCGTGAACTACCACGTTATCTTGTTTGGGCCGCATTTCGTGGACCAATTAGACCACCTCCGGAACCACCACCCTAAGGTAACTTCCGCCTTCCCTTGTTCTGTTTCATGCATATATGCATTCATTCATACATTGAGGACAATGCATGAGATAAGTGTGGGGGTGGGCTTTACTAACATACTAACATAAGTAAAAACTAAAAAAAAAAAAAAAATTGCTAAAAAAAAATTTTTAAAAAAAAAAATTGTTATAAAAAGGAAATATTTTGACTTATTTTTTGAAAGAAATCTAAGTTAGTTTTAAGGATTAGGAAAATCATGATTAGGATTTCTAAAAACTTGGTCAAAATAAATAAATTGTTTAATTTTTAGGTATAGGAGAGAAATTGAATAAATAATTAGTCTTGATTTTTACCTTAATGAAATGTGCATACCAAATGCATATCTAGGATTCTAAGACAAAGACCTTGTGCCTCATAAAAAAAAAAAAAGAAAAAAAAAAGAAAAAAAAAATCACCAATTAAGCTGATACATGTGCCTCAAGAAGCATAAGTATTCAAGCCTAAAGGTGAGTAAATAAAATAAAGTCCTTAGTTTTGGGGCCTAGTTCACTCGAATTTGAGTCCGCGGGGTGTTTTCTCACCTGGTGCCCTAAAGCCAACCGGTTTGGGAGTCATCGACTTAAGTTCGTTACATGGGTGGATTAGAAAGCCTAAGAAGACTAAGAAATATAAATATGTATTAACACATCTAATAATCAATTAGTTAGGTATGAGGGCCTCAAGAAGCCTTGATACTTATACGAAAGAAAATTAGATGAGCTATACATGCAAAAAAAAAAAAAAAAAAATATATTAACACATCTAATAGTCAATTAGTTAGGTATGAGGGCCTCAAGAAGCCTTGATACTTACACGAAAGAAAATTAGATGATGTTATAAAAATAATAAAGAGGCATGAGAGTCCAAGTTAAGGAATTCCTAGATTCACAAGGGTGCGTATGACTTTTGGTAACGAAAAAGACTATATTAGAAATTCAATTTTAATTCTTACCTAAAATGAATAACAATTGACTTTATAAAGACTAGGTTTGAAGAATGAATAAAATTGAGGATCCTAAAACTTATAGACTACTTAGTCTCTTCAAATATAAGTCAAATATTTTCCTTTTTATGGATTTTGTGGGTGTAATCCGCTGAAAACCCTCACGAGACAACACTCGTCCTCTAGGGTAACCTAGAGGTTTAACGGCTTGTTGCACGTGCTAAGTGCAATCGTGATTCCTACGAAAGTGAGTTAGGTTAGATTAACTTTTCTTTTCTTTTTCTTTTCTTTGTTTTTACTCGAGGACGAGCAAAAAGATAAGTGTGGGGGTGTGATTGGTAGTCAAAAGTGCATTTTTATCATCATATTTACCGTCACATTTTCATATTTATTTATATAATTCTGCACATTTATTAATAATTTGTAATTTATTGTGTGCAGGCCTCGAATTCTTATTTTTACAATAAATAAAGCTTAAAGAGCCCAAAAGCCCAGATCCAAGCCCATGTTTGAAGCCCAGGTGTAAAAGTGCAAATATCAATTGTCAAAATTGCAAATACACAAGGGCCAAAGTTGCAAATACAAAGAAGAGGGAAGGATAGACTTCTATTCAACCCTAAACACTTGCAGGATAGGATAAAAGCTAAAAGAAGAGAAGGAAAATTCGTGGAAAAGATTTGGGATCTAGGTAACTTGATTCCCAAGTTATATCCAAATCCAAAGATTAAGAGCCAGGATTCAATTTCCAGAAGGAAAATCCCAGATGGACGGACCAGGAGAGGCCACGCGCCAAAGCGCGCGGCCAGAAGCCACTAAAGTGCAGCGTTTCCGCGGCGTTTCCGCGGCAAAGTGGATGATTCAGAGTACCAGATTTCGTGGGCAAGTTCATCCAGGACTCCTCGGCCTTCTGCACCTATAAATATCCCCTGCAGTACAACGTACAGAGCGTCCAGCGTCCAGCAAAGGGCCAAAGTTCAGATTTTTAGGGTTTCTTCTAGGTTTTCTTTTCTTTTTGTAATTTTTATGTAAGTGAGGGAGATGGCTTTGTTGAGGGTGACACCGACAGATGATTCTCTTCTCTTCCATTGTAATCAATAAAAAGGTAATTTTATTTTGTTCTTATGTCGTTGCTTTTCTTTGTTTTCTCTTTCTTTTCTATTGTGTTTCTTTTTGTTGATCTTTGACGAGCACGCGAGCGTTTACCGAACCACAAGTATACCGAAGATTAGTAGGTTCCAACGATATTCCATGGCGATGTTCTCCTCCTCGAGGCGTATCAACTCATGCTTGCCTAAGGCTTGATGACCTAATGCGACAACGGACTGAGTTCGATCCCAAGGTTTATACGTTCAATGCCTCAGAAATAAGGTAGAAAGTGTTAGGTTTCGCATATTTTCTCCAACCAAGGTTAGTTTTCTATTCTTTTCTTTTCTTTTCTTTTTTGTAGATCAAATCCACACCTCTCCAATATTCTTTCCCACAACTCATTGTAAATACCACTTTTCTTTGTAAATACCATCGTGACTAACAAATTAACTAAAAAGATAAATTTTTAGAGAAACTTGCTTAACGCTTCTATCGCAGTCCCTCCTTGAGGATCACGACCCGCATAGCCCTGCTACCGCGGATTAGAACTGATTCCTCGCACGATCTATTCTTAATCTAATATTCTAATTTTTGTGTGCAGGAAAAATCAGTCAACTAGGAGTCAATGGAAACACTGTTAGAGATGTAATGTTAACCCAACAATGATTCGAAGTGGACTTGTTATTCTGTTAATAAGAATAACTAGTGAGACTAGACTCGCGGGGAATCTTTACCGTTAGAGGTGTAATATTAACTTAACGGGTTGAATTAAATCTTGTCAGAAGTGTGATGCTAACTTGACAAGGGTGTGAGTCAGAGGTGTGATATTAACTTAACCCAAGAGTGTTTCAGCATTATTTGGGAAAACTGAAAGTGTCACTGTCATAGGTGTAATGCATAACTTGACAGTGAGGATAATGCTAGAGGTGTAATTTTGAACTTGGCATCGGTCATCTCGACTTCGACAAGGAAGTCCGAGGGAAAGTCATTGTCATAGGTGTATTGGTGAACTTAGCAATGAACTGGGCGCTAGAGGTGTGATGTTAAACTTAGCATCGCTCATCTCAGCTTCGATATGGAAGTCTGAGGGGAAGTGACTGTCAGAGGTTTAATATTGAACTTGGCAGCAACTTAATCACTGTTAGAAGTGTAATGTTAAACTTAACATTAATTTGTTAGAGGTGTGGTATTAACTTGACGGATATTGGCTCGTGATAGGAGCAATTTGAGGACCTGTCATTCTACTGATGAGAATTGACAAGTAGAATTTAGAATGTTAGAGGTTTAATATTGAACTTGACAGTGATTGATTTGCGATATAAGCAATTTTGAAGACTTATCATTCTATTGATGAGAATTGACAAGTGAAGTTTGAAATGTCAGAGGTGTAGTGTTAACTTGACAAATTTGAAGGCTTGCTACTCCATATAGAGTTGAGACAAGTAAGATTTGTACTTATTAAGGAGTATTGAGATTTTTCATTGCCAGAGGTATAATATTAACGTAGCAATGATTGCATTTTGTGGATCTACCATTCTGTGTATGAGAATTGGTAAGGGATTTTAGAAATTTGCCGTTAGAGGTGTACTATTAACATAGCGGTGAGGATTTTTAAAGAGTTTTATTGTCAGGGGTTTTAATGTTACCTTGACAGAGTCCACTGGGGATTGAAAAATCTGCTTTGTCAGAGGTTTAATGTTAACTTGACAGAATCCAGTCCATTTCATTAGGGAGATGAACACCGGTGTTTTTATGGTCCTACCATTCTATGGGTGAGAATTGGTAAGTGACTTTGGAGGAGAGAGTGGGACCAAGTCCACTTAGAATTTTTAGCAAACCCTCAGCTATCAACGGACTTGGTGTGCCTTTACAAACTACCATTTGAGTTGGGCTAGCCATGCTATTCCCCTCAGCATGATGAGTTGTCGAAGACTTATGTTGAGCTTAGAAGCCAACATTTTCCTCTATCCTTAGCCGTCGAAGGCATCGGATGTTAATTAGGAGAGCAATACTAAAACCCAAGTTTCGCCTTTTGTTTCTTTCTCAATATTTACATCATACATCATGGTGCAGTCAGTGCTCGATTAGCTTGACACTGATCTATCGTGTTGTGATCTAGTAAAGGAAAGAAGCTTTTCTTGGCTGGAGTTTTGATTAGAGGTGTAATATTAACTTGATCGGAGGAAAAGTACTATCAAGGATAGTATTTCTTTAAGAATCTGCCGTTGATTGGCATCATGAGTGTATCACCGTTTAAAGTTATGAGGCGATATGCTCTATTTGAGTAGACTGACTCTATTACAAATGGTCCTTCCCATTTGGGCTAGAATTTTCCTTTTGTCTTATGTGTTATTATCATAGGTCTTCTGACAGTTAAGACAAGGTTGCCTTTCTTGAAAGTTCGCTCCTTAACTTTCTTGTTGAAGGCTCTGGTAATCCGAGCTTGATAGAGCTCGATTTGCTGTTGGGCCTGTAGACGTTTATCGTTTAAGGCCTCCAGTTCTTGGAGTTGCAGTCGATGCTTCTCTTCATTGGTCATCTCTGTTATCAAGGCGACACGTAGAGATGAAATTTAAATTTCTAGTGGAAGCACGGCTTCACACCCATATACCAAAGAAAATGGTGTAGCTTTTGTTGGGGTTCGAACAGTTGTGCGATAGGCCCATAAGCATTCACCTAATTTGTCGTCCCAGTCACGCTGACTTTTCGAGACGAATTTCTTGAGAAGCTTGCCAATAGTCTTGTTGAAAGCTTCTGCAAGGCCGTTAGCAGCTGGGTAGTATGCTGTTGAGGACACACTTTGGATCCTGAACTTAGTACAGAACCTCCGAAAAGCGTGACTGACGAACTGAGGTTCATTGTCATGGACAATTCGACGGGGTACACCAAAATGGTAGATGACGTGATGTTTAACGAATTTGATCACATCAGATGACCTTACCTCCCTCAAAGGAATGGCTTCAGCCCATTTAGAGAAATAATCAGTTATTGCTAAGTTGAACCAATGTCCTTTTGATCATGGTGGGCTTATAGGGCCAACTACGTCCATGCCCCACATCTCAAATGTCCAGGTAGAAGTTGTAGAGTGGAGGTATCCTGGTGCTTGATGGATGAAATCGCCATGAACTTGGTAGGCGTGAAATCGTTTGGCTTAAGTGATGGCGTCAGGGATCATCTTAGGCCAATAATGTCCCAATCTTCGAAGTCGATCTCAAGTTTTGAACCAGGTTGATGGGCTCCACACATGCCGTCCTGCGCTTCTTTCAATACCTCCTGTGCCTCTTTTTGTGATAGACGGTGAAGCAAGATCCCGTCATGCGACCGACGATACAGTGTTCCCGTGATCGTATTATAGTAGAATTTGGGGGCTTTCCTTCTAATGACAGCCGCTTCTTTGGTATCAGTAGGCAGGATGCCGTACAAGACATAATCAATGTAAGGGAATTGCCAGTCTCTAGGCTCTGGACCGGTTGACGACTCAAGAGCTTCTTTGACTTGACAGTCTCTTGTCAGCTTCTGGTAATCCTCAGAAGCGATTCTTGGGCAATACAAGTCGTGATTGTGGACAAGTATTTTCTCTACTACTCCAACTGGAAGGGCTAAAGAGGCAGCGAGTGACGCCAGTGCATCTGCATGCGCATTTTGCTGGCGTGGTACATGGTCGATGTAAAAGTTTATGAACCTCTCGGCCATGTGAACAGTTGCGTTGTAATAGGGTACTAGATCTTCATGTCTGACTTCGTACTCCCTACGAACTTGGTTGACGATAAGTTTAGAGTCACCATATGCCTCGAGAATTTTAACGCCAATCTCATCGACGATTTGCATTCCAATCAAAAGGGCATTGTACTCCGCTACATTGTTGGAGCAGGGCTCGGTTAATGAGAAGGCTCGAGGAATCACATAGTTCTGTGGGGAGACAAGTACTACCCCACTCCTTCTATGACATGTCCTTTTGGACTTGTTCTTGATGCACCGTCAAAGAAAAGTTGCCACACCTGTCTCTCAAAAGATGTCTGGGTTAGACAAACTTCAACGACCTCGTCTGGGAGATCCTCGTAAAGTTCGGTTACCCTCGGATCTGGATGCTCAGCCAGGAAATCTGCCACCGCTTGTCCCTTCACGACTTTTTGTGGTAAAAAGCGCATTTCATATTGGGATAGCAGTATGGCCCATTTTGCCAGTCTGCCGTTTAATGACGAGGGCTTTGTCATGAGTAACCTCAAAGGTTAACTCTTGATATGATGTTTATAGTTTGGCTTACGAAGTAGTGTCGCATTTTCTGGACAGCGAACACCAATGCCAAACATTCCTTCTCGATCGGGTTGTATCGATGTTCGGCCCCGATCATAGTCCTACTCGGATAATAGACTGCTTGCTCGTGTTCTTGATCATTATTCTGGGCTAGTAAAGCTCCTAGAGAATGATCCATCGCTCGGACGTATATTAGGAAAGGTTTTCGGACACCGGAGCTGTAAGGACTGGTGGTTGCGTGAGGTATCATTTGATTTCCTCGAACGCTTGTTGGTAAGCATCGTCCCAAACGAACGAGACACCCTTTTTCATTAATTTTGTAAAGGGTTGGCATCTTCTGGAGAGATTTGAGATGAACCTTCGGATGTATGCCAATCGTCCTTGCAATCCCCTAAGTTCTCTGAGGTTCCGCGGAGGTTGCATCTCCTGGATAGCGCGAACTTTTTCCGGGTCCAAATGAATTCCTGTGGAAGTTACCACAAACCCTAGGAATTTGCCACTGGCCACCCCCAGAAAGGATTTGGTGGGGTTCATCTTCAACTGATGTGCCCGCATGATGTCGAAGATTGCCTTCAAATTGGTTATGTGATCACCTTTGGTGCGGCTTTTCACTGCAATGTCGTCAACATAGCATTCCATTGTTTTACGCATGTGCTCGTGGAAAATGACATTCATAGCTCTCTGATATGTAGCCCCTGCATTCTTCAGTCTGAAGGGCATGACGGTGTAGCAGTATACCCCTAGTGGTGTCCTGAAAGAAGTATGTTTTTCAACTTCAGGATACATTTTGATTTGGTTATACCCTGAGAATCCATCCATGAAGGACATTCGCTCAAATCCACACGTATTGTCAATCATGACATCCGTGATTGGGAGAGAGAATTCGTCTTTAGGACAGGCCTCATTTAGATCACGAAAATCAATGCAAATCCGGATCTTTCCGTTCTTTTTGGCAACGGGGACGATATTGGCTACCCAATCAGGATGTTGTTCTTCCCTAATGAAGCCAGAGTCTATAAGTTTTTTTACCTCTGACTGAATTGCCTCCATTATTTCTGGACGAAATCGTCGCTGCTGTTGTTTGACTGGCTTTATGTCTGAATTAATGTTGAGGCGATGCATAGCCACCCGGGGATCAAGTCCAGGCATGTCCTCGTAATTCCAAGTGAAAACATCTATATACTCTTGACAAGAGATATTAATCTTCTTTCTCGGAGGGTGATAGGCTTTCGCTTATAAAGATGGGCTTAGGATTAGCCTCATCTCCTAGATTAATCTGGGCAACTTTATCCTCTGTAGGCGGCTCGCGCTGTTCAAAGCGAGTATCTCAAAGAGTATTTAAGTGCTTGATCCAAGGATCTGTATCAGACTGGATCATCTCTTCATCTCTATCTTCCAGGTGGCTTGTTGAAACCATATTTACTGAAAGTTCTCTGAAGATGTTGCCGACACTAACATCTGACTCCCACGATGACGTGCCCGATGAGTAGTTATGGCATAATGACTCTTCAGACTCAGAGGCTGATGGGATCGGAGTTGACACATAGCCCAACCCTCTGCGAGTTCGATGATAATAATCAGGGGTTTTACCTTTCGAAACGAAAGATCGGAGTAGTGTTCTCCTTCCTTTGCCGAAGTTCAACCCAGGACCGTTTGTCAGATCATACCCCATGCTTTCCATCATTTTGAGTACATTTGGCTCATAATGGGCGAACTGAGGGGGTCCTTCTCGCTTTCTGACTCTTCACGAGACATTAGCTCGATTTGATTTGTCCGAAAAGAATTGATTTTTGGCCTTTCCGTCTTGCTGGAACCATGAATATTGATTCTTGCGCATCACCAACATCTTGGTACGTTTCGAAGGATGACTTCACTGGTACATGCAATGATGTCAAAGCATCCATTGCCGACCAGGGGTCATTAACCACTTCAGTACTAGTGTCTGACGGCACTGAATCAGAAGCGAACACAGAAAAATAAGCCAAATCATCATTGGCGGTGTTATCAACATCGAGCTTATTAATGTTCGTTACAAGTGGATCTAGTTTCCACATGCACTCTTCTTTCTCTAGCTCGGTGTCAGCTTCATTACCAGAGTCTGGCTCCTCTGGTTGCAGGTTCTCGTTTGTTTCCACAGAGTCCTGGTACGGGAGAGAGTCTGTGAAATAGTTCTCGACTCCCTTGAACGGATGCCTTTCGGCAATCAACGTTCGTACCTTTTCACTCCCGTCGATGTATTTCATAACTTGGTGGAGAGTAGAGGGAACGATGGAATTACGATGAATCTATGGTCGTCCAAGCAACAAATTGTATGAGGTGTCGGCATCGATCACATAGCACGTCACTTCCGACTTTAAGTCCCCAATTTGGCATTTGAGCTTGATCTTCCCCATTGGGAGGGTATCATTGGCATTGAACCCATAAATGGTAGTCTGGGTGGCGCTCAATCGGTGGGTAGGAATCCCTAAATGTTGCATGACTCGACGAGGCATAATGCTCAACGCGGACCCTGGATCTACCTGAATGCGGCTTACTTCAGATGATCCAATGTACCCTGTGAAGCATAGGGGTCGATCATGTTTCCCCTTAACCTGCATATCATCTGTCGTGAAAGTGATGCAGGTAGCTTTTTGGGAGGCATGGAGGCAATACTCTACATCTTCCTCCCGTGGTCCAGCCGGTACCTGGGTCATGAAAACCTCAACATTAGCTAGAGCCTCTCTCAAAGCCTCTCTGGTTGACTTTGATAGCCTCAGGAGCTCGTAAAGAGTGATTCTGGCAGGGATATTGGCCAGTTGAGTCAGGACGTTAAAGCGGTAAGGTATTGTGGATCCTTTCGCGTTGTCTTTTGAGAGAGCTTTAGAAAACCATAGCTCTTTCTGCCTCTCCGCGGGTTGTTTCGTGGAGGGTTTGGCTGACTCTGTAGCGGGTTTGGAAGGGGTTGCTACCATTTCGTCATACCTTTTCAAATATGAGTGGCTCGAACAAGTTTCCGCCACAAGTTGATTGGGTTCCGCGGTGAGAACTATTGTTTCTTCTTCCGAATCAGTCAGTGAGGGAACATCGGTTTCTGCTTCTCGAGAAGAAACGCACACCACATTGCAGGATGAAGCCTTCGCCTTGCCTTTGGACCTTCTGCTGGTAATAGCGGTCCATTGTTGGCCATCCACAAGGTCGGGATGAACTCACATAACTTCCCCCTGAGGTGTGGGGACAGGTACAAGACCCTTCTCTCACTGATGGTGAGGGTCTATATTGATCATTCTTAGTTCCCCTTTTGGGATGGGGACTACTCCAGAGGGTGTTGGAGGTTGTCTTCCAAACTGGAGGAATGATGTCATATTGGTCGTCACTTTGTTCTGCTTTGGATGGAGTTTTAATACCTCTGCATCAATCAGAGCCTGAAGGATGTCTTTGAAGACATAATAGCTCTTGGTGGGGTGTCCCAGCATCCTATGATACAAGCAGTAGTTGGGATTATCAGTTTTACTGACTTCTTCAGGACGTCTAGCTTCGGGAAGCTTCAATCTGTTGCTCTTGTTAACTAATTTGAACAGCGAGTCACCATGTTCGTCCTTGAAGGAATACTGCTTGCTGGCGCGCGGCTGACTTGAAGAGCCAGTTCCCTTGACCGGTTGAGGTTTGACAGGGGATTTGGTTTCTGTCGCCAAGTTATCCTTCCTTTTTGTTTGAAGGGATGCGTCTGGCGTACGCCTTGTCGACCTTTCGGGTCTGGGCTTGTTTTCTTCTGCCCTAACCCTGGCGACAATTTCTTCAGCCTGTTCACCTTGCTGGACCAATTATTTCCAGGTGCGGAGTTCAGCAACTCCTATTTGGGCGAGGAGTGAAGTTTGTAGATTGTGGTGGCATGTTTCTATCAGGGTGACCTGGGTCATACCGCTAGGACATCGGAGTGCTACATTCCGAAATCTTTCTACAAATAATTTGACGGACTCCCCCTTTCGCTGCTTTGTAGCCAAAAGAGTAGGCATTGTGACCTCTGAGTCGTCTTCAAAAAAGCGTGTCAAGAAGAGCTTCTCCAAATCACCCCAATTTTTAATGGAGCCTTCTGGGAGCTTCATGAACCATTCAGAGGCAAGCCCTTTTAGGGTGCCGATGAACAAGTGTGCCAAGATGGCATCGTTATCTACCACGTTCCCCGTCTGAGACTTAAAGTAGTAGATATGTTGGTTCGGTGACCCTTTGCCGTCGAATGCTTGGAGGGTCGGAGCTTTGAACTTGGGAGGGTATGGAATAAGGTCCCACTCGGCCGGATATAGCCGGACCACTCCTGCTTCTTGGAGGCCTTTCCGGTTAGTAAGGCCTCAAGAAGTTGCTCTAATTAATTCATTCTTTTAGAATGAACCCCTCTATGGTCCTGGTTGTCTTTCCCCTTAGATGAGGATTTAGATGAGCATGAGCCAGAAGTAGACTGCTCTTTCTCCTCGATATGTACAGAAGATGAGCTTTCTCCCTCTTTTCGTTTGCCTTTAAACTTTTTAGAGGAGGCTTTGTCGGTTGACTTCCTCTTGTCTTCAAGCAATTGTGCCAGCATCTGCTTGAGGGTATCGATAGATTCTTGTTGAGCACGAATCATCTCGAATTGTTCCTTCTGGACCTGAGCTTGTTGCTCAAGACGCCTGGCCGTCTCCTCAGGAGTATTTGTCATGTATATAAAGGCTTCCTTCTCTACAGAAGAGTTCGAAGCCTGCGACTCTACAACAGCGGAATGCGAGTCATTTACTTCAATGCCCCGAGCCAGGGTACTATAATTGATCGGGGCAATTACTCCAGTCCGAGTGCGAGTATGCCGGTACACTCCTTCTGGCTCTGTGTCAGACTCGTCGGAGCTGACCACTGGTTGCTTTCTCCTACTCCTGCTTGTCATGTTTATAGTGATTTCAGGGTACTCAGTGTCAGAAAATGTCCTCCTTCTGTGGGAGCGATTTCTTTTAGCTGATCAGGGAGCTAGAGTCAACTGTCTGAATCTAGACTGTCGGCTTGCACGTGAACTGCAACGGCACTTAGAGAGCATTGTGATAAGCCGTTCACAGCAACACGATGAAGTGATCAGAGTAGCACTTCTCTTCCTTGTCAAATAATCTCTTAGATCCGTGGGAGGGGGATCGAAGAGATTAGCCTTGGATTGTCGAGGGCTTTTCAACTTGCGAGAGTTCTCCTTCCTTCGTAAAGCTGAGACGCAAGGTTCTGAGACGTGGAGCTCATGAACGCAGCTCTCGCGTTGCGGCTCTGAAACGCGAGTCTGGCGTCTCTGGTGAGAAGAGACGCGGCTCTCGCGTTACGGATTGTCGCATCTGGGTAGAGATGCTTGAGAAACGTAGGGCTGCTGGGTCCCGCGTACAGAGGCGCGGGTCTCGTGTCTTTGATGAAGAGCACAGACTTCGCGCTGCTGCTTGTGGCGTTTGGGAAGCGGTGCTTGATTGAGGTAAACCTGCACACAAGAATATAGAATTTCAGAACTAAGAATGAGAAGTGTTAGTGCTCAATTCTACCGCAATAGCAAGTGGCTATGCGGGTCGTGATCCACAAGGAGGGACTAGCGATGGAAGCTTTTTAAGCAAGTTCTCTTTTATGCTACCATTAATGGTTAAAAATTCTTCTTTTAGTTCTTAAAAAGAAAAGAAAAATAAATTACAATGAAGTTAGGCAGAAAGTGAGAGATTGGGAAGATGGAGAAACCAGATTGGATATGTACAAAGAAATGGAAAAGGAGTGATAAAAGAAGTGGGTGTTGTTGGTGTTCTAAACTAAATAATTAAAAGAAAGACAACCTAAAAATTACTTACCTCTTCAGTGCTCATATACCTTGGATCCATTGCGATGACTTACTTTGTCTTTGAAGGCAATCAAGCATGGCGTATAGGATCTTCTCCATTCTTGATCTACACTACGAATAAAAGGGCAAACTATACTAGTAAGAGAAGGGTTGTTCATCACCATAGGCCATCAAGGACACTTGCAATGGCTAAGCAGTCTCGAGGCTATCGGATTCTCTTGGATAGCAACACATCAGAGGAGAGTAAAAGAAAATAAGAGTAAAGAAAGAAAAAGAAACTTTGATTCGATTCAAATAACAATGAAAGAAGAGATCACTTACACTGGTGTCACCTGCAGTACAAGCTTGCTCTCATTCCTCCATGAAAGTCGTCTCTCCTCTCAGTTACATAAAGAAAAGTAAAAATTACATAAAAAGAAAACTAAAAACCTAAGTTACAAACTACAAATTATCCTGAGTTCTATTCTCTGCTTGGTCATTCTCCCTTGCCTTTGAGATTGCAGGTATTTATAGAAGAAATGTAGATGTTAGAGGAGTATGAAGATAGGAAAATCTGGCTATTTCTGAATTTGAATCCTCCCTTATCTCCAAACTTGATTTGATGTGGATATTCAGTTCTGATCTGCAGTTTGTTGGCGTGTTGATTGCTGAATATCACTTAACAAATGACAGAATTAAAAATAGTGATCAACATAAGAGTTGTAGCTCTGTAAGTTCTCTTTATGGATCATCTTGAATCATCAGATTTGAGATTTGGTAGCGAAAGTTATGATTCAAATACTAAAATGTATGTAGTCAGAATCTGAGTCAAACTTGCTTCATCTCATCCGTTGATCTTCTCTCTATCCATTTATCTCTCTGTATTTGATATTATCCTCGATTGATCTTTAGCTAACCAAAATGGATTTATAGAAAGCTGAATTTACTGGTTTCTATTTGGTGTTATATTTCTGATTTGCTCTGATCTTCAGCTGAACATTTGCCCCAATCCTTGATTTATTCTAATTAGATCTGGGATCATCCTCAGCTAACCAAATAGATTCAGTTAAATATGATTTTAACTGGTATTTATTTGGTTTAATTCTCTTTCTCTTCATTATTATCTTCTATAAAATAGACATTTAAGACAAAGAAATTAGCAGATATATTACACGATAAATGTAGGAGTGTAATAAAAAGAATGCAAAATATGTGTAGATCACACCCCCATACCTATCTTTTACTCGTCCTCGAGCAAAACAACAAAACTAAATCAAAGATTATTAGACCACTTTCGTAGGTCACGCGATTACACTGAGCTTGTGCAACAAGCTGTTAAACCTCTAGGTTACCCCTAGAGGACGTGTTTTGTCTCGTGAGGGTTTTCAGTGGATTGCACCCACAAAATCCATAAAGAAAGAAAAAAATGTTAGTATTTTAAAAACACATTTTGAAAGAAAAAATATTTGAAATATTATTGTAAGTTTTACGAAATCTATAAGTTATCGGAAAACCGAATTTTTCATTCCTAAACTTAGTCTCTATTCAAAATTTGTTATCAATCAAAGTAAGGAGTCAAATTGTACTTCTCATCTAGTTTATTATTTTACCCTAAGTCATATGCACCTTGTGACTGTGAAAATTTTGACTAAGGATTCTTTAACTCTAACTCTTATGCCTCATTTATATATATATATATATATATATATATATATATATATATATATATATATATATATATATATATATATATATTTGGTGGTATTATTCCTTAGTTCTATTAGGCTTTCTAATCTGCCCATGTAACGAGCCTTTAATCGATGACTCCCAAACCAAACAGTCTTAGGGCACCGGGTGAGAAAACACCCCAAGGACTTAAGGACTCGAGCAAATAAGGCCAAAAAACTAAGGATTTTATTATATGAACCACTTTTAGGCGTGAATACTTATGCTTTATTAGGCACAAATGCCCAGCTTAATCAGAGGATTTTTATATATATATATATATATATATATATATATATTTTTTTTTTTTCTCAAACTTATCTAATCATCTTTCGCATAAATATTAAGGCTTGCTTAGGCGAAAGCACCTAGCTAATCAATAATTAGATTTATTTATCTTTATTTTTTTCTTTTTTTCCTTTTTATTTTGTTTTAATTTTTTTTTAAGGCATAAGAATCTTTGTTTTTGACCCCTAAGTGTGTAAGTGTATGAAGGGTGCATATTTCATCAAGGTAAAGATCAAGACTAAATTACTTTGACAAATTATCTTCCTAACCATAAAAATCAAACAAATAATCTTATTTTGACCAAGTATAAGAAATCCTAATTTTGATTTTCCTATTCCTTAAAATTGACTTAATTTCTTACAAAAAATATGTCAAAATATTGTTTCTATTTTCAAAAAGTTTTTTAAAAGTAAAGAAAATGTTAAATTTTTTTATTTTTTTAATAAAAAGAAAAACCTAAGTTATGTTAGAACCCTCACCTATACCTATCTCATGCATTGTCCTCAATGTATGATAATAGGTGCATGAAAAAGAAGACAGGGAAGGAAAATACTACCTTAAGGTGGTGGTTCCGGAGGTGGTCTGATTAGTCCATAAAATGCGGCCCAATCGACTTTGCATGGAGTTCGGAGGAACCCACCAGAAATCTCTCTATTATAACCCACTAAAATGATATATTCATGAAGGATTTTTATTAAAAATTTGACCCCATCTAATTTCCAAATTTCATAATCAATTTCGGAGTCAATTTTGTCAACCACCTTGTCCCAAAACGGAGTGTGAAAAGATAGAATGATTGACTTGGACTTAGGAAGTACGGAAATAGTACCGACTCAGGAAAGTGACTTAAGTCAAGTAAAGGTTAAGGAGTCGAGATTGGTTCAGGAAGTGGGTCCAAATCAAGAAGTTGAAACTCAAGTCCACATTTATTTTTTCACAATGGAATGTGATTTAATATTGGTGATTCAAGTTCAAGAATGACAGGTGTGGGAATCAAAACTGACTCTAAAATATTACTTAAATCGGGTAACAAAACAGGAGTCAATATTGATTCGGGAATTTAAACTGGATCATAAATTTGAGAATCTAGATCACATTTCTCATTGAGTTCAATTTCATAAAAATGAAAACTTGCCAATTTGTCAATGAGACTTTCAAAAGTGTGAAATTGGTCAAATTCAATAAAATGATCATCAAAGATGGGCGATTCAATTTCAGTATGAATTGGCACAGGATCCAATGTTGACTCGGAAAAAAGATTGAAATCAGGTGAAGACACTAGAGTCGTAATTGAATCAGGAAGTAGAATTGAATCACTAAGTTGAGGTTCATGATCATATTCATTCTCAAGTTCAATTTCAGGAAAGGAATAACTTGCCAAACTGTCAATGTCACTTTCAAAATTTGGAGTTTGGGCAAGTTCAAATGATTGTGCTAAAATGGAACCTTATTTTCCAAAATAACATTACTCTTCGGCTCTAATAGAATGGTTAGCGACATCAGAACTGGCCAAACGGTGAGAACGTAGAGTTTGGACCATCATATCTATGTCATGATTACGAGCGTTTTGAGCCTGAGTCATGGCTTCAAGCATCTTTTCATAGTTGATTGGTTCATCATTTTGTTGCAATTGGTCTTGAAAAGATGAAGTGTTATTTTGGAATTGGTGGTGATATTGTGAGTCCATCAGATTTGTGATTGTTGTTTGGACTCACGCATACTCATTTCCAAAATTGATGGTTTTCTATTTTGGACTGGTGGAACTGAGTATGAATCTTGAAAATATTATGGACAAGGTGGATAAGGAGGACAAGTTGGTTGAAAATGTTGGCCCGAAGGCCCATCACTCTAGTTTTGATGATGATCAACTCATGTAGTTATAGTACTAATGATCTTGTGTTTAATTAGTGACAGATTCATGATCAAGATCATAGTAGGTGTGTAGCTTCAACAAAGGATTTAAAGTCAAGTTTTGAAGCTTACACGGTTTGATCCATCGAGCTAGTGATCGAGTTGGATCGTGTTTGGACCAAGTCAAGAAGATGAGAAGACTTCAACTGAAGACTTCAAGATAAAGACTTGTGTCTAGGTTTGTTTTTAGAAGATTTTGTTTTTAGTTAAAATGTAAAGGATAGAATAGTTGGTGGATTGCTCAAGTATTCTATACACACACACTCTTTATTTAGTTGTATTTTCATAAAAGAATTTTCAGTTTAGAAAAGACTTTTCATTTTGGAAAAATACCGGTTTGCTTTTTGGTATTTCTTACATACATGTTTTAAGCAAAACCGTATTTAGAGCTTATTGTCAAAAATATAGATATTCCATCATATTTGTGTAGAGGATCATATCCATACACATGCTTTAATAGTGCTTCAAATATCTTGTTTTTGTATTTGGTGAAGTTTTGGAAAAACAAGTTTTGAAAAAATCATTTTGGAAAAATACAGTTTTTGTTTTGAGCCAATTTTTCCAAGTTACAAAAATAGTCCAAATTATTTGTAACATGCCTTGATTTTGTGCAAGCATGTTTGTTTATCAAAGTATATTGGTAAAACTATTTTTGTAGATTTTCTGTGAATTTATGGGATTTTATTTCAACCCAAAAGACCAAGTTTTTTAATCCCTTAACAGTTCTGTCCTGGCTTCAGCCGGTCCACCGGGACAGTCGACCGAAGCCTGAAGGCGGTCGACCGACGTGCACAGACGTGCATGCCAGTTCTGGCAGGAGGGCCGGTCGACCGACCCGGTCGACCGTCCAGAGAGCTCTGCTCTCTGGAAAGGCCCCGGTCGACCGGGCGGTCGACCGGACAGAGAGACTTGCTCTCTGTATCCTGGCCTCGGTCGACCGACCGGTCGACCGATGGCACAATGGTCAGAAATCTGACCGTTGGCCGGTCGACCAGACGGTCGACCGCCAGGCCACCCAGGCTCTAACGACTAGTTTTTCTAGCTCTATAAATTGGGGCATTTGGGGGCTGTTTTCTTTAAGATTTCAGGAGAGTTTTGGGCCAGTTTTTCCTACCCTTACAAGAGGTTTTTCTCCACAAATTTGAGAGCAAATATTTTCAATCAAAAGGAAAATTTTATCAAGAGTGTTTAAAGAGATTTCTTGAGTTTTTCCTCCGCCATCTCTTCCTTGTTTTCTCACACAAACACTTGAGCTATCCATTGATTATTCATTCTATAGGAGTGTTGTAGTGAGATTGTTTTTAGGTGATCAAAGTGTTGTGATCACCAAAGACTTCATTTGTACTTTGAGGAGGCGGACGTGTGTGTTCGCATTATTTCGGGTTCTAGTGGGAACTCGGTGTTTCGAGTTCGGGTGCGAACTTGTTGTTTGAGGTGCAGCCTTGGCGAGCTAGTGAGCTTGCGGTGTGTACGGACTAGAGAGTCCGAGAGCTTGTAGGTGTTGCGGCACCGAGTGATCCGGTGGGATCGATTATAGTGGAAATCCTTCATGTGTCGAAGGCGGGGATGTAGAGCAAGTGTTCTCGAACCTCGAAACAAATCCCTTGTGTTTGCGATCTCTCTCTCTCTCTCTCTCTCTCTCTCTCTCTCTCTCTCTCTCTTTGTCTCTTGTTTATATCTTGCATGCTCTTATTGTCTTTATCATTATATGCTTGATATACATTGTGTACTTATTGATACATTGTTTGCTAACACTTGTATTCAACCAAGAGAGCCAACGCGGCACCTCAACCCTTATCTATGGGAATCTAGAGGAGTTAGTCCAGAGCCCTTCACGGGGAATTCAGCTACACTCTTGTGTTATACGTGGTGTTTAGTTTAAATAGTTTGTTTAGGTCATAATAGTTTTTAATTCCGCATTTAGTGACCATTAGATTAGCCATCACCTATTCACCCCCCTCTAGGTGATTTACAATTGGTATCAGAGCCAAGTGCTTTTGATTTGGGTCTTACAACCTAGAGTTAAAGATCCTCCTTTTTAGGCTAATCACAATATTTGTACACACACCATGGATTTCATGTCACCACCCATGTTTGACATTCTTAACATCCAAATTTGGAAGGTTAAGATGTCTTTGTACCTCAAAGCCTTAGGTATTCATGTTTATCTTGCCATCTCTAATGATTCATATTGTTTAAATGGCAAAAATAATGAGGCTAATACAAAATCCCTAAATGCTTTGAAGAGTACCCTAAATGATGAATATTTATATAGGGTTTCTAACATTGACTTGGCTTTTGTAGCTTGGAACATCATCACCTCCCTTGACGAAAAGGATCTATATTATGCGGGGAGCGACTCGGATGTTGGAAGCGACACCTCCAACATGTGATATATGGTCCAAGGGGACAACCCCCTTGAGGTAACTACCGAATCCGAGGTAGAAGAGGATGTTGAAATGTCATATAATGAACTAGTATCATTTTGTCAACAACTCTTAGAAAAATATGATATGATTAAAAAGGATAATAAGAAAATGAAAAAGGATTTTGATTGCATGTTAAAAGAAAATGTTTCTTTTAAAAATAAAGTTGCATGCATTGAAAAAGAGAATGAAATTTTGAAAAATGAAAATGTTTCCATGATGTCCAAATTAAATGATCTTTGTGAAGGAAACACTATTTTGAAAAATAAAGTCTTTTTGGTGGAAAAAAAAAGAAATTGCTTTTCAAGAAAACAACTCTTTAAAAAGAAAAATTGTTGAAAAAGAAAAAGAAAAAGTTTCTAAAAAGAATAAAAATGATTCTATTTCTCATCATGCTTTATATGCCACCATTAATGATAGTGAGATTAATGTTTTAAAAAATAGGATTAATTGTTTGAGCTTAACCTTGAGCAAATGTGCTTTTGATCATTCTAGATTGGAGTCTTTGTTTTCAAAGAAACAAACTCCACATGTTCATGCACATCATCATCATGCATATGCTTATGTTGCACGTCATGATTACACTCACACACATAAGCATCCTAAGGTGTACAAATGTACACATTGTGGCCGCAAAGGCCATTTAGCAAAATTTTGTTATGATAAGATATATGCTTTAAATTTTGCTAAGAAAAATGTTTGGGTTCCTTACAAAGCTAACCCTCAAGGACCCAAAAGAAAATGGGTACCAAAATCCCCACCTTTTGTTTTTGATGTAGGTAAGGGCTCTCACATGACGTGAGAGGGATGGTGCCTTGATGGTGGATGCATGGACTTGATGGACACATATTTGATGCACCGCTATCAAGGAGATTTGGTGGGACTACCACCATGTTTGGAGTTTTGGAGTATAGTTGGTAACTATCTCTAAACTCTTAATTTATTTATATGTTCATAACTAGCCTATACATGCCTATTTCATATGTGATATTTTTAGCATGTTCATGTTTTATTTGTTTTGTGCTTCATGTGGTAAATACTAGTTTAAATGTAGTTTTTATCAAAACTTGGATGTATACTTGTACAAATAGTGAACAACAAATTGATTCATATATGTTTGCACTTCATTGTTCATTTGTACTCAATATATGCACATGTATAACCTAGTTTAGATGATATTCTCATTTATACTTGTTTTGCCTATTTTCATGTTTTTACTTCATGTATATGTATTTTGTATTCAAATCTAATAAATATACATGTATACCCGTGAGTCTCTTGCCTTCTGATTAGTCTCTAATTTTGCATAATTTTCATCACATTCTCACATTTATTTAATAATAAATTCTGCTAATAATACCTTGCTTACTTGATTCTAGGTCCATGGTGTGCAAATGAAGAAGAAGACCTAAATCACCATTTAATTGGTGATTAAAAGCCTACCAACTAGCCATTGACCTTAGAGTGAAGATTTTATCCGTTCAGGAAGTCAAATCGCAACCAGGAGTCCAGGTGGTCAGAAGACAGTCTGGGCGACGCGCTACCCAAAACTGGGCGCGCGCCGCCCTGGCTTGGTCGCGAAAACGCGGCCCAAGCCGCGTTTTCGCGGCCATCTTGGCGCGCGCGCTTCAGTTTTGGGCCACGTGCTGTGCACGTGGCCCCCTTTGCCCTGGTGCCTATAAAAGCCCCCCCAGGGGTCTTCAGTGGGAGGAGATCAGAGTTTAAGCAAATTTTGTAATCTTGTTTTTAGTTTGTAGTTGTTGTTGTTGTTCTTCTTCTAGTTTTAGGTTTTAGCCATTAAAGTGAAGGAGAGAGAGTGTGTAAAGTGTTGTATTTGAAGGGTGACAAGATAATACAAGTACTACTTCTCTTCCTTCTTTCCATTTACTTGTCTTTGCATTTACTTTTACTTGTTGTAGTGTAACTTCTTTCTTCTCCACTTCTTCTCTTTTACTTTGTTGTAGTGTAACTTCCTCTCTTTAACTTTTCTTTTCTTTTGTTTTCTTGTAGTGTAACTCCCTCTTTCCACTTCTTCTACTTTGTTGTTTCTTTTACTTTTATGGCTAACTAACTTTTTCATTTAGCATGGCTAACTAACTACTAACCCTCTAATTTCTAACACTTGTTTGACAACCCGCATGAGTTAATAGTCTCAAACAAGCCTTGTGCAAATGAGAGCTATGGCATCTTAAGACGAGGGTTCTAACTCTAATTTACCTACAAGTATCTACTTTCTTATACTTCATGCTTAATGAGTTTTGATGATCTATGAGTTGTATACTTTACTTGTTATTGTAAGTTAGAGACTTTTCCTTTTAACTTTGCCGATACCAATAGTGCACTCGAGTCTTCCCTTATCCTCGCCTTCTATCGGATCTTGATAAGGGAATGTCCGAGTTTTTGCCGTGTAAGGCTAAGTTTTAGGATGAACTTTCACTCGATTTTCACGTGAATAGTTCCAATGCACAAGGGTTGTGTTTGCCTATGATCCATTGTGAGGCTATCTTCAAAAAGTTAGAAATTAGTGGGAGCACTTAGTAGAAAGTTAGCCATGCGTTTTACCATTAAGAAAAACTCACTTTTACAAACCACCAAAACATTTTCCAACAATTCTTGAAACAACTTGTTTTCACTTTTCAATTCTTTATTTGGAAACAAAGAACATTCTCTTTTCTTGAACATAAAAGCCGCATCAAGCTTCCATCGCTCTCCCTCCTTGTGGATACGACCCGTATAGCCACTTCGCTACTACGGAAGAATCGCAAAAGCAGTAACTTCGACCCACTCCTTTTCTACTTTTCTTGTGCTTACTTTTTGCCGATCAAATTTTGGCGCCGTTGCCGGGGAGGGAACGACTTTATTGTTCACTACTAAAGATTGTTCTTTTTGTGTGTAGGAGAAGTACCAAGGAGCTCACCATCACGGGAAGCGAAGGAGGTGGCCAAGGACATTGTGCGAGGATTCATTTGCCCTCGGAAAAATTCGTGTAAAAGCGAGTTTTTCCGATTGAAGTACTAACAAACTCGTTTGCAGGGTTGCCGAGCGCCGCTAAAAAAAAATTGCTTTCTAAATTTTTAGTTTCCTTGGATGCTTCACCATATGCATGTGTAATAAATTCAATAGAAATCCACTTGTTACTTAATTGAAATTTGGATTAGACTTTTGCATTTAGGGCACGTGTCTATTTCAATTCATTTCAATTTCTGTTGAAGAGTGCTGGAGACAAGGTACGTGCGCATTCATATAGAATAGGACCAATATTTTGAAGTGATTTACCACTTTGAGTGTTACCTTGTTGTGAATAAACTGCACACTTGCACAATTGACTTTAAGGGCAAAACCCAAATAAACAAGATAAGGTGGGGATTTCATCACCCTTCCTTAGCCCAAAAATCATCTCCAAGTGCACTCACATTTTCCCAAGCCTTAACTAAAAATCAATAGACGTTGGCCCTAGGGACATCTCGGACTCACTAAGAGATTAACCGAGGTTGGAAATTGTAAGAACTATACTCCTGCAAAATCGGTGTCTAAGGAAAGTGGATTGAGAGGTAAAGCCTCGAAAGCTCCGTGGTTTGGCATAATTAGGCCCGTGGCTCCGCCCGGATACCTCCCCCGAGCTTTGCCCTTTCCTGGCCGATTAGCTTGTAGTCGAGTTCCTGCAACAACCTTCCCCGGAGAATCGACCAGTTAGGAGTCGTCTAGGTCCAGGTACTTTAGACTAAGGCTTGTGGTTGTTTTTCTTTCTTTTGTTTGTTTTTCACTCTGTTCGATTGTTTGTTGTTTTGCGTTGGTTGTGGTGTGCTGCATGCAAGAGTGGGTGAGAGATCCGTCAACTTCCAGATTAACAAGAAACACTTCTCTACCCTTGCATCCAGAACCGGTGATGGCGTCGCTTCAGGATAGATTTTACCCGATCAGAACTTCACTTCCATCTTGCATAAAACTTCCTGAAGCAAACGGCAATAACTTCGAGTTAAAACCCCAATTCATTAACACTCTTCCCAAATTTCATGGTTTAGAATCGGAGGACGCATACTTCTTTGTTAGGGAATTTGAAGAAGTATGCCTCATGATGCGTATACCCCAGTTAGGAGACGATGCCGTTAGGTTACGTTTCATCCCTTTTTCCCTAAAGGACCTAGCTAAGAAATGGTTGTACAGTTTGGCAGCAGATTCAGTCACGACGTGGGATGATTTCGTCAAGGCTTTCTTGAAGAAATTCTACCCAATTTATAAAACTGTCTTCATTAGGAAGAACATTATGCAGTTTAGGCAAGAACCGAGCGAACCATTTTGGAGATACTTTGAGCGATTTAAAGATCTCCTAGCTCAGTGCCCTCATCATGGCGTGGAGAAATGGCGTCAGTGCCAGATTCTTTACGATGGTCTAGACTATCAAACGAAAACCCTTTTAGAGACCATGTGTCAGGGAGGGTTCTTGCAGAAGGATGAGAATCAGGGTTGGGATTTATTTGAGGATTTAGCGGAGAGAACTCTGCAATGGGAGCCAGCCTCAGAAAAACCTAGGAATTCACAATCTATAGCTTCAAGAGGAGGGCTCCTATCTCTAGAATCATCCATAGCTGCCGAGGCCAAGATTGCTACCCTAATGAGAAGGATAGAGGCTCTGGAAACAAAAGAGCCTGCCAGTGTCAACCAGATCAACCCACCACCAATTCACAATCCGGGTTGTTCGTATTGTCAGGCACCAAACCATGTTTTTGAAGAGTGCCCTGTTTTCCATGCCCAGCAAGTGCCACCGGAACACATGAACGCGGCTTACTCACGTCCGTCTCACAACCCTTACTCACAGACCTACAATCCCGGCTGGAGAAATCACCCCAATTTCTCCTGGGCCCAAAACAATCCTCCCAGGCCTAATTTTTCCAACAACTTTCACCATCCTACTCCTCCACCAACTTTTCCCAGTCAAGCCCCAGCTTCCTCCTCCCAAGGCTCACCAATGGAAAAGAAAATCAGTAAATTGGAGGAGAGCATAGAGGCTTTCATCAAGTCCCAAACTGCTTTTATGCAAAACCAGGGACAAACTCTGAACAGTCATTCACTGGCCATATCGAGGTTGGAAATGCAGATGAGCCAGTTAGCTAGCTCCCTAAGTGAATGACCTAAGGGTACTTTGCCTAGTCAGCCGCTAGTTAACCCAAAAACCTCCAACCAAGCATATGAAATTCAGGATCCATCAATTAACCAGTGTAATGCTGTTCACACACTACGATCTGGAAAGAAGGTAGACAACCAGGTCTACCAACAGAAAAGTCCTGTCCATCCTGATCCCACTCCAGCCTCCACCTCTACTAGTTCCTCCCAATCCACTCCACAAACATCTGACGAGGACAAAGCTGCTGAACAAGTTCATAAGCCTGTAGCACCCTTTCCCAATAGGCTTAGGAACAACAATAAAAATATGCACATGGAGAAAATGCTAGAGATGTTCAACCAGGTCAAATTGAATGTGCCACTTCTTGACGCTATCCAATAAGTCCCGGCTTATGCCAAATTTCTGAAGGATATGTGTACTAAGAAGAGAAAGACCAATGTGCCCAAGAAAGTGTTCTTGGCCACTAATATAAGCGAAATTCTGTCTAGTCCCATTCTGGTGAAATACAAGGATCCCGGATGTCCCATCATTTCCTGCACCATAGGATAGACCGAAATCAGTAGAGCGCTTCTTGACCTGGGAGCAAGTATCAACTTGCTACCTCTCTCAGTATACCAGCAACTTGGGTTGGGTGAGCTAAGCCCAACTCGAGTCACCATTCAGCTAGCTGACCGATCTGTGAAGATCCCAAAGGGGGAAATCACAGACTCCTCATCCGGGTCGGGGATTTCATTTACCCCGTTGACTTCATTGTGCTTGAGACCCAACCTGTGTCCAATCTTAGGTCTCAAACTCCCATCATCTTAGGGCGCCCATTCCTTGCTATAGCCAATGCCATAATTAACTATAGGAACGGGTCCATGCGATTGACTTTTGGAGACATGACGAAGGAAGTCAATGTCTTCAATCTTGGAAGACAACCTAGGGATGTCAATGATCAGACATTTGAGGTCAATTCTATTGAAAACCTGACCAGTGAGCATGAGGAATGCATGGAGATAGAAACTGAGGCAGAATTCGATCTGGAGGCTGAGGATTTCAATTTAGACCAGATCGTAGATTCAGCAGTGGATTGGGCATCAAGCCCCAGTGTACCCTATCCTAGGAATGAAAGCCCAGAGAGTGCCTCCAATGAAGCAACACCTTCCCTAGAGCTAAAAGCCCTGCCTGAACACCTCAAGTACGCCTACCTGGGCGGAAAGGACACCTTGCCAGTCATCATAGCATCCCACCTGACTGAGCAACAAGAGGACAGCTTAATGTCTATTCTGGAAAGACATAGGGAAGCCATTGGATGGACAATGAAGGACATCAAGGGAATCAGTCCAGCCATAGTGCAACATCGGATTCATTTAGTCAATGAAGCAACCCTAGGAGGGACCCACAACGCAGGCTTAACCCTCTCATGCAAGAGGCAGTGAAGGCTGAAATTCTGAAACTATTAGATAATGGGATCATTTATCCCATTTCTGATAGCCAATGGGTTAGCCCTGTTCATGCGGTCCCAAAGAAGGCTGGCTTTACGGTAGTAGAAAATGAGGAAAAAGAGTTGGTACAAATAAGATTGCCTACCAAGGTTCGTGTTTGTATCGACTACAGGAAGTTGAATGCTGCTACCCGTAAAGACTATTTCCCGCTACCCTTCATTGACCAAATGCTTGAGCGTTTGGCTGGACATGAGTACTACTACTTTCTAAATGGGTACTCGGGATACAATCAAATCCCCATTGCTGCCGAAGACCAAGAAAAGACGACGTTCACCTGCCCGTTCGGAACCTTTGCTTATCGGCGCATGCCTTTTGGATTGTGCAATGCTCCTGCAACGTTCCAACGGTGCATGCTTAGTTTGTTCTCTGATATGGTAGAACGTTTTCTTGAGATTTTCATGGATGACTTCTCCATCTACGGAGATTCATTTGATCAGTGTCTTCATCACTTAGAGTTAGTGGTACAAAGATGCATTGAGAAGAACCTAACTCTAAACTGGGAAAAATGTCACTTTATGGTGAGACAGGGGATTGTCTTGGGCCATGAAATTTCGAGGAGAGGCATAGAAGTGGATAAGGCTATGGTAGAAGTAATTTCTAAGCTTCCACCACCCAAAAGCATCAAGGATATTAGATCCTTTTTAGGGCATGCTGGGTTCTACCGACGGTTCATTAAGGACTTTAGCAAAATCACGAGGCCTTTAACCAACCTGCTCGCTAAGGACGTGCACTTTGATTTCAGTGATGAATGTTTCAAGTCATGGGGAAAGCTGAAGCAAGAACTAATTTCTGCACCTATCATTTCTGCTCCTAATTGGGCCCAGCCATTTGAAATCATGTGTGATGCATCTGATTCTGCTATTGGCGCTGTTCTAGGACAGCGCATCGATAATAGGCAGCACGTGATTTACTATTTGAGTAGGACCTTGAATGACGCCCAACAGAATTATACAACGACTGAGAAGGAATTCTTGGCCGTTGTCTTTGCGTTAGAAAAATTCCGGCCCTACTTGTTAGGTTCGAAAACGGTGATTTTCACGGATCACTCGGCTCTAAAATACCTCATGACCAAGAAGGAAGCAAAAGCCCGACTGATTCGGTGGATCCTTTTGCTTCAAGAATTTGACTTAGAAATTCGGGATAAAAGAGGTATAGAAAATATGGTTGCTGATCATCTCTCACGAATTCCGAATGCACCAACCATCCAAGCTCCGATCAACGAGGATTTCCCAGATGAGCACATCCTAGCCATTCTTAAGGAACCCTGGTATGCTGACATCGTTAATTACCTGGCCACGGGATAATTACCCGCTGACTGGACAAAGCAAGACCAATACCGCTTCTTTGCCCAAGTACGGTACTTCTTCTGGGAAGAACCGTATGTTTTTAAGTATTGTCCCGACCAAATAATTAGACGATGCATACCCGATGAGGAACAGAGGAGTGTGCTCAGCTTTTGCCATGACCTTGCATGCGGAGGACACTTCGGTCCCCGCAAGACTGCAGAGAAGGTTCTACAAAGTGGGTTCTACTGGCCCACTTTGTTCAAAGACTCCTATCATTTTTCCAAGTCATGTGCATACTGTCAGAAGATCGGGAAAATTTCTAGAAGAGACATGATGCCCCTGAACCCGATCCTTGAAGTTGAAATTTTTGATGTTTGGGGTATCGATTTCATGGGGCCCCAATTCCTTCGACAACCAATTCATTTTGGTTGCTGTAGATTATGTCTCTAAGTGGGTAGAAGCTGTGCCAACTAGGACAAATGACAACAAAGTGGTTGTCAAATTTCTCAAAGAAAACATCTTCTCCCGGTTTGGCACCCCTAAAGCGATAATTAGTGATAATAGATCGCATTTTTGCAACAGAGTTTTTGAAGCTCTGATGCGAAAATATTCCATCAATCACAAGTTATCGACTCCGTATCATCCCCAGACAAATGGGCAAGTTGAAGTCACCAACCGACAGATCAAGCTCATTCTGGAAAAGACTGTCGGACAAAATCGAAAGGATTGGTCGGTTAAGCTCTATGATGCATTGTGGGCTTACCACACCGCATTTAAGACAGTTCTGGGGATGTCTCCTTATAGAATCGTGTTTGGCAAAGCCTGTCGTCTGCCAGTTGAATTAGAACACCGGGCCCTCTGGGCAATTAAGCAACTCAACTTTGATCTGACCAAGGCCGGTGAACTTAGGAGACTGCAGATTTCAGAACTTGAGGAGATACGGAATGAAGCCTATGAGAATGTTAGAATCACCAAGAGCAGGACCAAACTTTTCCATGACCAAATCCTAACCCGGAAAAACTTTGCACCGGGAGATAAGGTTCTGCTGTACAATTCTAGGCTTCATATTTTCGCGGGGAAGCTGAAAACTCGTTGGTCGGGACCGTTCATTGTGCGCACTGTTTTCCCACACGGTGCTGTGCTTATTGCAGACCCTAAGAATAACACGGAATTCAAAGTGAACGGGCAAAGACTGAAGCCCTTCTTGACCACTGAGCCTATGACTCCGGACGATTGTGTGCTGACTCTTTTTGCCCCATCATACACCTAACCACAACAAACAACTAAAAAAAAAATTGTTTATATGCTTACCCCGTGTAAATTCTTTTTGACATTTCTTTCGCCTATTCGCACTTGGCCGGCCCGAGTCCACGAAGACGGTGACATCATTCCTTCCCCGTATTTATTGCATTTGCATTTCCATATGCATTCATTGAGGACAATGCATTAGATAAGTGTGGGGGGTGCTAACACTTTTACTTTTTCTTTCTTCTTCTTTTCTTTCTTCTTCTTTCAAAAAAAAAAAGGAGAAAAGAAAAATCTCAGATTGAAAAGAAATTTCATACTCTTTATAAAAATACCAAAAGACTGTAGGAATTACGAGAACCTTAGTAATAAATCTTTATTTTTGCCTAAGTAAACAAGAAAGAATGGTTTGACTAAAAAGATAGGAGGGATAAGGAAAATAACTCATACCTTTTATTTAGCCTTAGTAGAATACGCATAATTCACACACACAAGCTTGAGATTTAGAGACACAACTCTTGAAAAAATAAAAAAATAATAATAAAAAAAAGAGTTGGATAATTGTGCCTCAAGAAGCATGATTACTCACGCCAAAAAAAAAAAAAAAACTGGATAATTGTGCCTCAAGAAGCATGATTATTCACGCCAAAAAATTATATAAATAAATCTTGATTTCGTGGCCTACTCCACTTGCATATTTGACCTAAAGGGTGTTTTTTTCACCTGGTGCCCTAAGACCATCTGGTTTGGGAGTCATCGGTTTGATATGTGCTACATAAGTGAAGTAGAAAGCCTAATGGAACCAGAAATAATAAGTAAATATTAATAAATTAATATTCAAAGTTGAGTTGAAAAATCCCAAGCACATCACACTTACACAGTATGCATATCTATCTAAAGAAAAATAAAAGAATGAGTTAGAAGTACAAGATCCTTTCTAAATTTAAAGAAAAACCATAGTTTTTTCTTTTATGAGGGCTAAAATATAAGAGGACTTATAAGGGTTAAACCTAATTCTTACATCATTTGGTCATTTTTACTTAAATGATTGAAAGTTCTTTTTCATATATATTTTTAAAAAAAATTCTAAACAACTAATTTCTTTACTTATTGGATTTTGTGGGTGCAATCCGCTGAAAACCCTCAGGAGACAACACTCCTCCTCTAGGGGAAACCTAGAGGTTTAAAGGCTTGTTGCACATGCTCAGTGCAATCGCGTCACCTGCGAAAATCGTATAATAATTTTCTTATTTTTGTTTTGCTCGGGACGAGCAAAAAGATAAGTGTGGGGGTGTGATTAGTCTCTAATTTTGCATAATTTTCATTACATTCTCACATTTATTTGATAATAAATTCTGCTAATAATACCTTGCTTACTTGATTCTAGGTCCATGGTGTGCAAATGAAGAAGAAGACCTAAATCACCATTTAATTGGTGATTAAAAGCCTACCAACTAGCCATTGATCTTAGAGTGAAGATTTTATCTGTTCAGAAAGTCAAATCGCAAATCCAGGAGTCCAGGTGGTCAGAAGACAGTCTGGGCGACGCGCTACCCAAAACTGGCGCGCGCCGCCCTGGCTTGGCCGCGGAAACGCGGCCCAAGCCGCGTTTCCGCGGCCATCTTGGCGCGCGCGCGCTTCATTTTGGGCCACGTGCTGTGCACGTGGCCCCCTTTGCCTTGGTGCCTATAAAAGCCCCCCAGGGGTCTTCAGTGGGAGGAGATCAGAGTTTAAGCAATTTTGTAATCTTGTTTTTAGTTTGTAGTTGTTGTTGTTGTTCTTCTTCTAGTTTTAGGTTTTAACCATTAAAGTGAAAGAGAGAGAGTGTGTAAAGTGTTGTATTTGAAGGGTGACAAGATAATACAAGTACTACTTCTCTTCCTTCTTTCCATTTACTTGTCTTTGCATTTACTTTTACTTGTTGTAGTGTAACTTCTTTCTTCTCCACTTCTTCTCTTTTACTTTATTGTAGTGTAACTTCCTCTCTTTAACTTTTCTTTTCTTTTGTTTTCTTGTAGTGTAACTCCCTCTTTCCACTTCTTCTACTTTGTTGTTTCTTTTACTTTTATGGCTAACTAACTTTTTCATTTAGCATGGCTAACTAACTACTAACCCACTAATTTCTAACACTTGTTTGATAACCCGCATGAGTCAATAGTGCCAAACAAGCCTTGTGTAAATGAGAGCTATGGCATCTTAAGACGAGGGTTCTAACTCTAATTTACCTACAAGTATCTACTTTCTTATACTTCATACTTAATGAGTTTTGATGATCTATGAGTTGTATACTTTACTTGTTATTGTAAGTTGAGACTTTTCCTTTTAACTTTGTCGATACCAATAGTGCACTCGAGTCTTCCCTTATTATCGCCTTCTATCGGATCTTGATAAGGGAATGTCCGAGTTTTTGCCGTGTAAGGCTATGTTTTAGGATGAACTTTCACTCGATTTCCACGTGAATAGTTCCAATGCACAAGGGTTGTGTTTGCCTATGATCCATCGTGAGGCTATCTTCAAAAAGTTAGAAATTAGTGGGAGCACTTAGTAGAAAGTTAGCCATGCGTTTTTACCATTAAGAAAAACTCACTTTTACAAACCACCAAAATATTTTCCAACAATTCTTGAAACAACTTGTTTTCACTTTTCAATTCTTTATTTGAAAACAAAGAACATTCTCTTTTCTTGAACATAAAAGCCGCATCAAGCTTCCATCGCTCTCCCTCCTTGTGGATACGACCCGTATAGCCACTTCGCTACTACGGAAGAATCGCAAAAGCAGTAACTTTGACCCACTCCCTTTGTACTTTTCTTGTGCTTGCTTTTTGCCGATCACCTTCATGCAAATACCTTTAATAGACTCTTTTATGTTTGGGATATGTATGTATATTGTTAGGATTGGATAAATTATACATATACCTAGAAGTTTGTTTTAAAAATGAAAAATGAATTTTCATAATTTGTTTGATAAAATGATATTTGTGTTTTGAGCTTCATTGATTATTTTCATGAAAATGCTAAACACATGATTCTTGTACACTCACACTTTATTTGTTTATTCATGACTTTATTTCATGACTCTTTTTGAGATTGATCGATTTTGAGTGTCAACTCTTGTGTATTTGGTATGATTCATGAAAAATATATGATTTGATTTTATGTTTTTGAAGGATCTTTAACTAGTTTTTCAAAAATTAATCTAACTAGTTATTGTTCTTCATTTGATAGTGATTTTCAATAAAAATATTTTCAAAACCTATTTTGAAAACCCCTACCTATTCCCTCTATGGGCGGATGGCTGGGCGAGTATGCCTTGTAAGCCTTATTGAAAATCTTTTACCTTGTGCATATGAAGGGTGGTAGGTTATGAGTTATATACATGATTTACATTGTTATTTGCAATTGGTATCTCAATTGATATTTTTGTATATACTCATATTTTGTTTCTTATATATGTATGCTTCATAATTTCCATAATATCAATTGCTATTGGTATTCTCTTTTCATACATATATATGATTTTCATGTGCTTGATTTACAATTGATTCACATTTTTAAAGCACAAAAGTTTATGATGAAAAATAAAAATATTTGATCATTATGTTTACAATTGGTATCAATATGTTTCAACTTCATATTTGTTAAATTTCAATTGGTATCAATATGATTTACAATAATGATTATTTACAATTTGGTATCTTAAAATTTGATTATTTTATAAGAGCTCTGATACCTTTAAAATTTTTGTTTAAGAAAAATTAAAATTTTTTGATTTGTATTTCTTAAAAGCAAGGAGAGCTTAACATCTCTTCTACATATAGATTCATATTGAGTGTATCTTGTATTGAGGAGCTTGACAACTCTTCTTTATGTGATACACGTGTGTAGGGGGAGCTTCATATCTCCTCTTATGCATTACAGATTATGTGTTATGTGAATTAGGGCTTGTCATCCCTCTTTCATGTAATGCATATATGTAGGGAAGCTAACTTAGCGTCTTCCTCTTCATGAATGTATATCGCATATAACCTTTTATAGATTTTACCCCTTATTGATCTCTTTGTTTATGACAAAAAAGGGGAGAAAAATTTTGTTTTTACTTTAACCCCTTTGTTGATGATTGACAAAAAAGGGGAGAAGTATTTGAGATGTATATGCATGTTTTCCTTGCTTTATTATTAAAGTAGGAGAAGTATTTATGTTTATGCATATATGTTTTGTTTTGCAAATAGGAGAAAAAGAGTTTGATTTGTTTTATGCTTGTTAGCATGTTTATCTCCATATATTTGCATACATGTTTATGTGCTTCATTTCCATATCTTATTGTTTATTTGTTATGCATGAGTTAAGGGGGAGCTTCCTTGAAGCTTTACTTTAATCCATGCATATATAACTTCATGAGTTTTGTCATCATCAAAAGGGGGAGATTGTTGGCCCGAAGGCCCATCACTCTAGTTTTGATGATGATCAACTCATGTAGTTATAGTACTAATGATCTTGTGTTTAATTAGTGACAGATTCATGATCAAGATCTTAGTAGGTGTGTTGCTTCAATAAAGGATTTAAAGTCAAGTTTGGAGCTTACACGGTTTGATCCATCGAGCTAGTGATTGAGTTTGGATCGTGTTTGGACCAAGTCAAGAAGATGAGAAGACTTCAAGTGAAGACTTCAAGATCAAGACTTGTGTCTAGGTTTGTTTTTAGAAGATTTTATTTTTAGTTAAAATGTAAAGGATAGAATAGTTGGTGGATTGCTCAAGTATTCTATATACACACACTCTTGATTTAGTTGTCTTTTCATAAAAGAATTTTTAGTTTAGAAAAGACTTTTCATTTTGGAAAAATACCGGTTTGCTTTTGGTATTTCTTACATACATGTTTTAAGCAAAACCGTATTTAGAGCTTATTGTCAAAAACATAGATATTCCATCATATTTGTGTAGAAGATCATATCCATACACACTATGCTTTAATAGTGCTTCAAATATCTTGTTTTTGTATTTGGTGAAGTTTTGGAAAAACATGTTTTGGAAAAATCATTTTGGAAAAATACAGTTTTTGTTTTGAGCCAATTTTTTCAAGTTACAAAAATAGTCCAAATTATTTGTAACATGCCTTGACTTTGTGCAAGCATGTTTGTTTATCAAAGTATATTGGTAAAACTATTTTTCTAGATTTTCTGTGAATTTATGAGATTTTATTTCAACCAAAAAGACCAAGTTTTTTAATCCCTTAACAGTTCTGTCCTGGCTTCAGCCGGTCGACCGGGACGGTCGACCGAAGCCTGAAGGCGGTCAACGAGCGGTCGACTGACGTGCACAGACGTGCACGCCAGTTCTGGTAGGAGGGCCGGTCGACCGACCCGGTCGACCGTCCAGAGAGCTTGCTCTCTGGAAAGGCCCCGGTCAACCGGGCGGTCGACCGGACAGAGTGACTTGCTCTCTGTATCCTGGCCTCGGTCGACCGACCGGTCGACCGATGGCACAACGGTTAGAAATCTGACCGTTGGCTGGTCGACCGGACGGTCGACCGCCAGGCCACCCAGGCTCCAACGTCTAGTTTTTCTAGCTCTATAAATTGGGGCATTTGGGGCTGTTTTCTTTAAGATTTCAGGAGAGTTTTTGGGCCAGTTTTTTCTACCCTTACAAGAGGTTTTTCTCCACAAATTTGAGAGCAAATATTTCCAATCAAAAAGAAAGTTTTATCAAGAGTGTTTAAAGAGATTTCTTGAGTTTTTTCTCCACCATCTCTTTCCTTGTTTTCTCACACAAACACTTTAGCTATCCATTGATTATTCATTCTATAGGAGTGTTGTAGTGAGATTGTTTTTAGGTGATCAAAGTGTTGTGATCCCCAAAAACTTCATTTGTACTTTGAGGAGGCGGACGTGTGTGTTCGCATTGTTTCGGGTTCTAGTGGGAACTCGGTGTTTCGAGTTCGGGTGCGAACTTGTTGTTTGAGGTGCGGCCTCAGCGAGCTAGTGAGCTTGCGGTGTGTACGGACTAGGGAGTCCGAGAGCTTGTAGGTGTTGCGGCACCGAGTGATCCGGTGGGATCGATTATAGTGGAAATCCTTCATGTGTCGAAGGCGGGAATGTAGAGCAAGTGTGCTCGAACCTCGAAACAAATCCCTTGTGTTTGCGATTGCTCTCTCTCTCTCTCTCTCTCTCTCTCTCTCTGTCTCTTGTTATATCTTGCATGCTCTTATTGTCTTTATCATTATATGCTTGATATACATTGTGTGCTTATTGATACATGCTTGGGATTGTTTGCTAACACTTGTATTCAACCAAGAGAGCCAACGCGGCACCTCAACTCTTATCTAGGGGAATCTAGAGGAGTTAGTCCAGAGCCCTTCACGGGGAATTCGGCTACACTCTTATGTTATACGTGGTGTTTAGTTTAAATAGTTTGTTTAGGTCATAATAGTTTTTAATTCCGCATTTAGTGACCATTAGATTAGCCATCACCTATTCACCCCCCCTCTAGGTGATTTACAGAAAATTGGACTCAGGGGAGGTGAATCCCCACTGACTCTGTGAAGAGTTGAAATTATTCTGGAAATTATAGTTATAAGATTGGGGGCATGGGTTATTTGATTCGGATAAGACCAATCCCGCACACTTTGTTGGTTAAAGTTATGATATGCCGGGTTGGTAATATCTGAAAAAGAGGTTGGTGTGTAATATGGATTACTATTAAAATTGAAAAAATTGTTATTATAAGCCATATTACACAATAAAATACAAACAAAGAAAAAAAACAAACAAATAAGCAAACAAATAAAAAGAAAAAATTCTAAACTAAGTTAGGGTAGACCTATGACCTAGACGACTCCTAACTGGTTAGACTGTCCACGAGAGGTATAATGCAGACTTTGACCACAAGCTAATCAGCCAGGTCAGGGCAAAATTGGTGGGAGGTTATCCGTCAAAGACGTTCCTTAATTAAGTAACCACCAACCTTCGGGCTTTCAGTCCTTAATCCCCTTCCTAGACACTGATTTGGCAGGAGTCAAATTCCAACACCTTTTCCCCTTAGGATAATCTCCTAATTGAGTCCGAGATGTCCCTAGGGCCAATGTTTACTCATTTTGAGATAGGCTTGGGTTAGTGAGTGAGGAGAGTGTTTGTGGGCTAAGGGAGGGTAATGACTTCCCCACCTTATCTTGTTTATAAGACAAGCCCTTAGATCAATTTAGTGCAGTGTACAAGAAAAGCAACACTTAAGCAATGTAAACAATCCAAAAGTGTTCTTATACTAGATGCTATGCACACGTACCTTTGCTCCAGCACTCTTCAACAGTAAATAGAAAATGTAATGAAATAGACACGTGCCTAAATGCAAAGTCTAAATCATTTTTTTTAGCATTTACAATCATCATTTTACTGTTGAGGTTAGAAAGTAAATATAGTAAGACAAATAAGGAAATAAATGCTACAGATATTTAAACTACGCAATTCAGCCAACCTGCAAAAAATACAGGTTAGTAGTTCACTCAGTTTGCCACAAGACTGTAGCAAATCTGAGGGCTTCTTGGCTCTACTTTCTTGAGCAGAGTCCAAGGCCACTTATGTGTCTACTACAGCAAGAATTCCTTGTTGTTAAATTGTACAAAAAACAAAGAAGAAAGTTAACCAAAAATGTAAACTTTAAAGAGAATTACTTACCGTCCCTCCCCAGCAACGGCGCCAAAATTTGATTGAGGTAAACCTGCACACAAGAATACAGAATTTCAGAACTAAGAATGAAAAGTGCAAGTGCTCAATTCTACCGCAATAGCAAGTGGCTATGCGGGTCGTGATCCACAAGGAAGGACTAGCGATGGAAGCTTTTAAGCAAGTTCTCTTTTATGCTACCATTAATGGTTAAAAATTCTTCTTTTAGTTCTTAAAAAGAAAAGAAAAATAAATTACAATGAAGTTAGGCAGAAAGTGAGAGATTGGGAAGATGGAGAAACCAGAATTGGATATGTACAAAGAAATGGAAAAGGAGTGATAAAAGAAGTGGGTGTTGTTGGTGTTCTAAACTAAATAATTAAAAGAAAGACAACCTAAAAATTACTTACCTCTTCAGTGCTCATATACCTTGGATCCGTTGCGACAACTTACCTTGTCTTTGAAGGCAATCAAGCATGGTGTATAGAATCTTCCCCATTCTCGATTTACACTACGAATAAAAGGGCAAACTATACTAGCAAGAGAAGGGTTGTTCAACACCATAGGCCATCAAGGGCACTTGCAATGGCTAAGTAGTCTCGAGGCTATCAGATTCTCTTGGATTGCAACACATCAGAGAAGAGTAAAAGAAAACAAGAGTAAAGAAAGAAAAAGAAACTTTGATTCGATTCAAATAACAATGAAAGAAGAGATTACTTACACTAGTGTCACCTGCAGTACAAGCTTGCTCTCATTCCTCCATGAAAGTCGTCTCTCCTCTCTGTTACATAAAGAAAAGTAAAAATTACATAAAAATAAAACTAAAAACCTAAGTTATAAACTACAAATTATCCTAAGTTCTATTCTCTGCTTGGTCGTTCTCCCTTGCCTTTGAGATTGTAGGTATTTATAGAAGAAATGCAGATGTTAGAGGAGTATGAAGATATGAAAATCTGGCTATTTCTGAATTTGAATCCTCCCTTATCTCCAAACTTGATTTGATGTGGATATTCAGTTCTGATCTGCAGTTTGTTGGCGTGTTGATTTCTGAATGTCACTTATCAAATGATATAATTAGAAATAGTGATCAACATAAGAGTTGTAGCTCTGTAAGTCCTCTTCCTGAATCATTTGAATCATCAGATTTGAGATTCGGCAACGAAAGTTATGATTCAAATACTGAAATGTATCTAGTCAGAATCTGAGTCAAACTTGCTTCATCTCATCCGTTGATCTTCTCTCTATCCATTTATCTCTCTGTATTTGATATTATCCTCGATTGATCTTTAGCTAACCAAAATGGATTTATAGAAAGCTGAATTTATTGGTTTCCATTTGGTGTTATCTTTCTGATTTGCTCTGATCTTCAGCTGAACATTTGCCCCAATCTTTGATTTGTTCTAACTAGATCTAGGATCATCCTCAGCTAACCAAATAGATCCAGTTAAATCTGATTTTAACTGATATTTATTTGGTTTAATCATCTTTCTCTTCATTATTATCTTCTACAAAATAGACATTTAAGACAAACAAATTAGCAGATTTATTACACGATAAATGTAAGAGTGTAATAAAAAAGAATGCAAAATATGTGTACGATCAGTGCTTCAAAAACGCGAGCTTGGTGAATCTCACGTTTAGGTTGCCAAACGCGAACTTCACGTGTCTGAAATGGTTCAGAAGAGACGCGGGTCTGAACCTCGCATCCTACCTCTATTGGACAAACAGTTGTTCCAACTTGTAGTTGACGCGCACGCCGCCTCTGTCGCCGCTCGGCATTCCGGTTACGTCGTGTGGGTTGAAGGGAACCCCTGGTAACCTAGCGCTGAGGAAGGGGATGAACAAGCTAAACATCAGGAACGTTAACCACGCGGGTCTCCTGGGAGACGTTGACGCAGGCGTTACGCATGATGCGATTAGCCACGACATCCTTCTCACCAGTCGCGTCTGAGAGGATCTTAGAGCGGACTTGAGAGCAAATCCCTGAAGAGACTTTGCGGTAGACCCGTGCCTTAGGGCTCTTGGAGCCAGAAGAGAGGAACTCTTCATACTTCGCCTGGTCGAACTCCACGACAAGTGATTCGACGTTTTTCCCATACAGGTGACGTCACCTTGCGCCACAACTTGCTCGTCAGTAGAGAAAGTAGTCCCCAGCGGAGTCGCCATCTCTTGTTTGGTGGGAGAAAATTCAATGTAAAATTTCCTTGAATCAACGAAGAATTACAACGAAGCAATACTCCTACTACAAGGGAGGAAGATGTTTAAACTTGAATCTCCCTTTTGTTTAGTGCTGGGTTCTTGATGTGGCGGTGGAAAGTGAATCTTGTTTTCCGTTGACCGGGTGAACATTAGAACCTCTTGGGAATCCTCTCTTTGGATAGCAGACGGAGTAACACAGCTCCTATCCACTAGGATCTCAAAGAGATTGTAGGCAAAGACAAACTTGTACACAGCAAGTTGTTAGAAGAGTTGAACTCTCTCTTTCCTTTTAGTGGAAGTTCAAGAATTATCCGATCAACCAACCCCTTCTCCATAGCAAACGGGGCTATTTACAGAGGTTTTAGGGGTGAACGTGCCCCCTAAAAACGCTCCATAATAGGAGTTAACTCCCTCATTACGTGGGCAGTAATTGACCCAACAACGAGGGCAGTTATAACCGAGACGCGGGTTTTTTGCCTTGCGTCTTGGTGCTGCAGTGATACTGAGACGCGGGTTTCGACCCTCGCGTCTTGGTGCTGCAGTGATGCTGAGACGTGGTTTTGACCCTCGCGTCTTGGTGCTGCAGTGATGCTGAGACGCGGGTTTTGACCCTCGCGTCTTGGTGCTGCAGTGATAGCTATGATTAACCCTGCGTTTGGAGTTTGGACTCTACTTTTTGATGACTTGTCCTCATTGATTTTTAGACAGCCTACACTAAATGCTTCATTTTAGAATGGAAGATAGGATTGGAGGCGAAGGAGATGGAACTAATATTATAACACCAAATTATGGGGGTTGTGAGACTGATATGCAAGTCACAGAACAGGGAGTGCAACCATGAGATTTTCGTCACCGTGTAAGCTAATTGGTTATACTCTGCTTCATACTAGAGCGGGAGATCATTCGATGTTTCGTAGCACTCCAAGAAATGGGACAACCACCAAGATAGATACAATAACCACTAGATGATGCTTATTATAACACCCCGATCCCGCGGGTACGGAGACGTTACTGCAACGTATATACGTAAGTCAAAAATAGCCTCCTATATATATATATATATATATATATATATATATATATATATATATATATATATATATATATATATATATATCTGTGTGAGTGTCTGCGCGCGCGCGCATCAGTACAAACAAGAATCAGAGTACGAAAGTACATGGTGCATTATACATTCCAACATATGAGTACAATTACAAAGTTATCACAAGATGTGACACAATATTATAAGAATATTATATTACTGATAGGCACAAATTCGAGAATAAAAGGAAATATACAATTGTGAATAGTATAAAATATGCTTAGAATTACAAAAAAAACTCGAGAGATAAGCCAGGGGGCCTGAAAGAATAGGGCTTTGAATGGTCAACTATTGATTCATGACGCTACCGCTGTGCAACTCTGATCACCAGGAAGTCCACCACGATCCAAACTCCAAGATCTGAACATGCAGGTCTAAGAGAGTCAGGACTCCCCAACGAGTGACGTGGTGAATGCCAAGTGGCTGCATAGATAAGCACATGTGTATCAATAAATCTGAATAAAAAATCATGTATTGAAAATCATGTCGGTGAGCATAGGCATACAGGAGCAGGTAAGGAGGTAGCAAGTAAAGTAAATATGGTAAAACAAGTTATATAAGCTCAAATTACCGATCTGTGAGGTTAGTACGTCGAAGAAATAATCCAAAAAAAAAACCCTTATATATATACCATATATACCTCACGTCACTGTATCCTGAGTTCATATAACCTGAGCTATCTCCTAAACTAAGAAAACAACATAAAAACTAAAAACACCGATAAAATTGATAATACCAAATACAAGCAAAATCGCTTGTACAAGCTCAGTTTACGACTTCATGAGACAAATACATCGAATGAATAATCCAAAAAAGGAAATCCTCATCTATATACCTTATGCCTCACTTCACTATAATCCAAGTGTATACAACCCGAATTGCAAAACAGCATGACGAATTATTACTTAGTATCTTAATTACTCGTCTAACTCATATATCTAAGTATGTATACAAGCATACATTCCATATCACATACCTCCATATATGAGTAAGTCGAGGTTATTATTGGAAACTGATGATGAAACCAATGGGAGCTAAAGAAGAGCTGCTTCTTTTAACGGAAGCATCTAACGCGATCTTCGCATTTTTGAAGCCGCGTCTCTACAGCAATTGAGAGTCGCGTCTCTACATCAATTGAGAGTCGCATCTCAACTTCGTTGAAGTTCACGTCTCCACTTGATCAGCATGACAACCGCGTCTATGAGGTCTGCGTTCTCTCACATACATAAAGTATGTCTCTATTTCTGCAATCTGTTCAACAGTATACTGGTAAAAATAACTGACAACTCTGCTGGTTCAATAGTATACCGATAAACAAATCAGAGCTTATAACAAGTGCTAGATTGAGTTTTTAAAACACTTGTGATTATATTTCCTAGATACTTCAAGGAGTTCAACAATACACTTACGAATACCATAATCCAGACAGGATCAAGCTCAGAGCATCTCAAAAGAATGCCAGTCCAATCATGAAAAGTCTGAAATAAACTAAAGTCCAAAGTGTTTCAAAATCCATCCTAGTCAATTGCGGAGTTTTAAAAATTTTGGGGGGGTTCTGTAGGCTGTCTAAAAAATTACAAAAGATAAGTCATTAGAAGCGAACCTCATTTCGAGGTGAAGGTGGCATTTCAAACTAAAACGCGGGCTTTGCGTCCAAAGTAGCACGGAGACTTCAGAAGTGGGCCTGAGTAAACCCGCGTTCAACACGAGTCTGAGTAACTCTGTGTCCTAACCAATGTGAATCTAAGGAACTCCGCATCTTACGTGGGTCTGAGCAACCCCGCGTCCTATTTCAAGCGCATGTCTGAGCAATTCGGTGCTCCACCTCAGACGCGGATCTGAGAAACCCTGCGTCTCACTTCAAACGTACGTCTGAAGAGCTCCGTGTTCTAACTGAGACACCCGTGTCTACAATAAGCAATGCAAGGTCCGCGTTCAGCGCGAGACCCATGTTTCTGTTGTAACTGACCCCATTACTGGGTTAATTAACTCTCCACGTAATATGAGAGTTAATCACCATTATGGAGGAATTTTAGGGGACATAATCCCCTATGAGTCCTTATAAATAGCCTAAGGAGCTATGAAAGGAAAAGAGGGGAGGCTTTTCAGAGATTGAGAGCTAAGAACTCTCAAGTTAAAAGCTTCTTACTTTTTAACCACAAAGGTTCAGAGAGAGAGAGAGAGAGAGAAAGGAGTAATCAGTGGGCTCTAAACACTTAGTATTATTAAAAACAAAGCTCTCTTCTGATTGATCTTTGAGAGGGTCCTGAAAAGAAGCTCGACATTCGACCGGTCAACGGGGAACAAGAATCACTCTCCATCATCACACGAAGAACCCAGCCTTAAACAAAGGAGAAAACCAGTTCTTCTCCTCTCTCTTGTAATTGAAATTGTTCCATTGCAACTTTTCAACCACTCAAGGAAACTTTACTTCGCACCACTTTTCTGACCAAACAATATCGTTCTTGACGAATAGTCTATAATAAGATTAGTAGATGTCCTACATGTTCTCGGTTACTCTGGAAGTAGACCATAATATCGAAAATAAAGAAACCCGATAACTGATCGTAATTAAATAAAGAAGAACCGACAATAATAACGAATTCTGAAGGTTTGGCGTCAATTACTCTGAAAAACATAACTAAGAACTCATAATAACTACCCTCTGAATGATACCCCAACTGTAAATTAAATATCTAGAGAATTCTCAAGTCCTGCAAAGCTTGTCAAATATATTTTCAATAAAGACTATGACAAGTTTGATTCAGATGCGGTGAGAAAACCCAGTTCACTAAGTTTATGCAACACATTAAGCGGGAGATGTCTGTGGAATGAGGCTAGGATACTAAACTTCTGACGGATCTAGCCACGAGCTAAGTTAGGATCAGGTGGGGGCTATTGTGTAACACAGCATCAGGTGCTAAGCACTAGGGCGCGGTGGAGCTGCAAGGCTGGCACTTAGCAAAGCTCATGTGGTGAAGTTATCACATAACACTGTGTTAAATTCTAAGCACTAGGGTACAGCAAAGCCCACACCTGGTTGATCTTACATGGCTAGATCTCGACTCTCACTTGGAGAGGCTAGTGGGGTCCATAGTTCATCAAATCTGTAAAAATTGCTAGGCAATATGGCTCCAAAGAATATGATCGAGGATCACAATAACCAAAATGAATCCTAATTGCCGTCTTCTGGTTGTCAACTCTACAACAGATCAATTCTGAAGATATCTGAGCTCCGTAAAGTTAATAGAAGAGACTGCGGTCGCCACTTGAATAATATAAATAAAATTATCGTAGCTCTGTCTAACAGGAATCCTGAATCTAGATAACTATTTCATACCGACATTCCTCGTGTAGTGATACAGTCTATCTGATTTCATAAGTGATAATTGCCCCACTATCTGTACTAATCCCGTGGTGCGTTCATACATATGAGAATAGAAGGCGAAGCCGAAGAACCATCAGATATAAGACAATACGGTGTACTAGAATTCAAAAACTGTCAAAAGGTGAGAGAGAACCACATCTATCCTGCCGCTACCTCGCTAGTCTACCCATATCTTAAGTTGGTATAAAGACTACGAAAACCAGAATATTAAAAATGGAAGAGATTCAGGAATCAAAGGAAGAAAGATCAAGAAGAAGTAGATAACTCTGCACTTGTAGTTAGATTGTATAACTCCGACTCATGCATTCTAGTTGCAAATGTTTTTACCAATAATTTGCTGATTGGTTGTACTGTAGAGCCTAGGCTCTGATATCATCCAGTAACGCGTTGATCCCGCGGGTACGGAGACATTACTGTAACGCATATATGTAGGTCAAAAATACACTCCCATATATATGCTAAGCATCAGTATAGGTAAGAATTAGAGTATGAAAGTACGTGATGCATTATACATTCCAACATATGAGTATAATTACAAAGTTATCACATGATGTGATACAATATTACAAGAATATTATATCACTAATAGGCGTAAATGTGAGAGTACAAGAAGATATATAATTATGAATAGTACAAAATATTCTCACGAATTACAAATGAAAAACTCGGGAGACGAGCAAGAGCTTGGAAGGATAGGGCTTTGGACGGTCAACTGCTGATTCATGACGCTACCGCTGCGCAACTCTGATCACCAGGAAGTCCATCACGGTCCAAGCTCCGAGATCTGAACATGTAAGTCAAGTTGGAATCAGGACTCCCCAACGAGTGGTCTGGAGAATGCCAAGTGGTGTGCATAGATAAGCACACGTATATCAATAAATCCGAGTAAAAAAAATATGTATTAAAAATTCTGTCATGAACATAGGCATATGGGAGCAGGTAAGGAGATATCAACTAAAGTAAATATGGTAAAACTAGCTATATAAGCTCAAATTACCGATCGGTGAGGTTAGTATGTTGAAAGAATCCAAATAAGGAAACCCTCATATATATACCATATATACCTCATGTCACTATATCCTGAGTTCATATAACCTGAGTTGCCTCCTAAACTAAGAAAACAACATAAAAACCGATAAAACCAATAATATCAAATACAAGCAAAACTGGCTATACAATCTCACTTTATGGCTTTATGAGAAAAGTACGTTGTAACGCCCCGATTCCACAGGTACGGAGATGTTACTGTGACATATATATGCTGGTCGAAAATACGCTTACATATATATGCTAAGCATCAGTACAGGCTAAACTCAGAGCATGAAAGTATATGGTGCATTATACATTCCAACATATGAGTACAGTAATAAAGTTATCACAGAATGTTACGCAAATTATAAGAATATTAAATCACCAATAGGCGCAAATGTGAGAATACAAAGAGATAAACAATTATGAATAATATAAAGGGTGCTTTCGAGTTACAAAGGAAAACTCGAGGGACGAATAGGGGCTTGGAAGGATGGGGCTCCAGACGTTCTGATAATGATCCATGCTTCAGTTGCGCATCTCTGATCAGCATCCGGGAGAATCCACAAGTTTCAAACTCCGGGATCTAGACATGAGGATCCAGGGGAGTCAGAAACTCTCCAACGAGTGGTGTGGTGAATGCTAAATGGTATGTGAGGATAAGCACACTTGTATCAATAAATCCAAATCAAAAGAGCATCTACTGAAAACCGTGTCGTGAGCACAGGCATACAATAGTAGGTAGAGAGATAGTAAATAAAACCAAGAAGGAAACATGCATGGTATAATGTGATAAGAGCAGGATACTGATGGAATAGAACACAAGTAAGACAGGATGAATACATATATAATATAATAATAATAAAATCAGAAACCTGAAATAAAACCAGATGAAAGTAAATATGGTAAAACTAGTTGTATAAGCCTAGTTTATGGCTTCATGAGATAAGTATGTTGAAAGAATAATCCAGACAAGGAAACCCTCATCTATATACCATATATCTCACATTATCGTAAACTAAGTCCATTCGACCCGTATTGTAAAACATACAACGAATTATTAGTTAGCATCTTTTATTATTATTACTCATCGTACCCAGATGTCTAGGTATGTTGACTAGCATCCCAACAAACATATATCCACTTCTGAGTAAGCAAGGTTGTTATTAGAAACTAACGGGAGTATCAACGAACAATTTACAATGGGTCCCGTACCTGCCCGGGATCTCGGTCCATGACGTTCTGTTGCTGGTGTAAGAAAATGACCTCAAGGCCTACATGAGGGTCATATTGTATACCCTTTTTCATGATGGTATCAAGGAGGGAGCCAGCGCTCCCCTAGGTCACCTGGAGGCCCTCAGGTCGAATCAGAAGATTTACTTGCACAACATACCTAATACCACTGTTAAGACGATTATATATTCATATCTGTAAGTTTTCTCTGACCCAATGTAAGTTGTCCTAGTTTATAATTTATTATGTAATTATAAATTTATAGAAAAGGCAAGAGCAGGACATGTTCAGGAAGTTACAGGAGTATATAAGCACGATAGATTCAGGTTACTGTATATAATACAGGATAGAAAGATAGGATTCTCGTAAATATGATAATCACAGGTCAAGCAGTCATGTATCTGGTGGCAGGTGATAAGTGATATCAAACAGGTGTCAGATGTCAGGTAATAGCATGCAACAGTCATAATCACGATAGATATCACTATCGCATACATAATGCAGGAAAATAGTATCGATACAGGAGATCGGTACGAATACCGAAAAGAAATATAATTTTGGAAAACGGTTGAAGTAAAGGTTTCAAACTCTTCACAACCATCGAAAAAAAATAGTTAAATCATCAAGCAGGTAAACGGAGAAGTAAGCAAGTAAGCATCCAAGCAGAGCTAAGCAGTGCTGGGGACAAGATCAGCAAACAGTGTTTAATCACCAAAGCGCCCGGTGGAACCCGAGAACGTCTCGGCTTAAGATGTGAGTGTAAAATCGGTAGAGTTCCTCCTAAGCATGTTTAGTGGTAAAATGCTGGGTGCTAAACTGCCTTTCCAGGCGTTACTAGAAAGTCCAGAGGACTTTGATAAACCTCGGAGAGATTAAGCTCGGAGGGTAGACCTGAAAGCAAAAGTACCTACAGAAGATGTTAGTACCAAACAACACACATGTAGTATATAGTCTATACTATTACAAGCATCAGTCTACAGAATACAGATACATAACACTGTACAGATACACATGTTCAAAAATCCAATATAAAGTCTCAAAAAATACAGTAAACGCCCGTCGAAGCAGGGTATCTAGAAAAGCGAGAACACTCGCCTAAATACGGTAAACGCCGTGAAATCCCCGAACTCCAAAACTCCAAGTAACCAACCTGTGAACGCATTCAAATAATAGAAAATAATATATATATATATATATATATATATATATATATAGGGAGAGAGAGAGGAGATAGAGGAATCAAGGGAGAGAGAAAAGTTGGTGGGATTGGTGTGATTGATTAGAGGGGAATTAAATGCGAGAGAGAGAAGAGAACTGTGATCACCGCATCTCCCACAGGTGAATCCGCGTTCACTGGGTTGATCCCAGATGCGGGACTGAGGTTCGCATCTGGTACGAACAGAGTACTCGTCATAAATGAGGAGAGAGAAAAAGTGATTGGGATATTTATAGTGCGACTGAGAATATTCTGCAGAAAGAAAATGAAAGAAAAGAAATAGAAAAGGTAAGGAAAAAGAATGAGTAGAGGAGAAAAATTAGAAAAGAGAAAAATAAAATTTTTTTTGATTAAAATCTCGAAATCTGAGAAAACACTGAAAACTTCAGAAAAACCCAAAAAATGAAGTAACTCGGAAAGATTCCCAAAAATTCAAAAAAATAATAAATATTTTTTTAAGACATATAGGGAAATCAAATTTTAAAAATTCAATCCCATTTTTAAAATAAAAATCCTAGAATCTACTGGCAATACTGATTGACACCAAATCTGGTGAATTTTGATAAATTCAGAAAAAATCTCTAAAAATATATTTAGATAGAAAATATGATTTTAAGAAATAATATAAAGCAATTTCTAGAAATTTAACTTCTTTCATAATTTAAAAATCCGAGAATCGATCAGCGGCTCCGGTCGACACCGGTTTTGAAGATTTGCAATTTAATTTGGAAAATTTTCAGAAAATCATGAAAAATTTAAAATATTAGAAAATGATGCTTGAAACTATAATCGTTCAAATTTGATTACCATAAGGTCAAATCGATTAGTATACTGGGATATACTCAGATCGGGGTCTCTGGTTTAGACTCGAGTTGATCCTGAATCAGGAATGATCCAAATACCAAACGATGATATAAATAATCATAAAACAAATTAAATACGAGAAAAAAATAAAAGAATATGATTAAAAATTAGAATACGTATCTAAGTATGTATTCCAGGAACGGGGTGTTACATTCTACCCATCTTACAAAAATTTTGTCCTCGAAATTTCGATAAGGGGAAGATGAACACAGGACGAATAGGGATGGGAATTATACCAACTAAAATATGAATAACTAAGGAAATAGTTAATAATCAACTGAACGGTACACTTGGGATCTGGGCTTCTCCTGCGCTCCTTGCCGTATAAAACTTCTGATTGTGATATATCATTACTGATCTGATATTCGTTACGAAGAATAAAACTGGAACTTCTGAGAACTAATCCACTCGGAATAATATATAAAATGAGCTGTCAAAGGAACTGGCCAACCTTTACTACTTGAATTCTGTTAGAACTAACGATGATACCCCAGGACTACGATACTTTATCTTTTTAGACCCCATACTTTATATGTTGAGCGGGAAGCTATTTCTAACAAGAAGTCTATAACAAGATTACCACATATTCTGCATGTTCTCTATCACTCAGGAAGTAGATCAAAATATTGCAGATATAGAGAACCCGATAAGCTGATCGTAATTAAATATAGAAGACCAATAATAAAAGGGGTTCTGAATGCTGGGCATCGATTACTCATAAAGGCCTAACTAAGAACTTGTAAGAGACGTAAAGAGTTCTGCAAACTGACTTCTGGATGAAAACTTGTCTATAATTTAAATATTCAGAGAATACTCAAGTCCTGCAGGGTTGGCCGAAAGGATCGTCAATAAAGATTAGAAGTAGTGAGAAAATCCAGTTCGTTAAATCCATGAAAATACGTTAGGCAGAAGAAACCCGGGGAACGAGGCTAAAGTATTAATCTCTGACAAAACTAGCCTTAAACGAAGTCAGGACTAGATGGAGCCCTTACATAATACAGCGTCTGACGCTAAACGTTAGGGTGCAGTGGAACTAACGCTTTCCAAAGCTTGCAATTGGCGAAGCTCATACTGCGAAGTCAGCGCATAACACAGAGCTAAATGCTAAGCGTCAGGTGGTGCAGCAAAGCCCACATCTGGTTGAGTTTGTGTTACTAGAACATGACTCTTGGTTAGCGAGGTTAGCAAGTTCCATGGTACATTAAATCCATAAAACTGCTGAATGTTGTGGATCCAAAAACATGATCAAGAATTTCTACTAACTGAGATAAGTCCTGAGTGTTGTATGCTGGATATCGACTCTACGGCGGATCATTTCTAAAATTCTAGAGCTTCGAGAAGTTGATAGAAAAGATCATGATCATTCCTAGAGTAATATGAATAGATAAAATCGTAGCTCTGTCTAGCAGAAATCCTAATCCCAAAAATTCATTTCATACCGACTCTCTCCGTGCAGTGATATAATCTGTCTGATACATAAGTGATGGCTAGCTTACTTTCTGTAATGATTACAGACGTGTCCATACATATAAGAATGGAATGTGAAACAGAAGAACTGAGTCATATAAGATAATACAATGTATTAGAATCGAAGAATGCCAGAATAGGGTGAGAACGAACCATATCTGCCGACCACTTCCATACTAGTCTATTCATATCTTAGATTGACATAAAGATCACAAATCAGAATAGTAAAAATGGAAGAGATAGGAATAGCATGACAAAAGGGAGGAGGGCACGAAAATCTAAGATTAATGACAATAGTGCAATAAGGAGGATATAATATAGAAAACTCACCAACTCATAGACATGATAAAAATGAGGATAATGGTTACAGGTCTTATCTTCGGGGTTCCTGACCCAGATATTAGGCATCCCTTCCTGTTCTTACTCCATTCAATTTCTTGACTTCTTCTTCGGTCAAATTATATGTTTACCTCCTTACGCCATCTGTCCTAACTTTTGGTCTCCTCTGTGCCTGACTATAGGTTTTTCGCCGGGTTGGAGTGAAGGTCCTCTGCCAATAGTGGATTCTCTACCAACGGTGGTATTGGATATGTTGATTGGATCGGTGCAGTATTCTCTGTCTTCTTGAATGGACATCACTCTTCAAATGATCCTCAGACTCGCACACAAAACATAATTTTATAAGTTTCCCAATGACTGCATTGTAAGTGTCTGGCTTTAGATAGTACTCTCATAACTTATGCTGAGGGTGAGGTTGAAGTGGTTGCTTGGCTAGTAAGGTATCCGGGGTCTATCTGAGTCTTTATTTTTAGGCCTTACTGGAATCTACTTGCTCGGTTCTCCTCGTCAGCCACCTTGTACAGTGTAAACTGACTATGCTTTAGGAACTTTGCAGCATACTTGTCTACCATTCGATCCTCCTACTACAATCTGATAATTTATCCTTCCATCTCTTTTTGAGCTATTACAAGGAAGAATTTCTCATAGAAATCCTTTGAGAACTGGTCCCAAGTGATGGCTTCTCTAGTTTTGCGCCTTTCGCCAACCACCATGTTCTGGCCGAATCCATCAATTTAATCTTGGCCACTTCCATCTGGATCTTATCAGGGACTTGGGCTACCATCAGAAGATCTGTTGTGCTTACCAGTATTCCTTCACATCCAGGGGTTTCTCCATGCCCGAAAAGATCACCGACTGTTATCTACTAAAATCTGAGATATTGCCAGGCGTTTGCTTCTGGGGTGCAACCATAATCTTTGGTGCAAGATCTCCATCTATTCCTATCGACTTTCCATCATACTCAAATCACTTCAAGTCAACACCTCTCTGCTAGGGCCACCTAAGAAGAACCAGAACTGTTATGATTTACCCATCTTCTCATGTTCGAGTTGGTCTAAGAATAACGAGGAACTGAAGTATGACAAGATGAGAGAACTTCAGAATTTGAGGGAGAGATTAACAAGAGAAATTAGATAACTCTGCACTTGTAGTTGGATTGTATAATCAGGACTCATGCATTCCAGCTACAAATTTCTTTACCATTATTTGCCAACTGGTTGTACTAAGAATGTGAGAGCCTAAGCTCTGATACCACCCTGTAACACCCTGATCCCACGGGTACGGAGAAGTTATTATTATGTATGTACGCAGGTCAAAAATACCCTTACATATATACGCTAAGCATCGGTATAGGCAAGAATTAGAGTACGAAAGTACGTGGTGCATTATACGTTCCAACAAATGAGTACAATTACAAAGTTATCACAGGATGTGATACAATATTACAAGAATATTACTTCACCGATAAGCCCAAATGCGAGAATATAAAGAGATATACAATTATGAGCAGTACAAAGGGTGCTCTCGAGTTACAAGGGAAAACTCAAGGGACGAACAGGGGCCTGGAAGGATTGTGCTCCAGACGTTCTGCCAATGATCCACGCTTCAGCTGCACATCTCTGATCAGCATCCGGGAGAATCCATAAGTTTCAAACTCCAGGATCTAGACATAAGGATCCAGGGGAGTCGAAACTTCCCAACGAGTGGTGTGGTGAATGCTAAATGGCGTGTGAGGATAAGCACACTTGTATCAATAAATCTAAATAAAAAGAGCATGTACTGAAAATCGTGTCGTGAGCACAAACAGGTAGAGAGATAGTAAATAATACCAAGCAGGAAACATGTATGGTATAATGTGATAAGAGTAGGAGAATGGTGGAATAGAGCACAAGTAAGGCAGGATGAATAGATATATAATATAATAATAATAAAATCATAAATCTGAAATAAAACTAGATGAAAGTAAATACGGCAAAACTGGCGGTATAAACCCAGTTTATGGCTTTAAGAGATAAGTACGTCAAAGGAATAATCCAGACAAAGAAACCCTCATTTATATACCATATATCTCACATCATCGTAAACTGAGTCCATTCGACCTGAATTGTAAAACATACAACAAATTATTAGTTGGCATCTTTTATTATTATTACTTATTGTACCCAGATGTCTAGGTATGTGGACTAGCGTCCCAGTAAACATATATCCACTTCTGAGTAAAGCAAAGTTATTATTGGAAACTAACAGGGGTATCGACAAACAATGTTTACTGTGGGTCCCGTACATGCCCGGGACCTCGTCCATGACGTTCCGTTGCTGGTGTATGAAAACGGCCCCAAGGCCTACATTAGGGTCATATTGTATACCCTTTTTCATGATGGTATCAGGAAGGAGGGAGCCAGCGCTCCCCTAGGTCACCTGGAGGCCCTCAGGTCGAATCAGAAGATTTAATTGCACAACATACCTAATACCACTGTAAAGACGATCATATATTCATATCTATAAGTTTTCTCCGACCCAATGTAAGTTGTCCAAGTTTATAGTTTATTATGTAATTATAAATTTACAGAAAAGGCAGGAGCAGGACATGTTCAGGAAGTTGTAGGAGTATATAAGCACGATTGATTCAGGTTACTGTATATAATACAGGATAGCAAGACAGGATTCTCATAAATATGATAATCACAGGTCAAGCAGTCATGTATCTGGTGGCAGGTGATAAGTGATATCAAACAGGTGTCAGGTAATAGCATGCAACAATCATAATCACGGTAGATATCACTATCGCATATCATAATACAGGAAAATTGTATCGATATAGGAGATCGGTACGAATACCAAAAAGAAATATAATTTTGGAAAAACGGTTGAAGTAAAGGTTTCAAACTCTTCACAACCATCGAGAAAAAAATAGTTAAATCATCAAGAAATTAAAAGGAGAAGTAAGCAAGTAAGCATCCAAGCAGAGCTAAGCAATGCTGGGGATAATATCAGCAAACAGTGTTTAATCACTAAAGCGCCTGGTGGAACCCGAGAACGTCTCGGCTTAAGATGGGAGTGTAAAACTGGCAGAGTTCCCCCTAAGCATGTTTAGTGGTAAAATGCTGAGCGCTAAGTGATTAGTCTACAGTTTTGCATTATTATATCACATTTTTCCACTGATTTATGAAGAAAATGTCGGTCTAAACCGTGTTTTGGTCTCTCTTGTAGATAATCAAGACAAGGAGGACAAAAGGGTAATAAGAGCTCAATTAAACCCATTTTCTAGTAATTAAATTTGCAATTCTTAGAGGCCAAGTAAGGGATCTTCTAGAAGATACATTGAACCTAGACCCTTGCGCACGTCAGACGAATATTCGGATGAAAATACCCGAATCTGAGCATATTTGGAAGGTCCCCGAAGCGCCGCGAACTCCCGCACCAAAACCAGGGACCTTGGTCCCTAGTATTGCAGTGGAAACGCGGCAAAGCCGCGTTTCCACGGCAAAGTTGTGGGGCCACGCGTCGGTCTTCGACGCGTGGCCTTGTCTCATCTTCTAGAACCCTCCTTTGCCTATAATACTGTAGGGTTTGGCTGAAACGCAAACAGATTTGGATTTAGGCTAAGTTTTCTATCTTTTAGTGTAGAGTAGTATAGGTGTTCTTCTTCTTTTATTTTATATTTTTTTTAGATCATGTATTAGGGCAGAGAGATTCAGAGAAAGAAGAGAGAGAATGATGTAATAGACGGTGACAATCTATGTAAAGGTTCTTCTTTCTTCTCCATTGTAATCTTCTCCATCTTTTACATGATGCTTACCTAACTTTTCTTCTCATGGTAATCTAACTATTAACCACTAACTATCTAACCACTCACTTGATAATCCACATGAATCTAGTAGTCTCTACAAGGCCTTGCTCTTGCAAGAGCCATTGATGGCTCATGATGATGGTTTCTAACATTCTAACATTTCTAACACCTAACCCACTAACTTGCTAACTTGCAATGTCTTCTTTATTTCATGCTCACCTCTAACCGGTTTTGATGAATTAATAGTAGCTTGCAACTTGTTATGTGGCATGAATGTGTTGTTTGAATGTAGAAGAACCATCTTATGGGCCATGCTCTATATCGTCTCTTGAAGCCAAGGATTAGTGATGGCTAAGGATCCATGTGAGACATCTATCACTAAGAGATTAGCATGGTTAGTGGAGCAATTAGTAGTTAGTAGTCATGAGTTTTCTTTCATAGTTTTTCCTTCTTTTTACTTTGTTTTAAAATCAATTTCCAAACTCTTTTATCATTTTTTTCAAAACCTCTTCTTATTCTTTTATCTCTCATTTTCTACTTTCTTGTTTTCTTCCACCAATTTCATAACCACTTCTCTTTGTTTTCTTCACCGTTTTCATCGCCCGTTTTCATCGCTTTCTCCATCTATCACTTTCAGTTTTCCTTTTCTTTTACTTTTGCTCATTCTTTAAACAAAGAAGACTTGTTAACAACCGGCGTGAATAAAAACTGTTAATACTTCTATCGCCTCCCGTCCCTGTGGATTCGACCCGTTGAGCCAATGCTATAATGAAAGTATCGAGGGAACATTAGCACATACACGCTTTTCACTGATTTCATAAAACACACATTTTAAAGTGCTAGTTCCGCCCCCATCAAATTTTTGGTGCCGTTGCCGGGGACGGGAATGGTTTTGATTTCATGTTTTTGTTAATATTTTCTTCTCTATTTTGGTGTGCAGGATAATTTTTACAGAAATTGAACATTGCAGAACTCTCCTTTTGCTTGCATGTCCCTGCTCTAGAAAGCAGGGACCCTGCTTCCTTATTTCTGCCGCAGAAACCCAAGACAAGCCGCGAAAACGCTGAAAATTTGTGGCATTTGTACTTTGTCTTTTGCAGGGACTTTGTAAGTTACATATATTATTATATTTTGCTACCAATTTTCTGCTTTGATTGCCTACACACTGTAATAAACTAAAGAACTAAAATACAGTATTTTGGATGCTTTTAAAATAGTTTAGACATTTGCATTTAGGTACGTGTCAATTTTAATTCCAATATAAGTATTTTATTCTGTTGTTGTGATCTAGACTAAGGTGTACATATGGCATTGCATATAGCATAAGACAAATACGTGGGTCATTTATCGCTTTGTGTTATATTCTTGTCTATATTGGACACTTGCACGGCAAAACCTATACAAGATAAAGTGGGGATTTCATCACCCTTCCTTAGCCCAAAAACTACCTCCTCACTCACAACACAAGCTCTAATAAAAATTGATAGACGTTGGTCCCTAGGGATATCTCGAACTCATTTAGAGATTGACCGAGGGTGGAATTTGTTTTTGAATTTTACTCTTGTGAAATCGGTGTCTAAGGTTGGGGATTAAGAGGTTACGCCTCGAAGATACTATGGTTTGGCGTAATTAAGACCCATTGCTTACGCACGGATACCTCCAACCGTATTTTGTCCCTACCTGACCGATTAGCTTGTGGTCAGATTGAAGCAACAACCTCCCCTGGGTAATCGACCAGTTAGGAGTCGTCTAGGTCAAGGTAAACCCTAGTTTAGGCTTGGTTTTGATTTTTCTTTTCTTTTCGTTTGTTGCTTGCTTTTTTTTTGTTTGTGAAATGAAATTCAACAATAACATTTTTTTCAATCCTAATATGAATCAGTATTTCACACCCAACTCCATTTAATTCAGATAATTTCAACCTGGCCTTTTACAATATGAACCAACCAAATACACCGAGTTAGACTTATCTGAATTAATACAACCCATAGCCCCAATCTTATGACCATAATTTCTAAAATAATCTCAACTCTTCACAGAGTCAATGTGGATTAACCTCCCCTGAGTCAAATTTTCAACCTCCTTGTCCACTATATCCACCTTGTCCACAAATCTCACAATATTTAGTCCCCAATTTCGCTTCTTATACTCTTTTTTTAGACCAACTCATTGAAGAAAAATCTAAGTTAGAAAGAGTATAGAAGCCAACTTGCAAGAGGCCGAGCGACAATATCAGAAAATGTTGGCCTTTCCAATTCCACAATATTTTCAAGATTCATACTCAGTTTCACCTATTCAAAATGGACAACTATCTGTCCTAAAATCGAGTATGGAATGCTTGCGTAAATCTGAGCATCAATCTCAAAATATTTGGACTCACATTCTTCACAAAATTTTCAAAACCAAGATCCCTATACTCCTTTTCTAGAACAACCACTTGAAGATACATCATATCTCTAGAAAAGAGTATAGAAATCTTACAAGAGTCCGCGCTACAATTTCAAAAATCTTCTACATAGTCTATCAATAGGTTAGAACAAGAGTCAATTGGTCAACATTTATAGGAATGAGGAAGCTCTTTCTTATCAACCTTTGGCCAATTCATATATTTCTAACTTTATTTATTTGATTCAGGACTCTTGTTGTTTTGAAAATCAAGATTCAATTTCAGAACATCCAATTGAACTTGACAAATATCAAATTCTTGAAAACTACATTGACATGTTGGTAAGTTATCCCTTTTTTGAGATTGAACTTAAGCATGAATATGATCCTGAACCTCAAGTTGGTAATTCAATTTCACTTCTTGATTTAATAATGACTGAGGTGTTTTTTACCTGTTTTCAAGCTTTTTCCTGAGTCAACATTGGATCCTGCCATCGTGAAATTGAATCGTCAATCTTTTATGATCAACAAATTGAACTTGACCAATTTCATACTTTTGAATGTCTCATTGACAAATTGACAAGTTCTCATTTTTATGAAATTGAACTTAACAAAGAATGTGACTTTGATCCTCAAATTTGTGATCCAGTTCAAATTCTAGAATCAATATTGACTTCTGTTTTTTTACCCAACTTGAGCAATATTTTAGAGTCAATTTTAGTTCCCATACCTGTCATTCTTGAACTGAAATCACCAACCTTAGGAAGTCACATTCCATCATGGGGAAATGAATATGGACTTGAGTTTAACTTCTTGATTTGGACCCACTTTCTAAACCAATCTCGACTCCTTAACCTTTACTTGACTTAAGTCTTTTTCCTGAGTCGGTAATAGTTCCTGTACTTCCTGAGTCCAAATCAATCATTCCATTCTAGAACAAGGGTCTTGATAAATTTGACTCTGAAATTATTTTGAAAATTTGAAAATTAAATGGGGTATAATTCTTAATAAAAATCATTCATATATACATCATAATAATGGGTTGTATTTTAGAGGTCTCTAGTGGGTTCCTCCGAGCTCCACGCAAATTGAATTGGGCCACATTTCATGGACCAATCAAACCACCACCGAAACAACCACCATGAGATGATTTTTCCTTCCCTCTCTATTTGTTTCATGCAAACATACATCACGATGCATTGAGGACAATGCATGAGATAAGTGTGGGGGAGGGTTTACTAACGTAGAGTTTTTAGGTTTTCTTTCTTTTACACTTCTTTTAGGATACTTTTAGAAATCTTCCCTTTTGTATATGATTTTTCACTTTCTTTAAAAAAAAAATTGAATAAGAGACAATGTTTTGATCTATTTTTAAAGAAAATTAAGATGATCTTAGAAATTAAGAAACCTTAAATATGACATCTTAAATCTAGTCGAAATAATGGATCTTATTTAAGATTATAGGCTAAATAAGATAAATTGGAGAGATAATTTTATCTTGAATTTTTTGCCTTAGATAGTATTCACTTCACACTTACATATTTTTGGATGGAAACAAAGACCTAAAATTCCATAAAGTAAAAATAAATAAAAAGAAAATATATATGGTATGAATAAATAAAAATCACTTATTAAGCTGGATAACTATGCCTCAAGAAGCATGATTATTCACGCCTAACGGTGATCATAAGAAACAAATAATCCCTCTTAGTTTTGTGGCCTTGCTTACTCGAGTTCTTAAACCCGAGGGATGTTTTCTCATCTGGTGCCCTAAGACCATCAGATCTGGGAGTCATCGGTAAAAGGCTAGCTACATGGGTGAATTAGAAAGCCTAATGAAGTTAAGGGAAAAAAAGAAAAAAAATATATATATATATAAATAAATGGCTTGATGGTTAGAGTTGAAATCCGAGAAATTTTCATTTTCATAAAGTGCATATAATCTAGGTTTTATGAAGGATAAAATATTCAATCTAATTTTGAATTCATACTTAATTGAAGACAAAATCTTGCATATAGACTAAGTTTATGGGAGAATAATTTTTGGTGGACTTATGATCTTAGATCACTTATATTTTTGCAAAAATATTTCAAAAACTTATCTCTCTTTCAAAATGTGTTTTCAAAATACTAATATTTGTCTTCTTTCTTTATGGATTTTGTGGGTGCAATCCGCTGAAAATCCTTAGGAGACAAAACTCGTCCTCTATGGGTAACCTAGAGGTTTAACGACTTGTTGCACACGCTCAGTGCAATCGCTTCACCTGTGAAAGTGGTGTAATAACATTTGTAGTATAGTTTTTCTTTTCTTTTTTTGCTCGGGACGAGCAAAAGATAAGTGTGGGGGTGTGATTAGTCTATAGTTCTGCATTATTATATCACATTTTCCCACTAATTTATGAATAAAATGTCAGTCTAAACTGTGTTTTGGTCTCTCTTGCAGATAATTAAGACAAGGAGGGCAAAAGGGTAATAAGAGCTTAATTAAACCCACTTTCGGGTCATTAAATTCGTAATTCTTGGAGGACAAATAAGGGATCTTCTAGAAGATACATTGAATCTAAACCCTTGTGCACGTCAGACGAATATCCGGATGAAAATACTCGAATCTGAGCATATTTCGAAGGTCCCCGAAGCGCCGCGAACTCCCGCATCAAAACCAGGGACCTTAGTCCCTGGTATTGCCGCGAAAATGCGACAATAGCTGCGTTTCTAGGGTAAAGTAGTGGAGCCATGCGTCAATCTTCGATGCGTGGCCTTGTCTCGTCTTCTAAAACCCTCCTTTGCCTATAAATACTGCAGGGTTTGGCCGAAAGGCAAGCAGATTTAGATTTAGGATAGGTTTTCTATCTTTTAGTGTAGGGTAGTGTAGGTGTTCTTCTTTTATTTTGTATTTTCTTTTCTTTTTAGATCATGTATTAGGGCAGAGACATTCAGAGAGAGAAAGAGAGAGATTGATGTAATAGATGGTGATAATCTATGTAAAAGTGTCTCCTTTCTTCTCCATTGTAATTTTCTCCATCTTTTACATGATGCTTAGCTAACTTTTCTTCTCATGGAAATCTAATTACTAACCACTAACCATCTAACTACTTACTTGATAATCCACATGAATCTAGTAGCCTCTACAAGGCCTTGCTCTTGCAAGAGCCATTGATGGCTCATGATGATGGATTCTAACATTCTAACATTTCTAACACCTAACCCACTAACTTGATAACTTGCAATGTCTTCTTTATTCCATGCTCACCTCTAACCGATTTTGATGAATTAATAGTAGCTTGCAACTTGTTATGTAGTATGGATGTGTTGTTTGATTGTAGAAGAACCATCTTATGGGTCATACTCTGTATCGTCTCTTGAAGCCAAGAATTAGTGATGGCCAAGGATCCATGTGAGGCAACTATCACTAGGAGGTTAGCATGGTTAGTAGAGCAATTAGTAGTTAGCAGCTATGAGTTTTCTTTCATAGTTTTCCTTCTTCTTTTTACTTTGTTTTAAAAATCAATTTCCAAACTCTTTATCATTTCTCCAAAACCTCTTCTTATTTCATTTTCTTTTATCTCTCATTTTCTACTTTCTTGTTTTCTTCCACCAATTCCACAACCACTTCTCTTTTGTTTTTTCGCCGTTTTCGTCGCCTTCTCCATTTATCACTTTCAGTTTTCCTTTTCTTTTACTTTTGCTCATCCTTTAAACAAAGAAGACTTGTTAACAACCAATGTGAATAAAAACTGTTAATACTTCTATCGCCTCTCGTCCCTGTAGATTTGACCCATTGAGCCAATGGTATAACGGAAGTATCGAGGGAACATTAGCACATACACGTTTTTCACTGATTTCATAAAACATACATTTTAAAGTGTTGGTTCCGTCCCGATCACTAAGCTGCCTTTCTAGGCGTAACTAGAAAGTCCAGAGGACTTTAATAAACCTCGGATAGGTTAAGCCCGGAGGCTGGGCCTGAAGGTAAGAGTACCTGCAGAAGATGTTAATACCATACAACACACATGTAGCATATAGTCTACACTATTACAAGCATCAGTCTACAGAATATAGATACTTCACACTGCACAAATACACATATTCAAAACTCCAATACAAAGTCTCAAAAAATACAGTAAACGCCTGTCGAAGCAGGGTATCCAGAAAAGCGAGAACACTCGCCTAATTACAGTAAATGTCGTGAAATCCCCGAATAACAAAACTCTAAGTAACCAACATGTGAACGCGTTCAAATAATAGAAAATAAACACACACACACACACACACACACACACACACACACACACACACACATATATATATATATATAGAGAGAGAGAGAGAGGAGATAGAGGAATCAAGGAGAGAGAAAAGTTGATGGGATTGGTGTGATTGGTTAGAGGGGAATTAAATGCGAGAAATAGAAGAGGATTGTGATCGTCGCTTCTCCTACAGGTGAGATCTGTGTTCACTGGGTTGAACCCAGATGTGGGACCGAGGTTCGCGTTTGGTACGAGCAAAGCACTCTTCATAAATAAGGAGAGAGAAAAAGTGGTTGGGATATTTATTGTGCGACTGAGAATATTCTGCAGAAAGAAAAAGAGAGAAAAGAAATAAAAAAGGTAAGGAAAAAGAATGAGTGGAGGGGAAAAATTGGGAAAGAGAAAAATATAAATAAAAATATTTGGTTAAAATCTTGAAATCTGAGAAAACACTGAAAACTTCAGAAAAGCCCAGAAAATAAAGTAACTCGAAATGATTCCTAAAAATTCTCAAAAATAATAAATATTTTTTAAAGACATTTAGTGAAATCAAATTTTAGAAATTCAATCCCATTTTAAAATAAAAATCCTATAATCTACTTGCAATACTGATCACACCAAATTTGGTGAATTTTAATAAATTCAGAAAAATCTCCAAAAATATATTTAGATAGCAAATATGATTTTAAGAAATAATATAAAAGCAGTTTCTAGAAATTCAACTTCTTTCATAAATTAAAAATTTGAGAATCAATCAGCGGCACTGGTCGACACCAGCTTTGAAGATTTGCAATTTAATTCGGAAAAATTTCAGAAAATCATGAAAAATCTAAAATATTAGAAAATGATGTTTGAAGCTGAAATCGGTCATATTTGATTACAATAAAGGTTAAATCGATCAGTATACTAGGATATAATGAGACCGGGTCTCCGGTTTAGACTCGGGTTGATCCTGAATCAGGAATGATCCAAATACCAAACGATGATATAAATAATCATAAAACAAATTAAAAGAATATGATCAAAAATTAGAATACATATCTAAGTATGTATTCTAGGAATGGGGTGTAACGTTCTACCCATCTTACAAAAATTTCGTCCTCGAAATTTCGATAAGGGGAAGATGAACACAGGACGAATAGGGATGGGAATTATGCCAACTAAAATATGAATAACTAAGAAAAAAGTTCACAATCAACTGAACTGTACACTCAGGATCTGGGCTTCTCCTGCGCTCCTTGTCGTATAAAACTTCTGACTAGGATATATCATTACTGATCTGATATTCATTACGAAGAATATAACCGGAATTCTGAGAGCTAATCCACTCAGAATAATATATAAATTGAGTTGTCAAAGGAATTGGCCAAACCTTTACTACTTGAATTCTGTTAGAACTAACGATGATACCCCAGGACTACGATACTTTATTGTTCAGCCCCATACTTACTTGCTAAGCGGGAAGCTATTTCTGACAAGAAATCTATAACAAGTTACTGCATATTCTGCATGTTCTCTATCACTCAGAAAGTAGACCAAAATATTGCAGATATAGAGAACCCGATAAACTGATCGTATAAATATAGAAGACCAATAATAAAAGGGGTTCTGAATGTTGGGCATCGATTACTCTGAAAGGCCTAACTAAGAACTTGTAAGAGACGTAAAGAGTTCTAGGTACTGACTTCTGGATGATAATTTGCCTGTAATTTAAATATTTAGAGATACTCAAGTCCTGCAGGATTGGCCGAAAGGATCGTCAATAAAGATTAGAAATAGTGAGAAAATCCGGTTCGTTAAATCCATGACAATACGTTAGTCAGAAGAAACCCGGGGAACGAGGGTAAAATATTAATCTCTGACAGAACTAGCCACAAGCGAAGTCAGAACCAGATGGGGCCCTTGCGTAATACAGCCTCTAATGCTAAGCGTTAAGGTGCAGCTGAACTAACGCTTTGCAAGGCTTGCACTTGGCGAAGCTCATGCTGCAAAGTCAGCGCGTAGCACAGAGCTAAATCTAAGCGTCAGGGTGCAGCAAAGCCCACGTCTGGTCGAGTTCGTGTTACTAAAACATGACTCTCGGTTAATGAGGTTAGCGAGGTCCGTGGTACATTAAATCCAGAGAACTGTTGAATGTTGTGGCTCCAAAAACATGATCAAGAATTTCTACTAACTGAGATAAGTCCTGAACGTTGTATGCTGGATATCGACTCTACGGCGGATCATTTCTAAAATCCTAGAACTTCGAGAAGTTGATAGAAAAGATCATGATCATTCCTGGAGTAATATGAATAGATAATATCGTAGCTCTGTCTAACAAAAGTCCTAATCCCGAAAATTTATTTTATACCGACTATCTCCGTGCAGTGATATAATCTGTCTGATACATAAGTGATGGCTACCTTACTTCCTGTAATGATTACAGTGATGCGTCCGCATCCATACATATAAGAATAGAATGTGAAACCGAAGAACTGACTCATATAAGATAATACAGTGTACTAGAATCGAAGAATGCCAGAATAGGGTGAGAACGAACCACATCTGCCTGCCGCTACCTTACTAGTCTATTCAAATCTTAGATTGGCATAAAGATCGCGAATCAGAATAGTAAAAATGGAAGAGATAGGACCAACATGACAAAAGGGAGGTGGGCACGAAAAATAAGATTGATGATGATAGTGTAATAAGGAGGGTATAATATAGAAAACTCACCAACTCAAAGACATGATAAAAATGAGGATAATGGTTATAGGTATTATCTTCAGGGTTCCTGTCCCAGATATTACGCATCCCTTCCTGTTCTTACTCTATTCAATTTCTTGACTTCTTCTTCGGTCAAATTATATGTTTACCTCCTTCCGCGATCTGTCCTAACTTTGGATCTCCTCTGTGCCTGACTATATGTTTTTTGCTTGGGTAAAGTGAAGGTCCTCTGCCAATAGGTCCTAGATTCTCTACCAACGGTGGTACTGGATATTTGATTGGATCAGTGCAGCGTTTTTTGTCTTCTTGAATGGATAATCACTCTTCAAATGATCCTCAAGACCCGTACACAAAACATAATTTTATAAGTTTCCCAACGACTGCATCGTAAGTGTCTGGCTTTAGACAGTACTCTCATAACATATGCTGAGGGTGAGGTTGGAGTGGTTGCTTGGCTTGTAAGGTATCCAGGGGTCTATCTGAGTCTTTATTTTTAGGTCTTACTGGAATCTACTTGCTCGGTTCTCCTCGTCAGCCACCTTGTACAGTGTAAACTGACTATGCCTTAGGAACTTTGCAACATACTTGTCTACCATTCGATCCTCCTACTATAATCTGATAATTTATCCTTCCACCTCTTTTTGAGCTATTACAGGAAAGAATCTCTCATAAAAATCCTTTGAGAACTTGTCCCAAGTGATGGCTTCTCCAGTTTTTCTCCTTCCGCCAACCACCATGTTCTGGTCAAATCCATCAACTGAGTCTTGGCCACTTACATCTGGATCTTATCAGGGACTTGGTCTACCTTCAGAAGATCTGTCGTGCTTACCAATATTCCTTAACATCTAGGGGTTTCTCTATGCCCGAAAAGATCACCGGTTGTAATCTCATGAATCTGACATGTTGACAGGCTTCTACTTCTAGGGTGCAACCAATAATCATTGGTGCAAGATCTCCATCTCTTCCTATCGGCTTTCCATCATACTCAAATCACTTCAAGTCATCACTTCTCCGCTAGGGCCACCTAAGAAGAACCAGAATCGTTATGATTTCCCCGTCTCTGATGTCCGAATTGGTCTAAGAATAACGAGGAACTGAAGTATGACAAGATGAGAGAACTTCAGAATTTGAGGAGAGATTATCAAGAGAAATTCGATAACTCTATACTTGTAGTTGGATTGTATAATCAGGACTCATGAATTCCATCTACAAATTTCTTTACCATTAATTTGCCGACTGGTTGTACTAAGGATGTGAGACCCTAAGCTCTGATACCATCCTGTAACGCCCCGATCCCACGGATACAGAGAAGTTATTGTGACGTACATACGCAGGTCAAAAATACCCTTATATATATGCTAAGCATCAGTACAGGCAAGAATCAGAGTACGAAAGTATGTGGTGCATTATACGTTCCAACAAATGAGTACAATTACAAAGTTATCACAGGATGTGACACAATATTGTAAGAATATTACATCACCGTTAAGCCCAAATGTGAGAATATAAAGAGATATACAATAATGAGCAGTATAAAGGGCGCTCTCGAGTTACAAAGGAGAACTCAAGGACGAACAGGGGGATTGAAAGGATGGGGCTCCAGACGGTCTACCAATGATCCACGCTTCAGCTGCGCATCTCTGATCAGCATCCGGAAAATCCACAAGCTCCAAACTCCAGGATCTCGGCATGAGGATCCAGGGAGTCAGAAACTCCCCAACGAGTGGTGTGGTGAATGCCAAGTGGCGTGCGAGGGTAAGCATACTTGTATCGCTAAATCCAAATCAAAAGAGCATATACTGAAAACCATGTCATGAGCACAGGCATACAGGAGCAGGTTGAGAGATAGTAAATGATATCTAGCAGGGAGCATGCGTGGTATATGTGATAAGAGCAGGAGACTAGTGGAATAGAACATAAGCGGTAAGGCAGGATAAATACATATATAATATAATTATAATAATAAAACCAAAAATCCAAATAAACCTGATGAAAGTAAATACGGCAAAACCAATGGTATAAACCCAGTTTATGGCTTCATGAGATAAGTACGTCGAAGGAATAATCCAGACAAGAAAACCCTCACTATAGACCATATATCTCACGTCATCGTAAACTAAGTCCATACGACACAAATTGCAAAAGATACAACAAATTATTAGTTGGCATCTTTTATTATTATTATTATTACTCGTTGTACCCAGTTGCTAGGTATATGAACTAAAGTCCCAATAACATATAGACACATCTGAGTAAAGAAAGGTTGTTATTGAAAACCAATGGGAGTATCAATGAACAATGTTTATAGTGAGTCTCGTACATACCCGAGACCACGGTCCATGATGTTCTGTTGCTAGTGTACAGAACCGGCTGCAAGGCCTACATGAGGGTCTTATTGTATGCCCTTTTTCATGATGGTATCAGGTTGGAGGGAGTCAGTGCTCCCCTCCGTCACCTGGAGGCCCTCAGGTCGAACCGGAAGATTTAGTTGTATAACATACGAATACCACTGTAAACAAAAACATATATTGGTATCCGTAACTTTCTCGTACCCAATGTAAGTTGTCCCAGTTTATTGTTTATTATGTAATTATAAATTTACGGAAATGGCAGGAGCAGGACAGGTTCAGGAAGTTACAGGAGTACATAAGTACTATAGATTCATGTCACAATATATAATATAGAATAGCAAGACAAGATTCCCGTAAATGTAATAATCACAGGTCTACCAGTCATGTATCAGGTGGTAGGTGATAAGTGATATCAAATGGTGTTAGGTGTCAGATAATAGCATGCAAGAGTCATAATCACAGTAGATATCACTATCGCATATTATAATGGAGGAAAATAATACCAATATAGGAGATCAGTACGAATACAAGAAAGCAATATAATTTTGAAAAACATTTCAAGTAAAGGTTTCAAACTCTTCACAACCATCGAGAAAAGAATAGTTAAATCATCAAGCAGGTAAATAGAGAAGTAAGCAAGCGAGCATCCAATCGGAGCTAAGCAGTGTTGGAGACAAAGTCAGCGAATAGTGTTTAATCACTAAAGCGCCCGGTGGAACCCGAGAACGTCTCGGCTTAAGATGTGAGTGTAAAATCAGCAGAGTTTTGCCTAAGCGTGTTTAGTGATAAAACGCAAAGCGCGAAGCTGCCTTTTCAGGCGTAGATAGAAAGTCCAGAGGACTTTAATACCTCGGATGTTAACCCCAGCGGCTGCGCCCGAAGGCAAAGGTACCTGCAAAAGATGTTAGTACCAGACATCACAAATGTAGAATATGTTCTACATTATTACAAGCATCAGTTCACAGATTATAAGTACATCACACTGTAGAAATACACATGTTCGGAAACCCATACAAAGTTCCAGAAAATACAGTAAACGCCCGTCGCAGTGGGGTATCTAGAAAAGCGAGAGCACTCGCCTAAATACGAAAAACGCCATGAAATCTCTGAACTCCAGAACTCCAAGTAACCAATGCATGAACGCGTTCAAATTACAGAAAATATAATATGTGTGTGTGTATGAGATAAAAGTATCAAAGGAGAGAGAAAAGTTGATGGAATTGGTGTGATTGATTAGAGGGGAATTAAATGCGAGCGAGATAAGATGATTGTGATCACCATCTCTCACAAGTGAGATCCGCGTTCACTAGGTTGAACCCAAATGCGGGACTGAGGTTCGCGTCCAGTACGAGCTGAGTACTCGTCATAAAGGAAAAGAGAGAAAAGTGGTTGGGATATTTATTGCAGCTGAGAATATTCTACAGAAAGGAAAGGAAAGGAAAGAAAAGAAATAGAAAAGGTAAGGAAAAAATGAGTGGGGGAGAAAAATTGAAAAAGCGAAAAATAGAAAAGAAAAATATCTGATTAAAATCTCAAAATCTTAGAAAACACCGAAAACTTCGGATTATCCTGAAAAATAAAGTAACTCAGAATGATTTTCAAAAATTCTCAAAAATAATAAATATTATTTTAAAACACTAGAGAAATCATATTTCAGAAATTCATTCCCGATTTCAAAATAAAAATCATGAAATCTACCGGCAATACCGATCGACACCAAATCCGGTAGAATTTTGATAAATTTAGAGAAATATCTAAAATGCATTTAGATAGGAAATGAGATTTTAAGTAATAATATGGAAGCAGTTTTTAGAAATTTAACTTCTTTCCCAAGCTAAAAATTTGAGAATCGATCAGCAGCGACACCGGTTTTGAAGATTTGCAATTTAATTTGGAAAAATTCTAGAAAATCATAAAAAATCTAAAATATTAGAAAACGATGTTTGAAATAGAAACTGGTCAAATCTGATTACTAGGAAGGTCAAATTGATCAGTATACTGGGATCGGATCTCTGGTTCAGACTCGGGTTGATCCTGAAGTCAGAAACCCGATCCAAATACCAAATGATGATATAAATAATCATAAAATAAAATTAAATATGACAAAAAATTAAAAGAATACGATCAGATAATCAGAATATATATTTATGTACGTATTCCGGGAATGGGGTGTTACATACGTCGAAGGAATAATTCGAACAAGCAAACCCTCATCTATATACCTTATGCCTTACTTCACCGTAATCCGAGTGTATACAACTCGAATTTCAAAATAACACGAAGAATTATTAATTAGTATCTTATTATTATTACTCGTCTGACCCATATATCTAAGTATGTGTACAGACATACGTTCCATCCCACATACCTCCGTATATGAGTAAGTCGAGGTTGTTATTAGAAACTGATGATGAAACTAATGGGTTATGTTTACAGTGGGTTCCGTACATACCCAGAACTACAGCTCAGGATGTTTCTGAAAATCACCTAGAGGGAGGTGAATAGGTGATGGCTATACTTAATGACAAATAATACGGAATTAAAACAAATTAGCAATAAATACAAACAAGTAGATGGATCTTGCAATAGAGTAAGCAATATAAGTGCTAGTAAAGTAAGAGAGTAGAGTTTAGAGAGATTGTGAACAATCGCAAACACAAAAATATGTTTCGAGGTTCGAGCCACCGCTCTATGTCCCCGTCTTCAGCACGATGAAAGATTTTCACTATGAGCGATCTCACCGGATCGTCAATCAATTACAAGTTCTCACTAGAACTCTTTGGACACACTTGTCCTCTCTCACGGTGTCGCAACACCAACTTGGAGCTCACTATCTCGCTCGAGGCCGCAACGTCTACAACTTCTCAATCAAAGAAAACGGTGATCAACACTTGACCACAAAGGTAGCTCACAAGCACAACCTTACAAGCAAGATGAGGAAATGAAACACTTGGGATTGTGTAGTGCTAAATATCAAGTAGAGAAGTAGAGGAAATGGCTCAAGCTAAAAATACTAAAGCTTTAGGAAAAGTTGGCTCAAGAGAATTCTTTTTGCAAAGAGGCTAAACTTTGAAAAACTTGATATGAGGCTTGTAAATCTTGTTCTTGAGTTATTTCATACTCCCCCTATTTATAGGGGATGAAAATGAGGTTAGAAAACCTAATAGATCTGTTGGAGAAGACCCAACAAAAGACAAAATAGAAACTAGTCGTTGGAAGCCAACTCAGCAGATTTCTCTACTGTCGGTCGACCGGGTGGTCGACCGCCAACGGTCAGATTTCCGACCGTTGGGAAAGCGGTCGACCGGTCGGTCGACCGTGGATCCCAAACAGAGAATTAAAACTCTTTGTCGGTCGACCGGCTCGGTCGATCGGGAAAAACAAAGAGCACTGCTCTTGCTTCCGGTCGACCGGTCGGTCGACCGAAGTGCACTTGTGCACTTTGGTGCACGTCGGTCGACCGTCGACTGACAGAGCAGTTCAGCTCTGCCAGCGGTCGACCGGCTGAGGACCAAAAATAGGATTTTGAATATATTTTTGAAGTCAAAATTTTTGCAATAAAATTTCTTTTAATATGTAGATACAAAGTAGAGTTTAAGGTCTTTGAGCAAGTAGAGTGTGATCATAAATCAACACCAAATAATTTAGAACTATATTTTGGTAAAAATCTTTTCTAAAAATAAAAACTGGTTTTTTCCGAAACTTGTTTTTCCGAAACCTGATTTTTCGAAACTTGATTTTTCTGAAACTTGGTAAGAAACTAGGTAACAAAATTTTGTATGAAAACACTAAAGGATTATGAAATGTGTGTGTGTGTGTGTGACAATCCCAAAAGCTATCAACTTCTTTCATCTTGGTTTTGACAAATATCTATAAATTCTAACTAAAATGGAAAATGGTAAAGATACAAATCTTGAAACAGTCTTCTTGATATGCTTGATCCTGAGCTCTTCTAGTTTGCTAGGCTCTGAGATCTAAATCTTCTTGGTTTCCAAATGTTTAGTCTTGTGTTGGAGCCGAAATGCAACATAATATTTTTCCTGAAACTTAATTAAACACTTCTGTTAATACATAACTACATATGGTTTGTTATCATCAAAACTAAGGGCAATGGCTTTTGGGCTAACAATCTCCCCCTTTTTTATGATGACAAAACATATGGTGTTATTAAAATATTTTGGGAAGAGACTTCAAGTGAAGCTCCCCTTAACACATGCATATATAAGAATAAGTCATAAAAGAGCCAAATGCACAATAAAAGCATATATATAGAATATAACAGTTAGAATTATATGCCAACCATCTATGCATAGAAAGAGTAACTGCCATAGCACAAAAGGTTACCTCCATCCATCCAGAAATACCTCCAACCTCCAAAACAAGTGGTAGATGGTTGGATCAACAGGGAATAAGAACACTACATAACCAAACACATATACCAGAAAGGGACAAATAAATCTAACTACCATAACAGAAAAAAATTTGTCCATACAAGCTTAGAGGTTCACGCCAACCTCAAAAACCAAATACAAACACAATAACACATGAAGCATACGCCCATAAATGAAGTACATGTCCAAATCCAAATACAGAAAATAAACATAAAAGCATAAAAGCCCAACTCCCATAATAACTCCATCAAATAACTCTCCCCCTTTTTGTCATCAACAAAAGGGGTCAACCCTCCTGAAAATCAGGGTATTCAGGAGAAGCTGGCGGCTCAGGAACAACAGGAGGAGGAACCCAAGCGTTAAAAGGGGAACCGATGGAAGGAAGTGGCTGTGAGCGACCACGAGGAAGAGGATCTGGCCAAGTGTGCCTGTGGTAGATGTCATGGAGGCAGGTCTGCATATAGCGAATGGAATCACAGATGTGGTTGAGATTATTTTCCACTTGCTGCTCTAGCCGCTGAAAGTAAGCGACCATCTCAGTGGACATCTGCTGGCTATGCTCCCGAATCTGAGTGGTGAGAGCATGATAGGGATCAAAGGAAGCAGAAGAACCAGAAGAAGATCCTGGAGCAACAGTAGGAATGATAAGCTGCGGCTGAGGAGCAGGAGCACGCTCCCTAACACGCATCCTCTTTAGGTGAGTGCTGTTGATGTCAACTGACCGTTCGATGAATCGTTTAATGAAAAGATCAAAACAGAGTTGTTTTAGAAGACGTGTAATAAGCATCCTAAAGGGCAAATGCCGGTTTGGGACAATAAGATGATCAGACGTCATATAATCGATGATGAGTTTGGGAATGTTAATTCTAATGCCTTTCAGAAGGTAATAGATCAGGAGAGGAGCAGAACTCCTGTCGTGACTATACTCTCCTGATTTAGGCAGAAGGTTATTGAAAACAATTTTAGCCAAGACTTAGGCGGTGAGAGTATAATAATTCACCTCCTCATTCCTAACTAAACCGGGGTTATCATCATCGTGGAGTAAAATGAATGCGATGTGGGCAGACTCACCGTCAGGATAAGTAAATTCATGAAGATCTGCATTATAAACATCTACCCCCTCACAGGAGAGGTGTAGGAGACTAGCAAATTTTTCAAAAGAAATATTTATATCCTTGCCCATGACTCTAGACCGGATATGATAATTATGGAAGGACAAGTTAGAGTAAAATAATGGACTAGTTCAAGATAAACCGGTTCTTTGATTGCGACAAAATTTTCAAGTGAACTAGTACTCAAGATATTTGCAAGATTAAGGTGCTCAAAATCACTAAGCACCACAGTCCTACCAGAGATGACATGTTTATTGTGGATTATGGTGTATCTATGAGATGCATTTTGGGAGATAAAGGGGCTGGATGATGATTCAGGGGTTTTCCCCTTTTCAGATCGGGGTCGTTTGGACATGATGATGGATTAAACTGGATAAAAGCATGAACTAAAGATGGATAAACAAGATTAATAAGGAAATTTTAAGAGATTAAGGAGAAGTTTTAGTTATACCTCAAGATCCAAGAGAAATCTCCAAAAATCTGCAGATCTGGAGCCTGAAAACAAACAATTTTTTGAGGATGATTTTTGGATTGGGAGAAGTTTTAGGGGGTTGCATTGACTGGGGAGGAGGAGAATTAAAGAGGGAAAGAGAGAGAAGTCGGTTGGATAAGATGGAACGGGAAAATTAGGGATTAGGGCTTTATATGCAAACGGGTGAAAAACAGGTTACCCGACGCTCGGTTGACCGCCCGGTCGACCGGCGCAAACCGAGAGCAATCTCGGTTTCAGCCGGTCGACCGCCCGGTCGACGGGCTTCGGGTTAAAACATTTTTTTTTGTTTTCCAGGTTAACTCCGTCGACCGCCCGGTCGACCGGGCCTATGACAGGCTAACTCGGTCGACTGTAATACCCCCAAACTATAAAATTTTATTTTTGTTTTAATGTTAATTTTCTTTTTAAAAGGAAATTTATGACTAATATATATTTACTTGTAAAAGTTGAAAACATTGGTAAAATTATATTAGGCATGAATAAACACAAAAAAAATAATTTTTATTTATTTTACTTATTAATAACAACACATATATATATTATTTTTTTAATAATTAAGCAATAAATTTGAGATATTGAAGCCGAATACCCCTTTAAGGGTTCTGAACTTCTCCTCGACATTCTTCTAGATAAGAGTTGAGGCGCGGATTTGCTATCTCTATTTATTTGCTTAATTTTGGTTAAATATTTTTTCATTTTTTTAACAATATTTTTATAGAAGCATTTATTAACCAAAAAGAAATCTTGATACATGGACAGACATAATATGGCTAGTATAGAAATAAAAGGCAAACTAAAAACACAATTTCAACTATAGTCTAGATACAAAGAAATGAGGATATGCAAATCTATATAGGTAAAGCATATTATCATAAAATAAACTTAGCAAATCTCATGCATGTATAAGTCTAGCTAAAAATCTTAAGTGGAGAAGTTACCAAACCATGCGCAATCTCCAAATAGTTGCCTCTTTGACAGCGATGCAAGTGACGATTTGTTCATTAAGCTTTAATGCATCCACCACCCGGGCACCATCTCCCCTGAGTCTTAGAGGAGGACGACGCACCTTTATCAATTAAGTTTGGCGTGTCCTTTGGTACCCAAATCTTTTTGGGTCCTTTGGGGTTAATATTTTCACGAACCCAAACATTTTTATTGATCATGTTTAATTTTGCATAACAAAATTTTCCCAAATGGCCTTTGCGGCCACAATGTGCACAAGTATATATTTTTCCATACATGAATGCATGCTTGTGTTGATGTGAGTGTGCATGTGTGTGATGCATGAGGAGTGTGTTTCCTTTGGGTTTTTCCCTTAGGAAACATAGATGCAAATTTGGTCATGTCAAATGCACACTTTTTCAAAGTTGTTCTAAAACCTCAATGCATTTTTAAATTTTTAAAATACATTTTTATTACAAGAAATAATTGGGCTTTTGCCCTTATAAGTAGTTTTATATTTTTCAAAATCTATTTTCATTTTTTCAAAAGATTTTGACAAATCATTTTTCTCATTCAAAACAATCTCAAATTTATTCTTTAATAAATCATTTTCCTTTTTCAACTTTTTATTTTGAGCAAGGGAAATTTCATATCTATTTTGTAATTCTTCAAAAAATTGAGCTAATTCATCCATAGTCAAATCCTCATCTTCTAAAGAGTTTTCTAGGTTTACCTTAGAAGCTTCATCACCATCTGCCATGAAGCACATGTGTGCGGTGTCGATCTCCTCTTCGGATTCTGTCTTCGAATCATCCCACGTGGCCACCATCGCCTTTGTCTTCTTTTGGATGTTATTGGAGGTAGTAGCTTGTAAAGATGGGCAATCTGCAATTAGATGTCCCGTCTTTTTGCAATGGAAGCACGGACCCGTTTCTTCCCTTTTCTTGTCAAGTCTTCCTGGAGGTCTTCCTCTTCGGAAGTTGCTTTGTCTACCTTTCTTGTAGAACATCTTGCCCACTTTTCTAATGATCATGGCAAAGTCCTCATCGTAGTCTTCCGATGATTCTTCTTCATTAAAGAAGGATGGAGTCGCCTTGAAAGCTATTGCTTTCTTCTTTGGAGCCTCCCTTTCTTCTCTCACCTTCATCTCCGTCTCATGGGTTTTGAGACTGCCGATGAAGCCAGAGAAGTCCATCTCCTCCCTATCGTTTAGGTCCTTGAGTGTGGTTGCCTTGACTTCCCAAGATTTCAGAAGAGCTCTAATGACCTTTCGGATCTTTTGGTCATTGTCAATCTTGTCACCTAAAGAGGATAAAGCATTAGTAATCTTGGTGAAACGTGTAAGCATTTCATCTATACTTTCATTTTCAAGCATGTAAAATTCTCATATTAAGAATGGAGCAAGTAAATTTTTGATCTCTTGACTTGCGATGTCCCCTCATGAGTAATGATAAGAACATTTCAAACTTCATAAGTGGATTTGCAATCAACCAGACGAGAAATATCATCTTCATTTAATGCTTGTGTAAGTATATATTGGGCTCTAGCATTGGCCTCATAGTCCTTAGCGGTTGCTTCGGACCATGTACTCTCATCATCGTGAGGTTCAACAAATTCTTTGGTAATATATTTGGCAACTCTAACTCCTAGGGACTTTAGGAATAGGTTAATTTTGACCTTCCAAATGGGAAAGTTCAACCCATCAAATTTGGGTTGGGATTTGATGTTAGAGAAGTCAAGTGATGCCATGAAAACAAGTTTAGTACACAAACAAATAAAAATGCAACAAATAAATATAACCAAATAAAGAGGATCTCAGTAAGGTGGTTAAACCAAAAGCTAGGGTTAGGCTCTGATACCAATTGAAAATCACCTAGAGGGGGGTGAATAGGTGGCTATACTTAATGGTAAATAATGCAGAATAAAAAACAAATTAGCAATAAATACAAACAATTAGATAGATCTTGCAATAGAGTAAGCAATATAAGTGCAAGTAAAGTAAGAGAGTAAAGTTTAGAGAGATTGTGGACAATCACAAACACTAGAATATGTTTCGAGGTTCAAGCCACCGCTCTACGTCCCCGCCTTCAATATGATGAAGGATTTCCACTATGACCAATCCCACCGGATCGTCAATCAATTACAAGTTCTCACTAGAACTCTTCGGACACACTTTTCCTCTCTCACGGTGCCGCAACACCAACTTGGAGCTCACTAGCTCGCTCGAGGCCGCAACCTCTACAACTTCTCAATCGAAGAAAACGGTGATCAATACTTGACCACAAAGGTAGCTCACAAGCAGAACCCTACAACCAAGATGAGGAAATGAAACACTTGGGATTGTGTAGTGCTAAATATCAAGTAGAGAAGTAGAGAAATAGCTCAAGCTAAAAATACTAAAGCTTTGAAAATAGTTGGCTCAAGAAAATTCTTTTTGCAAAGAGGGTAAACTTTGAAAAACTTGATATGAGGCTTGTAAATCTTGTTCTTGAGTTGTTTCATACTCCCCCTATTTATAAGGGATGAAATGAGGTTAGAAAACCCAATAGATCAGTTAGGAAAAGACTCAACAAAAAAAAAAAAAAAAACTAGTCGTTGGGAGCCAACTCAGCAGATTTCTCTACTGTCGGTCGACCGGACGGTCGACCACCAATGGTCAGATTTTCGACCGTTGGGAAAGCGGTCGACCGGCCAGTCTACCGTATGATCCCAAACAGAGAGTTAAAACTCTCTGTCAGTCGACCGGCCCGGTCGACCGGGAAAAACAAAGAGCACTGCTCTTGCTTCCGGTCGACCGTCAGTCGACGAAAGTGCACTCGTGCACTTTAGTGCACGTCGGTCGACCGCCCGGTCAACCAACAGAGCAGTTCAGCTCTGCCAGCGGTCGACCGGCTGAGGACCAAAAATAGGATTTTGAATATATTTTGAAGTCAAAATTTTTACAATAAATTTCTTTTAATATTTAGATAAAAAGTAGAGTTCTAGGTCTTTGAGCAAGTAGAGTGTGATCATAAATCAACACCAAATAATTTAGAACTATATTTTGGTAAAAATCTTTTCTAAAAAAAATTGATTTTTTCGAAACTTGTTTTTCCGAAACATGATTTTTCGAAACTTGATTTTTCTGAAACTCAGTAAGAAACCAGGTAACAAAATTTTGTATGAAAACACTAAAGGATTATGAAATGTGTATGTGTGACAATCCCAAAAGCTATAACTTCTTTCATCTTGGTTTTGACAAATCTCTATAATCCTAACTAAAATGGAAAACGATAAAGATATAAATCTTGAAGCAGTCTTCTTGATATGCTTGATCCTTGAGCTCTTCTAGTGTGCTAGGCTCTGAGATCTAAATCTTCTTGGCTTCCAAATGTGTGAGTCTTGTGTTGGAGCCGAAATGCAACATAATATTTTTCCTGAAACTTACTTAAACACCTATGTTAATACCTAACTACATATGGTTTGTTATCATCAAAACTAAGGACAAATGGCCTTTGAGCCAACAGTTTCGGTGCTGACCCGGAACTTGCCGCTAGGCAAACAGGAAGGTGGGTCTTATATTATGCCAATTAAGAATATAACAAGAGGTAGGGAGTCAACGCTTCCCTCGGATACCTGGAGGCCCTCAGGAAGATCCGAAAGTTGGAATTCACAACTTACCTAATACCATTGTAAAAATATTCACCACTTGAAGTCTACCAAGTTCTCCCTTCCCGATGTAATTTGTTCTTTTTATTTTTTTATTTTATATAATTATCATATTACAGGAATAGAAAGAGCAGGACAGATTCAGGATTTACAGGAGTACATAAGTACTAGAAATACAGGTCACGTATATGTAATACAAGATAGCAAGACAGAATTCCTGAAATATGATAATCACAAGACAAGTGGTAATGTATCTGAAATCACCTAAGGGGGTGAATAGGTGATAATGCTAATCTAGTCAACTTAATACGGAATTTAAAAACTAATTGCAATCACACAAGAATGCAAGCAACAAGTGATGCACACTCAAACAAGCCAAGCAAATAATTATGAATGAACAATATGAATTGATGCAAGGCATAAAATAAAGAGAGAGAGATAGAGTAAGAGCCAAGGGAACAAGCGCAAGCAACAAGATATGTTTCGAGGTTCGAGCACCCGCTCTACATCCCCGCCTTCACACAGAAGGATTTTAAGTCCACTAGCTTGTCCACAAAGGACTCCCACAAGGGAACCTCCACCGAGGATTTGGGGCAATAACAATTACAAGGAGTACCCAACTCCTCTCCTTACAAACACAACCTCCTCCTTGAGGCACAACTCCAAGCCAACAACAATCACCTCACAACTTGAGGGATTAGCACAAACCAATACAAGGATCACCTCACAACTTGAGGGATACAACCCAAAGGCACAAGCCAAGAAAAGATTGGGTTTACAACTTGGTGGTCTAACAAACAACCACAAACAATTTCTTTCTCCCACACAAAGATCCTATAGAATAAGAAAGTAGATGTAGCTCAAGTGTGGAGAAAACCAATGGAATGGAAATCAAAATCACAAAGAAAATCCTTGGAAAAAACTGAAACCAAGATATAGAAGTTGAATCAAAACTCTTTTTCCCAAAAACCCTTTTCTTTGATATTCCAAACCTTAGCAAAAACACCAAATAGATTGTTCAATTTAAGTCCCAAAACTTCTTTTGATTGCTGTGAAAACACCAGAGAGTAAGGAAAAATTTGCACCAAAAAATCTTAGAGAAAACTGGCCATTAATGGGGTATTTATAGCCCCCAGAAAAATATAACCGTCAGAACTACCGGTCGACCGTCCGGTCGACTGTCCAACGGTCGGATTTGACCGTAGGCACCATCCCGGTCGACCGCCCGGTCGACCGAAAAGACAGAGAGCACTGCTCTCAGTTCCGGTCGACCGCCCGGTTGACCGGCCCACTGGGCTGCCAGACGTGCACAGCTCTGTGCACGTCGGTCGACCGCACGGTCGACCGGCCCTTGGTACGGTCGACCGTGCGGTCGGCCGACCTGGCCTGTCAGCCAATTCTGGGTCTAATAAACAAGGTAAAAATAATGATAAAAATTCTTTTATCTTAACTAAAAATTCCAATAAACTTGTTTTGACATTGTATATTGAAATATAAACTTGTGAAAAACATTTCAAGACAATTACTAAACATTTGAACTCTTTTTGATGTCTAGGAAATTTTACCAAATCCAAAAACTGTATTTTCTAAAACTTGAATTTTTGAATAGAAAATACATTTTGTCCAAAACTTATCCAAATACAAAAACATGATATTAAACAACATTTAGGCATGATGTATATGGATATAATTCTATATACATGAAACATATACATATCCATGTTTTTGTCATTAATTCCAAAATATGTTTTGTTAAAAATACCAAAACATAAAACACATGAAATAGACTATCAAACTAAGTTTGTCTAAATAGTTGAAGCATGCATGTATATAGAACAAATCTAATATATATTAAACCATGTAAACTTGTTTTGATATAATATCTATTCATGCAAACCAAGATCGGTTAAACCAAAACCGAAAACCAAAACATGAAACGTGTGTGTTGTGAACTTGAGCATATCATACTATTCTAATCTTTACAATTTGGATCTAAACACAAAACTAAACTAGGTACCGATGTCTTCTTGTAGAGCGCAATCTCCAAGCCGACTCGATCCAAAACTCTTTGATCCACCGAGCAAGTGCTATATATGATCTTTGACGCTCGGGCTCTTGAATCAACATGTGAAAGCTTCCAAATCATCTTGTTGAAGCTAATCACCAACTAATAACTTGATTAATGATCTGAAACTAAATAACACAAGATTATTAGTACACATAACTACATGAGTTAATCATCATCAAAACTAGAGTGGAAGGCCTTTGGGCCAACAGTATCAAGTGGCAGATGATAAGTGATATCAAACAGGTGCCAGGTGATAACAAGCAGGGGTCAGGTGATAGCATGTAGGAGTTAGGTATCAAGTAATAGCATGTCAGGTGGTAAGCATAGTAGATATCACTATACAGGAAAATAATACAGATACGGAGGATCGGTACGAATACTAGAAAATGATATAGTTTTAGAAAATAGTATAAATATAGATTTCAAGCTCTTCACAACCATTAATAGAAGGATAGATAAACTGTCAAGTAGGCAATTAGCAAGCAAGCGAACATCCAAGCGAAGCTAAGCAAGCTGGAGTGAAGCTAACGTACAACACTAGACGCCATAATGTTCGGGCGCAGTTACCGCTCTCGCACGGCTAAACGCATATGGTGGAGCGAGCGAATGAACTCTATTCTACCGTGTGTGGCAAAGCCATGCTTACGGCATAACTATGCTCGAACGGAGTTAGCGGCAAAGCGCTGAGTGCTAGGTCCGCCTATCAGGCGTAGCTAAAAGACCTGACGGTCTAAACGCACTCCTCTTTCGAGGGAGTGGGTGAAAAGCCCGTAAAGACTAAAGCACTAGAAGGCCAAGTCGATACTTGAAGAAGTGTTAGTACCAACACACACGCATGTATATATAGTAATAACTAGCTATTAGTAGAGTAGTGAAGCCCAGAGGCTGAGTGAGACAGGAATAAAGTAAGCGAGCAGACAAGCAAACAATCAAGGGAGCTAAGCAAGCTGGATATAAGCTAAGCGAGCAGACAAGCGAACAATCAAACGGAGCTAAGTTGGCGCACAGTGAAAAACGCTATCACGCCTGGAGTAGTTACCGCTCGCAGTGATGCCATGATAATGTACAACAATCGCTCGCGGAGTAACTACACTCGGATAGAGTTAACGATAGAGCATTGAGCACTAGGCTAGCCTATCAGGCCGAGCATGAGAGCCTGGAGGCTAAATGCAACTCGAATGTGGGGTATAGAAAGCCTGGAGGCTGAACGCAGTCTAAAGGCTGGTATAGTACTCGCACAAGATGTTATACCACACGAGCACACATATCAACATGGCAATAACTAGACTACTATGGAGTGGTGAAGCTGGAGGCTAATAGGGCCCAGAGGTTGAGTAAAGAGCTCAGCAGCTAAACGGCCACGAAGGGTCGACCACATAGAAATAGTATCACCAGCAGTATTATATGTACAGGAATGAAACTACACTTATACAATCATTCATCACACGGTACAATACACATATCCACAATATACATGTACACATTCACACTGGTACAAACACAACACACTAGTTATAATTATATGTCCACAATATTGTTACAATTCCACCGATACACATATACAATACACGTAATACAAATTACCCGTCAAAGCGGGGAAACCCAAAAAGGCGAGAACACTCGCCTAAGTCTTCAAAAATCCATGAAGTCCTAGAGTCTCTAAACACGTGCATGCCACCAATATTTATATTTAAAATATATATATATGTTTTTTTAGAAGAGAGAATAAGAGAGAGGAGAGAGAGAGAAAGCAAAAGAGAGGGAGTGCTAGAGAGAGAAAAAGAATAGGAGAGAGAAACAAAATTAGAGGGGAGGGAAGACAGATGAGAGAGAGGGAGAGGAACCCGGATTAGGGAGAGAAAGAGAAACACAGAGAGAGAAGATAAGGAGAGAGGGAAATTGAAAAAGAGAGAAATAGGGGGAGAGAGAGACAGGAGAGAGAGAGAGAGAGAGGACTAGTGGCCGGCCACGGCTGGCCAAAGGAGGCCGGTGGAGGCTCTGGCCACTGGCGGATCTCAGATAGAGGGGAGAGAGGGTGAGGGAGGAGAGAGAAAGAAGAGATATAGAGAAAGAGGAGATCTAGGGAGAGGGAGATCAAAAGAGAGAAAAAGATGGAGGACTGACCGGCCAAGCAGGCAGCTAGGTGGCCGGCGACGGCCCAGCCGCCTCAGCCAAGTCCAGAGAGGGAAAGAAAAGAAAGGAAAGAAAAAGAAATAAGAATAAAAGGAAAAGAAAAAGAAAGGAAGAGAAAAAGAAAAAGGAAAGAGAAGGAGGAGAGGAGGCTTGCTGGAGTAGGGGGTCACCGGCAGGGTGACGCGTGACATTGGCGGGGCTGTCGTCGCTGGAGAAGAAGAAGGAGAGAAGAAGAAGAAGAGAAGAGAGAAAGAAAAGAAAAAGAAAAAGCTAAGTGAGTGAGGGTGATGGGGGAGTAAATGAGGGGGAGTGGGTTCGACAGGTGGGTTGATAGGGGAAAAAGAAAAGGAAAAGAAGGAAAGAAATGAGAAGATTCCAAAAAAATAATAATATTATAATAATGTCAAAAAATATCGACTATTTCAGAAAAATCCCAAAAAATACAGAGAGGTAGGAAATATCACACTGAGAAATAATATGAAATCAATTTCCAAAAGAAAATTCTATTTTCAAATTAAAAATTTTGAAATCAACCATCGATACTGGCCTACACCAATCCTGCCGAGTTTTGATAAATTAAGAAAATTCTCCAAAAATACATTAAGATAGAAAATATGATTCTAAGAAATAATGTAAATGGGATTTTAAAATTTTGACTTCATTTATAATTTAAAAAAATCTAGGAATCGACTAGCGATACCGGTCGCACCGATTTTGGAGATTTTGCAATTTAATTCGAAAAATTTCAGAAAATCATATAAAATCTAAAATATTAAAAAATAATGTTTGAAACTGAAACCGATCAAATTTAACAACAAAAAAGACCAAATCAAAAAATACACTAGGATCGAGTCCCCGGTTCAGTCTAGAACTGACTCTGAGTCTATGAATCCAGATCCAATGCAAAACAATCGCATAAATAATCATAAAACAAAAACAAATATGGGAAGTAAATTAAAAAATATGATCAAAAATCTGAATATGTAACTAAGTACGTATCCGGGAACGGGTGTTACACTTGAAAGTACACCTAGAGAGGGGGTGAATAGGTGAGGGCTAATCTAATGACAAATGATGTGGAATTAAAGATAAATTGCAACACACTTAGTGTAACCAAAGAGTGTAGCCAAATTCTCGGTGAAGGGCTCTGAATTATCTCCTCTAAATATCTCTAAATAAGAGTTGAGGTGCTATGTAAAGCTCTCTTGGTTCAACACAAGTGAGGCACACAAACAATACCAAGCATATATGTATGAATGAACGATATGAAACAATGCAACGCACAATATAAGAGAGAGAGTTAAGAGATAGTGGGTCAATCGCAAATATGAAGATATGTTTTGAGGTTCGAACCACTGATCTGCGTCCCCGCCTTCACACAAAGGATTTCCACCATATTGTCCTCACAGGACTTCCCACACAGGGAACCTCCACTGTGGATTGGGTAATACAACTTTGGAGTACACAACTCCTCTCTCCAACAAACACAACCTCTTCACAAGAGGCAAGGCACAACTGTTGGCCCAAAGGCCTTCCACTCTAGTTTTGATGATGATTAACTCATGTAGTTATGTGTACTAATTATCTTGTGATGTTTAAGTTTCAGATCATTAAACAAGATATTAGTTGGTGAAAGCTTCCACACATCTTTCACATGGTGATTCAAGAGCCCGCGCATCAAAGATCATACATTGCACTTGCTCGGTGAATCAAGAGTGTTTGGATCGAGCCGTCTTGGAGATTGCGCTCTACAAGAAGACTTAGGTATCCATAGTTTTAGTTTGTGTTTAGATCCTAATTGTAAAGATTAGAATAGTATGATAAGCTCAAGTTCACAACACACACCTTTCATGTTTTGATTTTCGGTTTTAGGTTTAACCGATCTTGGTTTTCATGAATAGATTTTTATCAAAACAAGTTTACATGGTTTATGTATATTAGATTTGTTCTATATACATGCATGCTTCAATTGTTTAGACAAACTTTAATTGATAATCTATTCCATGTGTTTTATGTTTTGGTATTTACAAGAAAACATATTTTTGGACTTAATGACAAAAATCATGATATATATATGTTACTTGTATATTGAATTTCTATTCATATACAATATGCTTCAAAGTGTTTAAATATCATATTTTTGTATCATGGATGAGTTTTAGACAATGTGTATTTCTATTCAAAATACAAGGTTTTAGAAAATACGGTTTTTGGTTTTTGGGCAAAATTTCTATGACACAAAATAGTCAAATATGTTTGAAATTTGTGTTAGGATTTTTTACACAAGTTTGTATTTCAATATAAAATAATAAAACTATTTTTGTGGAATTTTAGAGATTTTGTGGGATTTATTGGAATATTTTTTTACCTCAGTTTTCTGACCCATTTGCTGCCTGCCAGGCTAGTTCGGTCGACCGTAACGGTCGACCGCATGTAGCCGGTCGACCGTCACGGTCGACCGACGACGTGCACAAACCTGTGCACGTTCTGGCACAGTCAGCGGTCGACCGGAACGGTCGACCGGAGCAGAATAGTCTGCTCTCGGGATTATTCGGTCGACCGGAACGGTCGACCGGAGCAGAATAGTCTGCTCTCGGGATTATTCGGTCGACCGGGAGCCGGTCGACCGCTAGTTGCCAACGGTCAAAATTGACCGTTGGACGGTCGACCGGGCCGGTCGACCGGAAGGCTATTTCTGGCAAATATTCTGTAAACGGCTAGTTTTCTAAATTGCCTATAAATACCCCATTTGTGAGAGTTTCTCTCTAAGAATTTTTGGGCTAAATTTTTCTATCTCTCTGGTGTTTTTTGCTGCAAGAAAAATAAGTTTTTGGATTCAAAGTGAACAATCTTTTTGTGTTTTGATTAGGGTTTGAAAAACCAAAGAAAAGGAATTTTGGGAAAAGCTTTTGTTTGAACTTCTATATCTTGATTTCATTTGTTTCCCAAAGGTTTTTCTTTGAGTTGCTGGTTTCAAATCCCTTGGTTTTTCTCCACACTTGAGCAAAAATCTACTATCTATATCTATAGGATATTTGTGTGGGAAGAAGAAGTTGTTTGTGGTTGTTGTTGTGACCACCAAGTTGTAACCCAATCTTTTCTTAGCTTTGTGCTTTGGGTTGTATCCCTCTTGTTGAGAGGTGATCCTTGTATTGTTAGTGATTGGGAGTTTGTTGTATTGGTTTGGAATTTGCCTCAAGGAGGAGGTTGTGATTGTTTGGTGCTTGCCTCAAGGAGGAGGTTGAGATTGTTGGATTGGAGTTGTGCCTCAAGGAAGAGGTTGTATTTGTAAGGAGGGGAGTTGGGAACTCCTTGTAATTGTGATTGCCCCAAATCCTCGGTGGAGGTTCCCTTAGTGGGAGTCCTTAGTGGACAAGCTAGTGGATTGGAAATCCTTCGTGTGTCGAAGGCGGGGATGTAGAGCTGGGTGCTCGAACCTCGGAACATATCTCTTTGTTTGCGCTTGATCCATTGACTCTTGCTCTCTCTCTTTACTTTGTACTAATTGCTATATCTTATACTTGCTTGTGTGTGCATCATTGTTGTAATTGCAATTAGTTTTCAAATTCCGCATTAGTTCACTAGATTAGCATTGTCACCTATTCACCCCCCCTTTAGGTGACTTTCAATTGGTATCAGAGCTAGCGCTCCTGATATTTAGGTTTAAACCACCTAGGAGTGTGATCTTGATTTGCTAATCTTCATTTGCATCTCATTTGCACTCATACTAGTTTGCTCTCATGGCTAGCCCTCCTATGTTTGACCATACTAGACTTGACTCTTGGAAAGTTAACATGACTAGATATTTAAAAACACTAGGTCATCTAGTTTATCAAGCCATCACCATAGAAGCCCTCCCAAATACTAGTAAGCATAAGAAGGCCAATGCACTTGCACTTCAAACACTTAGAGCATCTTTTGATAATAATCTCTTACTTGTTTTTGATAGTTTTAACTCGGCTTTTGCAGTTTGGAGCGTCTTGACATCTCCGGAGCTTCCAAGGATCATTAACTATGAGGAGATCTATGAGAGATGTATCCGAAGAGCCTTATTTTATGGCATATGGGAAAGACTCCCATGAGGTACAATCGGACTCTCAAATAGATGATAGCACTAGTTCATATTGCCATGGTTGTTTTGAAGTTCAAAATTTGAATGTTGACCTTGCTTCTAAACTTGAAAATTTTATGGAAAAACATGAGATTTTGAAAAAGAAACATTTTGACTTAAAAGAAGAATTAAAGGATTTATGTTCAACTTTTGAATCGGTTTTGCAAGAGAAAGAAGAGATCACTAGTGAACGTGACTCACTACAATCTCAACTTGAACTTGCACTTAAAGAGATTGAAGGTTTGAAAAACAAAAATGGTTTTGATGATGTTGTAGAACACATTGAGGTTTTGTCTTCTAGATTGGATCTTGTTTTCAAAGAAAATCTTACTTTGAAAAATAAAATTGATTCAATTACAAAAGAATTGGATTTGGTTTTGTCTAAAAATAAATCTTTGCAAAATGATATTGATTTGCATGTTTGTCATGCTAATGTAGCTTCTACTTCTTGCACTCCTATAGCATGTTCCACTTTGTCTTCTAGCATAGAAAATGAAATAAATAATTTGAAGAAAAGTGTTGATTGTTTGGGCTCCACTTTGAGCCATTGTGCCATGAATCACACACGATTGGAAACCTTGATTCGCAAGAAACAAGTTCCAACCTTGCATACACACCCATCTAGGCATACACATGCTTTTCATGATCACCACCACCATATGTATGCTCACGTGTACACATGTACACATTGTGGTCGAAAAGGCCACCTTGCTAGATTTTGTTATGATCGCATTTATCATGAAAATTTAGCAACTAATTTTGTTTGGGTGAGAAGAACTAACTAACCCCGTGGACCCACTAGAAAATGGGTACCAAAAACCACCTCTTTGGCTTTTGATGTAGGTGGGAGCTCTCGCATCACGTGAGAGTGGAGGTACCTTGAGGTGGATGCGTTCCGAGCTTGAATGAGAACTATTTGGATGCTTCACTCTCAAGGAGATTAGGTGGAGATGACCACCATGTTTTGGAGAACTAGAGATGCACCTTCATTGGTTTTGGTATCATTCTCTAACTCCCATTTATTATTTACATGCTTTTTAGATCATTCATTTATAGCATGTTGTGTTTTGATGATTATGCCTTATTCATTAGACTTGAGATATACATGTTTAGTTACTTGAGCACCCATGTTTCATATGGATCTATATTTAGTGTTCACTTCTTGTTTAGCTAACATGTATGCCCTAGATCTAATGCACATGCATATGCATAATGATCATATGATGTTCATGATTCCATGATTTTTGTTTAGATGATTATATGGATGTTTGTGATATATCTTGTGTGCATTTCATCATTGCACTTTATTCATTCTTTGTTCGATCAATTCTCATACAACAAGGTTGCATTGCGCACCTCTAACCCATTCAAGGGGAATCAGGAGGAAGAGATTCAGAAACCCTTCACGGGGTATACGGCTCTTAGTCTTGTTTTGAGAGATCGTTGCATCATACATCCATCTTAGTTTTAAAAGGTCATTAATACTTCATATTTTTGATTAATGTTTCATATTGATTTTTGACCCGTTTTATGCCTCATGATTTGATTACTTGCTTGAATGTTAGTTTTTCATTAAGACTAGGATTTATACTTGTACAACTAGTGAGTTACAAATAGACCTTTATATATTTGTGCTTGAACGCTCATTTGTAGTAATTTGATGTACTAGTATAGTCTAGTTTTGATGATTATTACATTTGACTTGTATTCACTATCCTACATGTTTTTTTAACTTTATGTATATGTCCATCTTGTCCAAACTATCATTTATACATATACATCCTTGAGCCACGTGCCTTCATGCATATACTTGTGGACTCATTGGTTTAGGATATGTATGTATACTTTAGTTTGTACATGACATACATATGCCTTGTAGTTTAATTCGTTTGGATGAATTTCATGTTTGCTAAGCGATTTCACATGTATGATGAATCTCATATTTTAAAATGATTTCAATTAGTGATTCACATGAATTTCATGTTTTTAATTTTGAGCTTGATTGTCCATTTTCATGTTAATATGTTTCTCACAACACTTGTACACTCACTCTATTTATGTTTTCTCATGACTTAGTTTTCATGAGTACAAGTTATGCTATATGGATTTTGAGTGTTTTAGTGCCATGTGGTTTACATGTGTCTTCATGAAATTTTTTTTTGATCTCATACTAGTTGATTCATATAACTAGTTATGATATTCTTCCTTGGTAGAGATTTTCAAACATACTACATCTTCAAACCTATTTTTTGAAAACCTACCTCTACCTTCAATGCGGTGGATGGGGAGATCATGTTCTTGTACTCTTTATAATGAAAATCCTTTTTATCTTGAACCATGATTGGGTGGTAGGTTATATGAGTCATACACTTGTTTATTGTTGTTTCAATTGGTATCATTGAATTCTTTCAATTGGTATCGATATGACATCTTTTGTATACTCATATATGTTTGTATTTATATGTGTATGCTTGCACTTCATATAGTATCAAATTTCAATTGATATCTATCTTTTTACATACATATATAGATGATTTATTTTGTGCTTCAAGATATCACAAATTTTTGTATGCTTAGCTTGAACTTTTCAAATTGAAACAATGTTAAAGCAAATTTTCAATTGATTTAATTTTCAATTGGTATCTAGTTTGTTTGTTTACAATTGGTAGGTTATTTGTTTACTTACTAATTGGTATCAAGATTTTTTTTCAATTGGTATATGTTCTCGGTTTTTATTTCAATTGATTTGTTGTTTTTCAATTGGTATCAATATACACTCCATTGCCACTTTTTTTTTTGGTATCATATTGATTAACCCTTTACTAGTTCTTTGCTTTTGAACTAAAAGGGGGAGAAAAATTTATTTTTACTTTTATTTTTAACCCTTTTTGATGATTGACAAAAAAGGGGGAGAAGAATTTGAGTTTTATATGCATATTTGTGTTTGCATATAGTTTACATTTGATGAAAAGAAGCTTTTTATATGCATGTCTATGCATGTTTTATGTTCATTTTTTTTTATTGATATCAAGAGCATGTTTTGATATTGTTTTAAATACATATAATTCATTGCATATCTTATATGTTTTTGTGTTATGCATGAGTTAAGGGGGAGCTTCTTTGAAGCTTTACTTTAATCCATGCATATATAACTCCATGAGTTTTGTCATCATCAAAAAGGGGGAGATTGTTGGCCCAAAGGCCTTCCACTCTAGTTTTTATGATGAGATTACTCATGTAGTTATGTGTACTAATTTATCTTGTGATGTTTAAGTTTCAGATCATTTAACAAGATATAGTTAGTTGTGAAAGCTCCACACATCTTTCACATGTTGATTCAAGAGCCCGAGCGTCAAAGATCATATATAGCACTTGCTCGGTGAATCAAGGAACTTTGGATCAAGCCGTCTTGGAGATTGCGCTCTAGCTTGGAGATTGCGCTCTACAAGAAGACTTAGGTATCCATAGTTTTAGTTTTGAGTTTAGATCCTAATTGTAAAGATTAGTATAGTATGATAAGCTCAAGTTCAAACACACACCTTTCATGTTTTGATTTTCGGTTTTAGGTTTAACCGATCTTGGTTTTCATGAATAGATTTTTATCAAAACAAGTTTACATGATTTATGTATATTAGATTTGTTCTATATACATGCATGCTTCAATTGTTTAGACAAACTTTGTTTGATAATCTATTCCATGTGTTTTATGTTTTGGTATTTACAAACAAAAAGGACTTAATGACAAAAATCATGATATATATGTTTGTATTGATATATATGTCTTGTATATTGAATTTCTATATATACAATATGCTTCAAAGTGTTTAAATATCATATTTTTGTATCATGGATAAGTTTTAGACAATGTGTATTTTCTATTAAAATACAAGGTTTTAGAAAATACGGTTTTTGGTTTTTGGCAAAATTTCTATGACACAAAAATTGTCTAAAATGTTTGAAATTTGTGTTAGGATTTTTAACACAAGTTTGTATTTCAATATAAAATAATAAAACTATTTTTGTGGAATTTTAGAGATTTTGTGGGATTTATTGGAATATTTTTTACCTCAGTTTTCTGACCCATTTGCTGCCTGCCAGGCTAGTTCGGTCGACCGTAACGGTCGACCGCATGTAGCCGGTCGACCGTCACGGTCGACCGACGACGTGCACAAACCTGTGCACGTTTCTGGCACAGTCAGCGGTCGACCGGGACGGTCGACCGGAGCAGAATAATCTGCTCTCGGGATTTTCGGTCGACCGGGCCGGTCGACCGTTAGTTGCCAACGGTCAAAAATTGACCGTTGGACGGTCGACCGGGCCAGTCGACCGGAAGGCTATTTCTGGCAAAAATTCTGTAAACGGCTAGTTTTCTAAATTGCCTATAATACCCCATTTGAGAGAGGTTTTCTCTAAGAATTTTGTGCGAATTTTTCCATTCTCTCAGGTGTTTTTACAGCAATCAAAATAGGTTTTTGGATTCAAATTGAACAATCTTTTTGGTGTTTTCATTAGGGTTTGAAAAATCAAAGAAAAGGGTTTTGGGAAAAGCTTTTGAATTGAACTTCTCTATCTTGGTTTCATTTATTTCCCAAAGATTTTCTTTGAGTTGCTGGTTTCAAATCCTTTGGTTTTCTCCACACTTGAGCTATAATCTACTATCTATATCTATAGGATATTTGTGTGGGAGAAGAAGAAGTTGTTTGTGGTTGTTGTTGTGACCACCAAGTTGTAACCCAATCTTTTCTAAGCTTTGTGCTTTGGGTTGTATCCCTCTAGTTGAGAGGTGATCCTTGTATTGGTTGGTGATTGGGAGTTTGTTGTATTGGTTGGGAGTTTGCCTCAAGGAGGAGGTTGTGATTGTTGGAGTTTGCCTCAAGGAGAAGGTTGTGTTTGTTGGCTTGGAGTAGTGCCTCAAGAAGGAGGTTGTATTTGTAAAGAGAGGAGTTGGGTACTCCTTGTGAGAGTTCTTTGTGGACTAGCTAGTGGATTAGAAATCCTTCGTGTGTCGAAGGCGGGGATGTAGAGCTGGGTGCTCGAACCTCGAACATATCTCTTTGTTTGCGCTTGATCCATTGACTCTCTCTCTATCTCTCTCTTTACTTTGTGTCTTGCAACTATTCATATTGTGCATTCATATTGCTTGGCTTGGTTGTGTGCATCACTTGTTGATAGCACTTGAGTGTAATTTGCATTAAGTTTTAAATTCCGCATTTAGTTCATAGATTAGCATTGTCACCTATTCACCCCCCCTCTAGGTGACTTTTCAAACCTTTCATAGAGTATCATCCTCTATTATAAGTACTCTAACTTTCATCTTATGTACCACTCTCTTCCCTATTACAAGATCTACAAGATATGAAAAATACAAAAGAGGAAAAAAAAGAACAACTAACCTAAACTAAAGAGAAAAAACTACCCTCAACTACATACATGGAGAAGAACTAAACCTAAAAACTCTCTCCTGGAAATCTACTCAACACTGGGTATTTATAGGCAAAAGAGGATACCAGAGAGGCTATACGGAGTCATGCGTCAAAGCTCGATGCACGATTCCACAACATAGTCACAGAAGCGCGGCCATGCAGCGTCCAGGCGCGCAGCGCTGAACCCTGCAGGTCATGGCTGCTCTGATGTATGGGTATGAGCTGCTATTTCCTTATTTTCTACTCCCTGCAGCAGTAGAATGGGGCTTCCAAAGTCAATAGCTATATTAGAATTTAAAAATCACCAAATAAGTGAGATTTTGATCTTCTTCTTCATTCCACAGCATGAACCAAGGAACACACAAGAAAATTATTATTTAGTAGAATTTTATAAAGAATAAGTGTGAAAATATGGTATAAAATATGCAATATTGGAGACTAATCACACCCCCACACTTATCTTTTTCTCATCCCGAGCAAAATAAAAAAACTAATTAAGAAGATTATTACACCACTTTCACAGGTGACATGATTGCACTGATATATGCAACAAGCCGTTAAACCTCTAAGTTTCCCCTAGAGGAAGAGTTTTGTATCATGAGGGTTTTCAGTGGATTACACTCACAAAATCAATAAAAAAAAAATCAAATGTTGGTATTTGAAAATGCATTTTGAAATAGAAAAATGTGTTGAAATATTTTTACAGAAAATTTAAGCGATCAAAGGTCATAGGTTAATCAGAAATTGTTCTTCCTTAAACTAAGTCTAAATGCAAAATCTTGTTATAAATTAAATGTAAGAATTTAAAATTGAATTGATTCTTTAATCTTTCATAAAACTCTTTAAAAATATGCACTTTGTTAACTGTGAAGATTTTTGGAATATCGACTCTAACTTTCATGTCATTTTTTTTTGTGTGTGTGTGTGTGTCTATATATATATTTTTTCTTCCTTTAGTTTTCAGACTTTTTTATTTACTCAGGTAGTGAGCTTTTAGCTGGTGACTTTCAAACCAGACGATTTTAGGGCACCAGATGAGAAAACATCCCTCGGACTTAAGAACTCGAGTAAACAAGGCCACACAACTAAAAGGATTATTTTGCTTTTGTCCATCTTTTTAGGTGTGAATAATCATGCTTCCTGAGGAATAATTACCCAGTTTCAATAAGTGATTTTTGTTAACATTATTTTTTAATATTTTTTCATGGTATTTTCAGTCTTTGTTTCAATCCCAAAAAATTGTGCAAGCGTGAAGTGCATATATCTAAGGCAAAAAATTCAAGATCAATTTATCTTTCCAATCTTATTTTCTTATCCTAAAATTTAAACAAGATCAATTATTTGACTCAGTTTAAAAATTCATAATTTTAGATCTTTCTAATTCCTAATATAATCTTAATTTTCTTTAAAAAAATCAAAATTATTCTCTTATTTCAAAAAGTTTTGTAAAAAGAAAATAAAAGTATTTTTATACAAAAAAAATCTAAAAATTTCTTAAAAAGAAGTGTAAAAGAAAGAAAATTTAGAACAGCTTACATTAATAAACCCTCCCCCATACTTATCCCATGCATTGTCCCCAATGCATCGTGAATGTGTATATGCATGAAATGAATGGAAAGGGAAAGAAAATTACCTCATGGTGGTGGTTCCGGTGGTGGTCTAACTGGTCCATTAAATGTGTCCTAATTCAGAGATCATGGTATTCGCAAGAACCACCAGTGCCCTCTCTAATATGACCCACAATTATGATATATACATGGATGAATTTATTTGGATTTTTATCCCACCTAATTTCTAAAATTTTAAAATAATTTCAGAGTCATTATTATCAACACCTTTGTCCCACAATAGAGTGTGAAATGATGGAATGACGAATTTGAATTCAGGAAGGACAGGAACTAATACTGACTCAGGAAATTGACTGAAATCAAGTGAAGGTTTTAGTGTTAAAATTTGTTCAGGAAGTAGGTCCAAACTCAAGAATTGGTGGTTACGCACTTTCCCAGTAATGAATTGTGATCGTAAGATATTGGTGATTCAACTACATGGTGTACTGGTACAGGATTCAATGTTGACTCCGGAATATGAAAAAAATCTGATAAAGATACTGGAGTCACTATTGAACCAAAAGTGAAAAGAAATTACCAACTTGTGGATTGGGCTCACATTCATACTCAAGTTCAGTTTTGGGAAAAGAATTTGCCAAAATGTCAAGATGGTTCTCGAAATTTTAGGCAAGTTCAAATGGATGGAATGAAATTGAATCTTGATTTTCGTCTACTGAAGGAATGTAAATGGGTGAAATAATCGATTCAAGTTCAGAAATTATGGGAATCAAAACTGGCTCAAGAATGTTACTTAGTTTAAGCAACACTATAAGAGTCGATATTGATTCAAGGATTAGACTCGAATCGCTAAACTGAAGCTTAGGTTCACATTTATCTTCAAGTTCAATTTCAGGAAATGGATAACTTGCCAAAATATCAAAGATTTGATTTTGGTCAAGTTTAGGTTGGTACGATGAAATTAAAACTTGATTTTCAAAATGATATGACTCTTGAGTCGTATGAAAATTTGGTGGACATTGAAAGTCAACCATATTTTGAATTAGCCGCTCGGCCTCTTCTTCTATAGTTTTTTTCTACCAATGATTTTTCTTTGGGTGGTTCTGAAAAAGAACTATATGGGCTTTGGAAATTTTGTTGATATGATGAGGTAGTCATGATCTCAAATTGTTTTTGGGCTACTAACATGACCTTCATACTCTTTTGTAGCTCTAATTTTTCTTCAATTAGTGGTTCTGGAAAAAAAAAGTATGTGAAACAAAATGTGGGAAAGAAGATGATGGACAAAGTGATTGATAATTTAACTCGGGAAGGTGAATCCCCATAGACTTTGTGAAGAGTAGAAATTATTTTGAAAATCTTGGTCATAGGATTGGGGGCATGAGTCATATTGAGTCGGATAAACCCAATTCGACCTATATGGTTGGTCCATGTTGTACATAGTCTGGTTGGAGTTATCCGAATCAATTGAGGTCACGGTGAATTATGAATTCATATTAGGATTTAAAAAATTGTTGTTGTTAAAATCCATTCACAATTTACAAAAAAGAAAAACAAACAAACAAACAAATAAAGAAAAAGAAAGGAAAAAACAAGCATGTGCCAGGGTTGACTTAGACTTAGACAACTCTTAACTGGTTAGACTATCTACAGGAGGTATCTTATAGAAATCGGATCATAAGTTAATCGGCCAGATAGGGGCAAGACCAGTGGGAGGTATCTGTGCCGGAGCAACATGCCTAATTATGCCAAACCACTATATTCAAGGTTTCGCCTCTCAATCCCCAACCTTGGACACTGATTTGACAAAATTCAAACTCTAACAACTTTTCCCTTAGATCAATCTCCTAAATGAGTTCAACATGTCCCGAGGGGCCAACGTCTAGCAAGTTTTATTAAGGCTTGGGTTGTGTGAGTGGGGAGGTGATTTTTGGGCTAAGGGAGGGTAATGACTTTCCCACCTTATCTTATATTTGATTTTGCCCATAATTTCAATTCGTGCAAGTGTGCAATATAGATAAGAGTAAACATACAAAGCGAGTAAATCACCAACGTGTTTATCCTAACTATATGCAATGCAATATGTACACCTCGGTCCAGATCACAACAACAGAAAAGTAAAATACAGTATATTGGAATAAAAATTGACACGTGCCTAGATGCAAATGTCTAAATCGTTTTAAAATATCCAATTACCGTATTTTAGTTCTTAATTATTACAGTGCACAGGTAATATAAACAGAAAACTAGCAGCAGAATATAGCAATATACAAGAATTATCCAACCACACAAAAGCAAGTGTGAATTTCTGCAATGCTAAAAATTAGACCTGCACGCCAAAAACAAAAAAAAAGTTAACAAGAATATGAGATCAAACCGTTCCATCCCCAGTAATGGCGCCAAAATTTGCTCGGGAAAAACTGCGCACAAAAAATGTTGTTTTGAAATTAAAAGTTAAGTGTGTGTGCTTTGGCTTCCTTGATACTTCCGTTATAGCATAGAGGTTAAACGGATCGAATCCATAGGGACGGGAGGCGATAGAAGCTTTCACGGGATGTTCATGTGTGTGTTAAAATTTCTTCAATGTTTTATAGAATCAAAGAAAAGAAAACAAACAACGAAAAGAAAAGAGTACGGTGAAAACAAAGATAGAATACTGAAGAGATGGTATTTGTGATTTTTAGTATATTTCTAAAATAAAATAAAAAGAAAAGAAAAGTCATCGCTACTAACTGCTAATGACTCCACTAACCATTCTAACCTCTTAGTGATAATTGCCTCACATGTATCATTAGCCATCACTAGCCCTTGGTTCAAAAGCGTTACAAAGCATGACCCATAAGATCACTTTTACATCCAAACTCAACAAACAAGAGCAAGCCACACTTAAACCATCAAAACCAACTAGAGCAAGCATGGAATAAAGTAATGGTAGCTTGTAAGAGAGTTAGATGTTAGAGTATTAGAATCCATTATCATAAGCCATCAATGGCTCTTGCAAGAGCAAGGCCAAGTAGAGACTATTAGATTCATGTGGATTATCAAGTAAGGAGTTAGAAAGTTAGTGGTTAGTAGTTAATTACCATGAGAGAAAATTAGCTAAACATGTAAAAGGAGTTGAGAGAAGAAAACAAGTAGAGATAAAGAGAGAACCTTTTATGGAGTGTCACCCTCCATTATAAGTACTCTAACTTTCATCCTATGTACCACTCTCTTTCTTATTACAAGACCTACAAGAAATGAAAAATAAAAGAGAAAGAAGAAGAACAGGTAACCTAAACTAAAGAGAGAAACCTACCCTCAACTACATACATGGAGAAGAACTAATCCTAAAAACTCTCCCTCCTAGAAATCTGCTCAACACTGGGTATTTATAGTCAAAAGAGGACACCAGGAAGGCTGTACGGAGTCGTGTATCGAAGCTAGACGCACGACTCCACAGCATGGCCGTGAAAACGCAACCATGCTGCGTCCAGGCACGCAGCGCCAAAGTCTGCAGGTCATGGCTGCTCTGATGTATGGATATGGGCTGCTACTTCCTTGTTTTCTATTCCCTGCAGCAGAATGTGCTTCCAAAGTCAATGACTATATTCAATCTAAAAATCACCAAATAAATGAGATTTTTGATCTTCTTTTTCATTCCACACCATGGACCTAGGAACACACTAGAAAATTATTATTTAGCAGAATTTTATAAAGAATAAGTGTGAAAATATGATATGAAATATGCAATATTGGAGACTATTCAGTCACTCAATCACTTTGTACTGAGTGATTGTATGCTGGGTTTGGGTAGACGGTGGAGCGTTGGGCTGTCCAGGTCTAGCAACTATTTCGAGAGTGAGGATATATTCTTTGAGAAAGCCCTAGTGGATAAGCTCTTTTAGGTACTTTCAAAGGCTTTCGCAGTGTATAGTCTTGTACCCCTTACTATCGTGGTAGCAGCAGTATTCTTCTGCTCTGGGGAGTATAGGGTCGTGTTGGATTAGTTTCGATGGTTTGACCTATGGTTGGTCCTTGATGTTGTAGTGGTCAGATTTCGATCATCAGGATCGCGACACGTATCTCACTTCATCAGGATTGTCTCGAGCGAAACGGCAAGCCTGAATACCTTTCTGAGACCACTTAGCCAGGATCGAGGAGAAAGCCCGAGTACCTCCCCGAGATCATTTATCCAGATAAGAATTTTGGTGAAAGCACTTTGCGGGTCGAGAGTCCAGATCCCTATAATGCAGGCCCACTATGAAGTCTTCCACCTCTATTACTGGATAAAACTCAGCAGCACGATTTCGTGATCTGTGGAGTCAATCACAATGTCAGATCACTCCCATGTTTCAAACGCTATAATGCCTCCAATCTAGCGTAGGTCGTTACGGATGAACGCGGATATATCTGCATGTCAATCACAACACTCAAGCGCGGTGATCTGGGCAGTTATAAGAGAATTACAACATGCAAATCATGCAATTATGAAGATCCGCTCAATCCACACTATCAGTTATGACTCTCAGGATATTTAAACACTGAGAACTAGAAGAAAAGGCAATTCAATCCAAGCCAATTGAGCCAAAAAGATTGTAAACACTAGATAACTCTATAAATTCACTATAACCTCTGCAAACTAGGGAATGTTCTCTCTCTTCCCCGTGATTTTTTCTAATTTGGGTTTTCACATAAAATCTCTTGTTTTTACTTGCTTTCTGTATTGAAATATTTGTTGTCATCTATAAGCCATACAACCCTAACTCTTCTGGTGCAAAATTGACCGTTCAATTAATCCTATCAGAAAATCTCCACCACACAAACTGGTGCTTTTATTGAGATTTGAGTCCCTACACTCAAAATCTCTCCCCTCATAACCTTCCTCAAATAGCCTCTTTTAAATCAACGATGGCCCCATGAAAGTGAGTTGTTGATGGTGCAACATCCAAAAGCAACAGCCACTGGGGACACGACCTTACCTCAACCAACAATCAACCGCATACCGAGAATACCGGCTCTTTCTCACCACCAAAGCCTTCCGCTAATGTCTAACCATCACAGAAACTAGAAGATATACTCCTTCAAATGCTCCATGAGGTAAGAGAGCGAACGGAAGAATAACAGTTGTGATGTGATCATAAGCGGAAGCAGATGGCTCTCGACCGCGAAAACATTATCTGGGAAAATAAGGAGTTGAGATTTCTTAACCAACAGCTCCAGGCCTAAGTCACTGCCCTCTAGACAACTCTACACGAACTAAAAGCAACCCGAGAGCAGCAAGTTTCCCGATCTCCATGCCCTCGACGAGTTATCTAGAAGCAGATTATGGAAGCCAAGCTGCCTCACCACCTAATGCCAACTACACACATCCATGATTCTCCTCTCTCCAAGGATATCCAGAAGTGTGAATTCTCAAGGAAATTCACGACTCTCACTTTCTACTACTACTCGGAGGGAGTGACCCAGTTCAACACATCTGACACTTCTAAGACAAGATGGTAATTTACTCTCGTAACGACCCAATTATGTGCCTCACCTTCCTTCCAACCTGAAAGACGTGATCTCAGATTGGTTCTACTTCCTGCCATTGCTCTCTCTACATAAATTCTCAGAGGTAATCAAGGCATTCCTTAACCAGTATACCTCTCGTCAAAAAGTCAAGAGAAACAACCACCGCCTCCTCTCTGTCAAAATGAGGCAGGGAGATAGCCTCGAGTCATACATCGACTTCTTCTAGAGCCAACTAACCAAAGTATCCAACTGTAATGAAGATGTCTTTGCACTCACATTCATCATTCTGACTGTAAGTCACTCACCCTCTATACAAGCACCTTCTGAATCACAATATCACTGCAATGAGTGAGGTCCTTTCCCGAGCTCTCTCTTACATTCAGATAGAAGAGGCAATGAAGGCCTTTCTAATCACTCCACGAAGTTGAGCGATAGTGAAAGGAAGGCAAAATCCACTCACGGAGCTCCCAACTATGCTCAAGACTGGCACTGGAGGTAACATGTTTACAAGAAGCAAGCGCTCTCAATCCACCCATCAAGTCCACTTAAAGCTACAGATTGATGGAGCACTTCACTCCACTGAAGCTCGCAATCAATGAAGACTTTAACACCATTAAAGATCAGCCATGGGCAGACATCCAAAATCGATCTAGTACAATCCCTCACTTCCTAGACCGAAGGAATACTGCTCTTATCACGACTGCAAAGGGCGTCAAATCGTTTACTGTTGGGATTCATCCCCCACTTTGCTGCAGGGATCCCCTTCTCAGAGCACCTGTCTGATGTTCTGCTGATGGGATTGCCCCCACTTAGAGCATAAACACTAGCATACGGGCTCCCCTGATCTGAACCCATGGGCGGATGAACCCCATATAGTTTCCCTCTGTCGGCTTTCTTTCATATTCTGATGATGAGATTTCCCCTACTTGGAAGATAGCTCCGTTGATGGGATATCTCCCACACGAAAGGACAGTTTCGCTGATAGGTTTACTCCCACGTTGGAGGTATCAGATCACCACACCCTATTTGGAATAGACGCATCTAATCTGTTGTTGGGTAATACCCAAATTCAGACCAACATTTTGCAGGTCCAACAAGAATTTGACCACGCGCGGCACAAGGTATATTATGTGGGGTTTTTTTGTTTGGATTACCTGCTCAATGTACTAGTCCTGCATGGTTATAAGTCCAATTGCTCACTTGAGAATGAAAAACTTCATATGGGATTTCCCCACTCAGAGGCAGCAATACAAGCTCTTTTATCGCCATTCAAGATGCTCCATTGTGGGATTTTTTCCACTCGGAGATCGGACTCTGATGCAGTGATTTCTCCCTCTAAGAGCCCTGGCTTCGCAGCTCCGTTGTTGGGATTTTTCCCACTCGAAAGTAAAAGCGAATCCAACTTCATTGTAGGGATTACCCCCTCTCAGGGGCTCAACTCTGTAGCTGGAATATCTCGCACTCAGAGGACACAAATTTATAGGTACCATTGAGGGACTAAATGCCCATTCAGGAACTATTCGACAAATCAGCAACTGACGTTCCGGAACATCCATATATAGTACCAAACTTCTCGGAGTCATAGCAAACACTCCTATGAGACATCCAATTCTAGATGAAAATAATTGTAAAAAAACCAGATAAGAACCAAACAATATTTTCATTAGGTTTATTATAAATTTTTGGTTACATCCTTTCAAATACACATTGGTTACATATAACAAAAATAATACAAGATCTATCACCCATTTGTGTTTACGTTTTTTGAAAAATTATAGATAAATTCATTTTTGCCCATCCAAACCTACCGAGTAAGTTCCTGATGCTGAAGCAAATAAAGATCTGACTAAGAATGCTTCATACGGACATAATATTATTGTTCACACCACCTTCTACAAAACTCGGAGGGGACTTGGGGAGTTTCCTACAAAAAAAAGGAGATCCTCCAGATGAAGAATTTCCTTCTCTCCGACCAAACATACCTCCAAGGAAGCCGATGGACCCCCAGGACACACAAGGCAGTGAAGATATCATACAACTAGCCCTTCATCCTGAGGAAGAAGTCAGAACTACAAAAGAAAGAATGCTTTATTAGTGGCATCCCAATGCACCCCTATGCTTCCTTCTCATGCCTCGCCTTAAGAAAAGAGTCTCCCAAGATGAGAGCGATAGGATCCAGCGGGCATGAAGACAGTCGGGCAGGAAAGATGGCGATGGAATAAATCCACCTCCGCTACTGCCCAAAACAGACCCCATTCCTACCTCATTTGCCATAGGAAAAGAAGATCTCAGAGCACCAAGCTAAGAGTCGATTTGGCCCGATAGGGGATCAAACGAGCTAATGAAGTCAAAGTAAGAGCCCACTCTACCTTCCCTAGTAGCAGATCTTGTAGCGAAAAATGATGTTTTGCGACAAGATCATCGCGAAGACTGATGTGTTGTGCCAACCGTCTCCACTATCTTCATCTTTCTCCTTCTCCTTCCCCAGATGAAGAAGAAGAAGAAGAACAATCGCTATATACCAGAGCAAGAAGTTTGGGGCAAGGAATTCTTGAGAAGACGGGTAGACTTCCTCTAGGATCAGCTTATTTATAGATGAAGATATCAGATCGTCTCCTATTCAAATTCTCAACCACCCCAGAAAAGTCAGTTCATATCCCGCAATTTATGGATATTAAATCAGCCAGATATCAACTATCTCTACCACATGATCTCATTCATTAAATTGCCATCTATTTATCAGCCACGATGCATCTAGTCCAATTCCTAAAGACACCTCAACTACTTCCTCGCGAGGTACAAATAATGCCATGAATTCTCAGAGAAAGATCATGTCAGAGGATGGATTAGTCTGCTCTCCTCCTTCTCTATCTAAGTCTCAGAAAAGGAGGAGGGAGGAGGCATCTGTAGTGCCTGATTCTGATCTTCATCAGGATCATGACACATGTCTCACTTCATCAGGATCGTCCCGATCGAAATGGCAAGCTCGACAACCTTCCCAAGACCACTTAAGCTAGGACTGAGGAGAAAGTCCGAGTGCCTCCCTGAAATCATTTCAGCCTGAATCGTTTATCCAAATAAGAACTTTGGCGAATGCACTTTGCGGGTTGATAGTCCCAATCCCCATAAAACAGGCCCACTATGAAGTCTTCCACATCCATTACTGGATAAAACTTAGCAATGGGATTTTCGTGATCTTTGGAGTCAATCACACTAATAGATTACTCACACATTTCAAATGCTATAATACCTCTAATCCAGTGCAGGTCATTCGGATGGAGAAGGATATTTTTGCATGTCAATCACAACAATCAAGTGCAGTGATCTCGGTAGTTAAAAGAGTCTCACAACATGAAAATCATGAGGTTATGGAGATCTGCCAACCCACACTATCAGTTATAACCGTTAGGATATTTATATGCTGAGAACTAGAAGAAAAGACAATTCAATCCAGCCAATTGAGCCAGAAAGATTGTAAACACTAGACAGCTCTACAAATTCACTATAACCTCTGCCAACTAGGGAATGTCCACTCTCTCCTCCTTGTGGTTTTTTCCAATCTGGGTTCCAACATAAAATCCTTATTTTTACTTGCTTTCTATGTTGAAATATTTATTATCATTCTATAAGAGAGATAGCCCTAACTCTCCGTGGTGTGAAATTGACTGTTCAATTAATTGTATAGAAAAATCTCCACTACAATAGTGTTGAAGACCTCATTGATGGGGAGCCTCAGTAGAGTGAAGTGCTCTATCAGTTTGTAGGCTTGGAGCTGACTTAGTGAGAATTGGGAGAGCTTGTCTCTTAAAGGCAGGTTGGCCCGATTCTGGTTGCTGGCACAAGTGGTAACTTCATGTTGCGGCTTTGACTTTTTTCTGTTGTTGCCACATTTGGTGGAATAGTTGGTGGAGCTTTTCATCACTTCCTCCAACTGAATGTAAGGCTAAGCCAGATAGGACCTCGCTTATCTGAGTGACATTGTACTTCAGCAGATGTTTGTAAAGGGGTGAGATCTATAATCCGCTAATGAATGCGAGTGCAGATACATCCTTACTGCAGTTAGAAACTTTGACAAGCTGGCTATGCAAGTAGCCAATGTAAAACTTGAGGCTGTCACCCTGCCTCATCTTAATAGAGAGGAGGTGATGGTTGTTCTTCTTAACCTCCCGATGAGAGGCGTACTGAGTGCGGAACGCTTCAGTTACCTCCTCGAAGTTGTGAAGAGAATGCGGCGATAGGTAGTATAACTAATCCAAGTCCACGCATTTCAGACTGGAGGGAAAGGTCAGGCACATAAGTGGATCATTGCGGGAGAAGATCACCATCTTGCCCGAAAGTACCAGATGTATTGAACTGTGTCACTCACTCTAGAGTAGTAGTTAAAAGTCAGGGTCACGAACTTCCTCGTAACTCGCACTCCAAGACCTTGTTGTTGGCCCAAAGGCCTATCACTCTAGTTTTGATGATGATCAACTTATGTAGTTATGGTACTAATGATCTTGTGTTTAATTAGTTTCAGATTTGTGATCAAGATCTTAGTAGGTGTGTAGCTTCAACAAAGGATTTAAAGTTAAGTTTTGGAGCTAACACGGTTTGATTTAAGAGTTTGTGCATCAAGACCACATCAAGTACTCAGGAGGAGTCTAACTCGTTGGATCGTGTTTGGACCAAGTCAAGAAGATGAGAATACTTCAAGTGAAGACTTCAAGAAGACTTGTGTCTAGGTTTATTTTTATAAGATTTTGTTTATAGATAAAATGTAAAGGATAGAATAGTTGGTTGATTGCTCAAGTATATCTTACACACACACACTCTTGATTTAGATGAGTTTTCATAAAAGGATTTTATTTTGGAAAAATACAAAAGAGTTTTTCATTTTGGAAAAATACCTGTTTTGATTTTTGGTATTCAAAGTTTACATTTTTTTTAACCAAAACCATGTTTAGTGTTTATTGTCAAAAACATAGATATTTCACCATGTATGTGTAGTGGATCGTATCCATGCACTCAATGCTTTAAAAATGTTTAAAATATCTTATTTTTGTATTTGGAGAAGTTTTGAAAAAACCAATTTTGGAAAAATACAGTTTTTGTTTTTAGCCAAAATTTTCAAGTTACAAAAATATTCAAATTGTTTGTAACATGTCTTGATTTTGCTCAAGCATATTTGATTATCAAAGTATAATGTTAAAACTATTTTTGTAGATTTTTCATAATTTTATGGGATTTTATTTTAGCAAAAATGACCAAGTTTTTGATCCCTAAAATGTTCTGATCTGGCTTTTGCCGGTCGACCGGACCAGTCGACCGAGCTTGAAGTCGGTCGACTGGGACGGTCGACCGACGTGCACAAACGTGCACGCTAGGACTGCTGGAGGGCCGGTCGACCGACCCGGTCGACCGCAGAGAGCTTCTGCTCTCTGAAAAGCCCTGGTCGACCGGGCCGGTCGACCGACAGAGAAGTCTGTTCTCTGTTCCAGGCAGCGGTCGACCGGGCCGGTCGACCGACACCCTGACGGTCAGAAATCTGACCGTTGGCGGTCGACCGGGCGGTCGACCGACAGGCCAGTCTGGCTCCCAACGGCTAGTTTTTTTAGCCCTATAAATTGGGGATTTTGGGGGCTGTTTTCAATAAGATTTTCAAGTGGGTTTTTACACCAGTTTTCCTACTCTTTCAAGAGGTTTTCTCCACTTGTATCTGAGCCAAATACTTCCATTCAAAAGGAGAGTTTATCAAGAGTTTTCAAAAAAAAAATTTCTTGTGTTTTTCACCATAGATTCAATCCCTGTTTTCTCACACAACACTTGAGCTATCCATTGCTATATCTACCTATGGGGATATTTGTTGTGAGAGGATTTTAGATGATCAAAGTGTTGTGATCTCCAAAGTTCCATCTTGGCTTTGAGGAGGCGGACGAGTGTGTTCGCGGTGTTTCGAGTTCGTATGTGAACTCTTTATTTGAGGTGCGGCCTTGGCGAGCTAGTGGGCTTGCGGTGTGTACGGGACTAGAGAGTCCAAGGAGTTCAAGTGTGAATTTGCCTTGTAGGTGTTGCGGCACCGAGTGATCCGGTGGGATCGATTTTAGTGGAAATCCTTCATAGTGTTGAAGGCGGGGACGTAGAGCAAGTGTGCTCGAATCTCGAAACAAATCTCCCGTGTTTGCGATTGCTCTCTCTATCTCTTACTTGTCTTTATATCTTGCATGCTCATATTGTCTTATCTTTATATGCTTGATATATTGTGTGCTTAATTATTATATGCTTGGGGATTGTTTGCTAACACTTGTATTCAACCAAGAGAGCCAACGCGGCACCTCAACTCTTATTTAGAGGAATCTTGAGGAGTTAGTCCAGAGCCCTTCACGGGGAATTCGGCTACACTCTTGTGTTATATGTGGTGTTTAGTTTAAGAAGTTTTAATTCCGTATTATTGACCATTAGATTAGCTCATCACCTATTCACCCCCCCTCTAGGTGACTTACAGTTGGTATCAGAGCTAAGTGCTCTTGATTTGGGTCTTACAACCTAGAGTTAAAGATCCTCATTTATACCTAATCACAATATTTGTACACACACCATGGATTTCATGTCACCTCCCACCTTTGACATTCTTAACATCCAAACTTGGAAGGTTAAGATGTCCCTATACCTCAAAGCCCTAGGTATTCATGTTTATTTTTCCACTACTAGAAATTCATATTGTTTAAATGGCAATAATATTGAGGCAATGCAAAAGCCCTACATGCTTTAAGATCTACCCTAAATGATGATTATTTATTTAGGGTTGCTAATCTTGATTCGGCTTTTGTAGTTTGGAATACAATTCTCTCCCTCGGCGAAAAAGAACAATATTATGCGGGAAGCGATTCGGATGTTGAAAGTGACACCTCCAACGTGTGCTACATGGTCCAAGGGGATAACCCCCTTGAGGTAACTACCGAATCTGAGGTAGAAGAGGATGTTGATATGCCTTATAATGAACTAGCATCATTTTGTCAACAACTCTTAGAAAAATATGAATTGCTTAAAAAGGATAATAAGAATTTGAAAAAGAAATTTGATTGCATGTTAAAAGAAAATGATTCTTTTAAAAATAAAGTTGCATGCATTGAAAAAGAAAATGAGTCTTTGAAAAATGAAAATTTTTCCTTGCTTTCTAAATTGAATGATCTTTGTGAAGGAAATACTACTTTGAAAAATAAATTGTTTTGGTGGAAAAATAAAAAGAAGTTGCTTTAAATGAAAACACTTCTTTAAAAAGAAAAATTATTGAAAAAGAAAAAGAAAATGTTTCTAAAAAGAAAAAGAATAATGATTCTCTATCTCACCATACCTTACATGCCACCATTAATCAAAATGAGATTAAAATTTTGAAAAATAAAATAAATTATTTGAGCTCAACTTTGAGCACATGTGCATTTAACCACTCTAGATTGGAGTCTTTGTTTTCAAAGAAACAAGCTCCACATGTTCATGCACATCATCCACATCATGCATATGCATATTTTGCATGTCATGACTACACTCAAAATCATATGCATCTTAGAGTGTACACTTATACACATTGCGGCCGCAAAGGCCATTTAGTAAAGTTTTGTTTTGATAAGATACATCATATTAATTTTGCTAATAAGAAAAATGTTTGGGTTCCTTACAAAGCTAACCCTCAAGGACCCAAAAGAAAATGGGTATGAAAATCCCCACCTTGTATTTTTGATGTAGGAGCGGGCTCTCACAAAACGTGAGAGGGATGGTGCCTTGGCAGTGGATGTATGGACTTGATGGACACATTTTGATACACCGCTATCAAGGAGGTTTGGTAGGACAACCACCATGTTTTGGAGATTTGGAGTATAGTTCTTTAGTTTGGTAACTATCTCTAAACTCCTAATTTATTTACATGCTAGTTCATATATGATATTTTTAGCATGTTCATTTGTTTTGTACTTCATGTGGTAAATACTAGTTTAAATGTAGTTTTTATTAAAACTTGGATATATATATGTACAAGTAGTGAGCAACAAATTGATTCATATATGTTTGCATTTCATTATTCATTTGTACTCACTATATGCACATGTATAGCCTAGTTTTGATGATTTTCTCATTTACACTTGTTTTGCCTATTTTTATGTTTTACTTCATGTATATGTATTGTGTATTCAAATCTAATAAATATACATGTATACCCCTGAGTCATTTGCCTTCATGCAATTTACATTATGGACTCTTTTATGTTTGGGATATGTATGCAGATTGTTAGGATTGGATAAATCATACATATACCTAGAAGTTTGTTTTTAAGATGAAAAATGAATTTTTATGATTTTCATCTTTATTTGAAAAATGAATTTTCATGATTTTTTGTTTTGATAAAATGACTCTTGTTTTGAGCTTCATTGATTATCTTCATGAAAAATGCTAATTACATGATTCTTGTGCACTCACCTTTATTTGTTTATTCATGACTTTGTTTCATGATTATTTTTGAGCCTTATAAATTTCGAGTGTCAAACTTTATGTATTTAGTATGTTTCATGATAGACATATGTTTTGGTTTCATGTTTTGAAGGATCTTTAACTAGTTTTTTAAGAATTATTTTAACTAGTTATTATTCTTCATTTGGTAGTGATTTTCAATACTAAAATATTTTTCAAACCCTATTTTTTGAAAACCCCTACCAACACCGTCATGGGTGGACGGATGGGCAAGTATGCCTTGTAAGCTTTATTGAAAATCTTTTAACTTGTGCATATAATGGGTGGTAGATTATGAGTTATATACTTGATTTACTTATTATTCTCAATTGGTATCTCAATTAATATTCATTTTGTATATGCTCATATTATGTTTTCTATATATGTATGCTTCATAATTTCCATAATACCAATTCCTATTGATATTGTCTTTTCCATACATATATATGTTTTGAAAATCAAGCACCAACAAATCATATATATTTATACTTGATTCTCAAGATGTTTACATGATTTTAAAGTACAAAGCTTGTTTATGCTAAGCTTAATTTAAATCTTGTTTTTCAATTGATTTCTCAATTGATATTTTAATAAGCTTATGCATTATTTTTAAAATTGATATTTTATTGGTATCTTAAAATTTGATTACAAATGCTTGTAGTACCTTAAAATTTTTGTTTATATGATATCTTAAAATTTGATTTACTAAGATATCTCAAAATTTGTTTTTATTAAAAATTCAAAATTTTTGTTTTAATATGAAATTTTGAAAATTAAAAATGTTTTGATTTATATTGCCTATATGCAAGGAGAGCTTAACATCTCTTCTACATATAAGATTCATGTTGAGTGTATCTTATATTGAGGAGCTTGACAACTCTTTTCTATGGGGTACACGTGTGTAGGAGGAGTTTCACATCTTCTCTTATGCATTGCATATTATGTGTAATGTGAATTAGGGCTTGTCATCCTTTCTTCATGTAATGCATGTATGTAGGGAAGTTAACTTAGCGTCTTCCTCTTCATGAATGTATATCGCATATATTCTCTTTTATTGATTTGTTTATTATCACCCCTTTGTTGATTTTTGCTTTTGACAAAAAGGGGGAGAACACTTTTTTTGTTTTTACGTTAACCCCTTTGTTGATGATTGACAAAAAGAGGGAGAAGTATTTGGTATATATATATATATGCATGTTTTCCTTGCTTTATTCATAAAGTGGGAGAAGGATTTATGTTTATGAACATATGTTTTGTTTTGTAAATAGGAGAAAAAGTATTTGATGAGTTTTATGCTTGATGGCATGTTTATCTCCTTGTATTTGCATACATGTTTATGAGCTTTCATTACATATTTATTTGTTTATTGTTATGAATGAGTTAAGGGGGAGCTTCCTTGAAGCTTTACTTTAATCCATGCATATATAACTCCATGAGTTTTGTCATCATCAAAAAGGGGGAGATTGTTGGCCCAAAGGCCTATCACTCTAGTTTTGATGATGATCAACTCATGTAGTTATGGTACCAATGATCTTGTGTTTAATTAGTTTCAGATTTGTGATCAAGATCTTAGTAGGTGTGTAGCTTCAACAAAGGATTTAAAGTCAAGTTTTGGAGCTAACACGGTTTGATTCAAGAGCTTGCGCATCAAGACCACATCAAGTACTCAAGAGGAGTCTAGCTCGTTGGATCGTGTTTGGACCAAGTCAAGAAGATGAGAAGACTTCAAGTGAAGACTTCAAGAAGACTTGTGTCTAGGTTTGTTTTTTATAAGATTTTATTTTTAGATAAAATGTAAAGGATAGAATAGTTGGTGGATTGCTCAAGTATATCTTACACACACACACTCTTGATTTAGATGAGTTTTCATAAAAGGATTTTATTTTGGAAAAATACAAAAGAGTTTTTCATTTTGGAAAAATACCGTTTTGGTTTTTGGTATTCAAAGTTTACATGTTTTTTAACCAAAACCATGTTTAGTGCTTATTGTCAAAAACATAGATATTTCACCATGTATGTGTAGTGGATCATATCCATACACTCTATGCTTTAAAAGTGTTTAAAATATCTTGTTTTTGTATTTGGAGAAGTTTTGGAAAAACCAATTTTGGAAAAATACAGTTTTTGTTTTTAGCCAAAATTTCTAAGTTACAAAAATAGTTCAAATTATTTGTAACATGTCTTGATTTTGCATACGCATGTTTGATTATCAAAGTATAATGTTAAAACTATTTTTGTAGATTTTTCATAATTTTATGGGATTTTATTTTAGCAAAAATGACCAAGTTTTTGATCCCTAAAATGTTCTGATCTGGCTTCTGTCGGTCGACAGGGACGGTCGACCGACGTGTACAAACGTGCACGCCAGGACTGCTGGAGGGCCGGTCGACCGATTCGGTCGACCGCAGAGAGCTTCTGCTCTCTGGAAAGCCCCGGTTGATCGGGCCGGTCGACCGACAGAGAAGTCTGTTCTCTGTTCCAGGCAGCGGTCGACCGGGCCGGTCGACCGACGCCCAACCGTCAGAAATCTGACCATTGGCGGTCGACCGGGCGGTCGACCGACAGGCCAGTCTGGCTCCCAACGGCTAGTTTTTTTAGCCCTATAAATTGGGATTTTTGAGGGCTGTTTTCAACAAGATTTTCAAGTGGGATTTTACACCAGTTTTCCTACTCTTTCAAGAGGTTTTCTCCACTTGTATTTGAGCCAAATACTTCCATTCAAAAGGAGAGTTTATCAAGAGTTTTCAAAAGAGATTTTCTTGTGTTTTTCACCATAGATTCAATCCTTGTTTTCTCACACAACACTTGAGCTATCCATTGCTATATCTGTTGGCCCGAAGGCCCATCACTCTAGTTTTGATGATGATCAACTCATGTAGTTATAGTACTAATGATCTTGTGTTTAATTAGTGACAGATTTATGATCAAGATCTTAGTAGGTGCATAGCTTCAACAAAGGATTTGAAGTCAAGTTTTGGAGCTATCACGGTTTGATCCAAGAACCATCGGATCGTGTTTGGACCAAGTCAAGAAGATGAGAAGGCTTCAAGTGAAGACTTCAAGAAGATGAAGACTTGAGTCTAGGTTTATTTTTAGAAGATTTTATTTTAGATAAAATGTAAAGGATAGAGTAGTTGGTGGATTGCTCAAGTATACATATACACACACACTCTCTTGATTTAGTTTGTTTTAGAAAAGATTTTTCTCTTTGACAAAATATCATTTTGGTTTTTGGTATTCAAGTTCCATGTTTTATCCAAAACCATGTTTAGTGCTTTATGTCAAAAACATAGATATTTCACCATGTTTGTGTAGTGGATCATATCTATACACTCTATGCTTCAAATGAGTTTAAATATCTTGTTTTTGTATTTGGAGATGTTTTGGAAAAACAAGTTTGGAAAAATAAGTTTTGGAAAATACTGTTTTAGTTTGAGCCATATTTTCCAAGTTACAAAAATAGTTCAAATTTTATGGGATTTTATTTGTGTTAAAATACCTTAGTTTAAATCCCTTTTTTCTGTCCTGGCTTAAGCCGGTCGACCGACGTGCACAGACTTGCACGCCAGTTCTGGCAGGAGGCCGGTCGACCGACCCGGTCGACCGTCCAGAGAGCTCTGCTCTCTGGAAAGGCCCCGGCCGACCGAGCGGTCGACCGGATAGAGAGACTTGCTGTCTGTATCCTGGCCTCGGTCGACCGACCGGTCGACCGATGGCACAACGGTCTGAAATATGACCGTTGGCCGGTCGACCGACAGTTCTGTCAGACCCCAACGACTAGTTTTTCTAACCCTATAAATTTGGGGGTTTGGACATTATTTTCTCTAAGATTTCTAGTGGACTTTGAGCCAGTTTTTCCCACTTCTTTAAAAGAGTTTTCTCCACTAAATTGAGAGCTAATACTTCCAATCAAAAAGGGAGTTTTTATCAAGAGTGTTAAAAGAGATTTTCTTGAGTTTTCCTCCACCATTCTCATCCTTGTTTTCTCACACAACACTTGAGCTATCCATTGCTATATCTACCCTATAGGGAGTTTGTTGTGAGAGGATTTTAGGTGATCAAGAGTTGTGATCACCAAAATTCATCTTTGTTCTTTGAGGAGGCGGACGTGTGTGTTCGCATTTTCGGGTCCTAGTGGGGACTCGGTGTTTCGAGTTCGGGTGCGAACTCGCTGTTTGAGGTGCGGCCTCGGCGAGCCGGTGGGCTTGCGGTTTGTACGGACTAGGGAGTCCGAAAGTTGTAGGTGTTGCGGCACCGAGTGATCCGGTGGGATCGATTATAGTGGAAATCCTTCGTGTGTCGAAGGCGGAGATGTAGAGCAAGTGTGCTCGAACCTCGAAACAAATCCCTTGTGTTTGCGATTGCTCACTCTCTCTCTCTCTCTCTCTCTTTGTCTCTTTGTTTATATCTTGCATGCTATTATTGTGCTTATCCTTGCATGCTTGATATTCATATTGTGCCTTATTGATATACATGCTTGGGTTTGTTTGCTAATACTTGTATTTAACTAAGAGAGCCAACGCGGCACCTCAACCCTTATCTAGGGAATCTAGAGGAGTTAGTCCAGAGCCCTTCACGGGGAATTCGGCTACACTCTTGTGTTATACGTGGTGTTTAGTTTAAATAGTTTGTTTAGGTCATAATAGTATTTACTTCCGCATTATTTGGCATTAAGTGACCATTAGATTAGCCATCACCTATTCCCCCTTCTAGGTGATCCTACAATTGGTATCAGAGCCAAGTACTCTGAATTTGGGTCTCATAACCTAGAATTAAGGATCCTCATTTTTAGGCTAATCACAATATTTGTACACACACCATGGACTTCATGTCACCACCCATGTTTGACATTCTTAACATCCAAATTTGGAAGGTTAAGATGTCTTTGTACCTCAAAGCCCTAGGAATTCATGTTTACCTTGCCATCTCTAATAATGCATATTGTTTAAATGGTAAGAATCTTGAGGCTAATGCAAAAGCCCTTTATGCTTTGAAGAGTACCCTAGATGATGTTTATGAAAATCACCTAGAGGGGGGGTGAATAGGTGATAATGCTAATCAATGCGCAATTTTAAAACTATGATGCAACAATCTCCCAAAACAAGACTAAGAGCCGAATGCCCCGTGAAGGGTTCTGAACTCCTTCCTCCTGATTCCTCGTAAATATGAGTTGGAGGTGCGCAATGCAACCTTGTTGTATGGTATTTTGATTGACAAGATGAAATATGATGAATATGGCAATGACAATCAAAAGCAAGAAGTAATAGCAATGAAAGGAATGCAAGAACAAGGAAAAGTAAACCAATCGCAAACACAAGGATATGTTATCGAGGTTCGAGCACCCAGCTCTACTTCCCCGCCTTACCCAGAAGGATTCTAGCTACTTCTACTATCACAAAGAAATCACAATTACACCGGAGTACCCAACTCCACAATCTCAAGTACAAGCAATTTCTGAGTAGTCAAAAGACCACAAACTCTCTCTTTCAAAAGTCTCTTCCCTTACAAAAGGTCCTTAGAGAACAATGAGTAGAAATGAAGCTCTTGTTGTAAGTGAAGAAAGAAAATCAAATCAGAGAGTTTTTCAAAAAATACTTCAGAAAATGAGAGAGAATTTCAGCACAAAAACCAAGAAACAAAGCTCTTTTGAATGCCTTAAATTTTTGAATTTTTCTTGTAATAATTGTTGTGACCAATCTCTCCCCAAACACCCCTATTTATAGGAGAGGGCTAGGGTTTAGGGATAATACAAACTTAAGATTAATTAAGTCATATTAGATTTGAAATATATCCCTAAATCAAGTTTTAAACACAAAAAGACAAAATAAAACAGCTCATTAAAAATTGCCCGTTACTGTTCAACGGATAGTCCGGTCGACTGGCCGGTCGACCGCACGTTCAAAATTATGACCGTTGCAGGCCAGCGGTCGACCGCCTGGTCGACCCAATCTAACCGAGAGCAGACTGAGCTACAGTCGGTCGACCGTGCGGTCGACCGCAAAAACGTGCACACTGATACATGTACACCCAGAACTACAGTCGACTGGGCCGGTCGACCGGCCAAACCTGACATAGGTCCGGTCGACTGGCTCAGGTCAAAAACCAGGTTTTGGATAGAAAAATAAAGGAATTTTGATTTTAATAAAAATACTTTTGAACAGGGATTAGTATAAAACATAAATAAACATCTGTAGGCAAAATCTTGTATGCAAAATATTTTTGTATAAGTTATAAGAATTATTTTGGATTAAGTATGTGCGCAAAAAGTGTGTGATAGAGCTTCAAACCTATCCACTATTCTTTAACAAACTATAAAACTAAAGACAAAATAATTAAAGACTTCTTGAGCAATCTTCAAGTCTTTGAGCCATGCTATCCTTGCTAGAGCCTTCTTCTTCTATGATCCTTCCTTGATGTGCAATATACCTTCATAGTTTCATGAACCTAGAAGTTGTAGCAATAGCAAGCAATGGCCTCCAAACATGGTACTTATCTTGAAACTTATCTTAAGCAAATTCATTAGTACCAAATAGCTCTTATTTGGTTTGTCATCATCAAAACACAAAACAATTGGAGAGTGTAACCTCTTGGGCCAACAATCTCCCCCTTTTTAATGATGACAAAACAAATAGGCTATAAACAAAAATATAGGGGAGGAGAAAACTCCCCTCAAATTATGCTATATGAAAAACACAAGAATTCATTGAAAAACACAAGAATTCATTGAAAACAAAAAAACATTGCTCTTGATACTAATTGAAACCAAGTGAAACAATACCAATAAAACACAAGAATTCATAACTAAACTCATAAAACATATAAATTCATATGGAACCAAGACCAAATGAACTTATTTTTGTCCATGTAAATTTATTCTCCCCTTTTTGTCATACATCAAAAAGGGTTATGAAAAAACATGTCTATTCAATAACACAAACATTAAGTTCTCCACAAATAAACGAAAATCTAGCAAAATCAAGTGTTTAGTAAAAATATCGGCTAGTTGTAAATCCGTGGAAACATACTCAATATCTATATCACCTTTCTCAAAATGATCTCTAAGAAAGTGATATCTAATCTCAATGTGCTTAGTCTTACTATGTTGATTTGCATTTTTGGTCAAATGTATAGTACTAGTATTATCACAAAATATTTTAATATTTTTATAATGCAAATCATAATCAAGGAGAGTATGTTTCATCCAAAGGACTTGTGCACAACAAGCCCCCGCGGCAACATACTCCGCCTCGGCGGTTGAGAGTGCTACGGAATTTTGTTTCCTAGAGGACCATGAAACAAGACAATTACCAAGAAATTGACATGTCCCACTAGTACTCTTTCTATCTACTCTACAACCCGCATAGTCGGCATCCGAATAACTCGTCAATGAGAAATCTCCGGTTTTCGGATACCATAGACCCATTCCAATCGTTCCCTAATATAACGAATAATACGTTTTACGGCAATAAGATGGGACTCTTTGGGACACGATTGAAATCTAGCACAAAGACACACACTAAACATGATATCCGGCCTACTTGCCGTTAAATATAAAAGACTACCTATCATACTTCTATATAATTTAATATCAACATTCGTACCTTGGTCATCCTTATCAAGCTTGGTTGTGGTTGCCATGGGAGTGTTGCACACTTTTGAATCTTCAAGTCCAAACCTCTTCACGAGTTCCTTTGCGTATTTGGCTTGACATATGAAGTTCCCATCTTGCAATTGCTTGACTTGGAGTCCAAGAAAGAAGTTGAGCTCACCCATTGAAGACATTTCAAACTCAAGTTGCATTACCTTTTCAAAATCCTTGCACAAAAGCTCATTAGTAGAACCAAAAATTATATCATCAACATAAATTTGCACAATTAATATATCATTATCAACATGCTTAGTGAATAGAGTAGTGTCTACTTTGCCTTTTATAAAATCATTTGAAATAAGAAAACTAGAAAGCCTTTCATACCAAGCTCTTAGAGCTTGTTTCAATCCATACAAAGCTTTATCAAGTTTAAAAACGAAATCGGGATGAACATGATCAATAAAACCGGGAGGTTGAGCAACATAAACTTCTTCATTTATAAATCTATTTAAAAATGCACTTTTCACATCCATTTGAAAAAGTTTAAAATTTTTGAAAGATGCAAAAGCTAGTGTCATCCGTATGGCTTCAAGCCGTGCTACGGGTGCAAAGGTCTCCTCAAAGTCAATTCCCTCAACTTGAGTGTAACCTTGGGCCACTAACCTAGCTTTATTCCTAATGACATTTCCGGACTCATCCATCTTGTTTCTAAAGATCCACTTAGTACCAATTATTGGTCTATCGTGGGGCTTAGGAACAAGGTGCCAAACTTGGTTGCGCTCAAATTGATTGAGTTCCTCTTGCATGGAAAGCAACCAATATGGGTCCGTCTCGGCTTCGAGAATGCCTTTGGGTTCAAAATGAGAAATGAAAGCAAAGTTACCACATAGGTCATGGAGTTTGGAGCGCGTAGTGACTCCTTTAGATGCATCACCCAAGATGAGCTCCTTAGGATGATTTGTGGCATATCTCCAAGCTTTGGGAAGCGGTTGAGAGCTTTCCTCTTTATCCTCTTGAACATCACCAATAGGTTCTTGCTTATCTTCTTGAGCGGGTGAGTCCTTCAAGGATAGTTTCTCCATGTCTTCACCTAATGGTTCAATCTCTACAACATTCTCAACAAACACATTAGATTCTTCAAACTTTACATGCATAGATTCTTCAATAGTATGTGAAGATCTATTAAATACTCTATATGCTTTGCTAGTAGAAGAATATCCAACAAAGATAGCTTCATAAGCCTTAGCATCAAATTTACCCAAATTATCCTTAGTATTTAAAACAAAACACTTGCATCCAAAAACTTTAAAATATGCAACATTTGGTTTTCTAGAATGATACATTTCAAAAGATGTTTTAGAAGAATTTTTGCATAAATAAATACGATTCGATATATAGCATGCGGTGTTTACGGCCTCGGCCCATAAATATTGAGGGAGGTCATATTCACTTATCATTGTCCTAGCCATCTCTTGAAGTGTTCTATTTTTCCTTTCTACAACTCCATTTTATTGTGGAGTTCTAGGACAAGACATTTCATGCTTAATTCCCTTTTCATCACAATAAGTCATGAAGAGTTGGTTCATAAATTCACCACCTCTATCACTTCTTATTCTCAAAATCGAAAAACCCTTTTCTTTTTCAACTCTTTTTCGAAAAATCTTAAAATGAGAAAAAGTTTGATCTTTATTTTGCAAGAAGAAAACTCAAGTGAAACGGGAAAAATCATCAACTAAAACAAATGCAAATCTACTACCATTTAAACTTTTAGTTTGTGTTGGTCCAAAAAGATCCATATGAATTAGTTCTAAGGGCCTAGTAGTCATGATATCCTTAATTGGTTTGAAGGAAGACTTGGTTTGTTTCCCAAGTTAGCATGCACCACAAATGCGGTCTTTCTCAAACTTCAAGCAAGGTATACCCTTTACTAAATCCTTAGAATTTATGTAAGATCACCTAGAGGGGGGGTGAATAGGTGATGGCTAATCTAATGGTCACTTATGAACAAATAATGCGGAATTAAAACTAAGTTGACCAAATAAAACTTCTTTTAATTAAACACTTATGTATAACACAAGAGTGTTGCCGAATTCCCCTTGCGAGGCTCTGGACAAACTCCTCTAGATTCCCCTTGAATGGGTTGAGGTGCCGCGTTGGCTCTCTTGGTTGAATACAAGTGTTAGCAACAATCCCACGCAAGTATATATCAAATATGCACAAGGGTATATCAAGCATGTAAAGTAAATACAATGTAAGTAATGCAAGATATAATAGAGACAAAAAGAGTAAGAGAGTAAGAGTGAGCAATCGCAAACACAAAGGGTTTGTTTCGAGGTTCGAGCACACTTGCTCTACATCCCCGCCTTCGACACACGAAGGATTTCCACTATGCACGATCCAACCGGATCTCTCCTTGGTGCCGCAACACCTACAAGCCCTCGGACTCCCAAAGTCCCTTACACACCACAAGCCCACCGGCTCGTCGAGGCCGCACCTCAAGCTACAAGTCCTCACTAGGACCCAACAACACCAAGTCCTCACTAGGACCCGAAACAAACCGCGAACACAACCGTCCGCCTTCTCAAAGAACAAAGATGAACTTTGGTGATCACAACTCTTGATCACCTAAAATCCTCTCACAATAACACTCCTATAGAATGAATAGCTCAATGGATGCTCAAGTGTTTGTGTGAGAAAGCAAGGAAAGAATCTTTGGTGAAAAACTCAAGAAAATCTCTTTTACACTCTTTGATAAAACTCTCCTTTTAATTGGAAGTATTGACTCTAATTTTGTGGAGAAAACCCTTCAGAAAGACTGGAAAAACTAGCTCTAAGGTCTCCAAAAATCTTGGCTCAAAACAATGACAAAACCCCCTTTTATAGGCTGACAGAAAATAGAGCCGTTGGGGCTCTGTCAGAGCTTCCGGTCGACCGGTCCGGTCGACCGGCAACGGTCAAAATCCGACCGTTGCAGCCTCCGGTCGACCGACCCGGTCGACCGAGCAACTGGAGAAGAGAGTAAACTCTCTGTCGGTCGACCGGCCCGGTCGACCGATAATTCCCGAGAGCAAAGCTCTCTTAAGCGGTCGACCGGTCCGGTCGACCGTCCTCCAGTGCACACAGGCGTGCACGCTGTGCACGTCCGGTCGACCGACCCGGTCGACCGGCCACTGTCAGTTCTGAAAAATCAGAACTGCCAGAACCTGAAAATTTTGGGATTAAAAATAGGTCTTTTTGGCTTAATAAAAATCCCATAAATACTTAGAATTTCTACAAAAATAGTTTTATGATATAGAAACATGCTTGCACAAAATCAAGGCATGTTATTGAAGATTTGACTATTTTTGTAACTTGGAAATATTGGCTCATAATAAAAAACTGTTTTTCTAAAACAACATGTTTTTCCAAACTTTCATCAAATATAAAAACAAGATATACTTTAAAAGCATAGTGTGTATGGATATGATCCACTACACAATCAAGATGAAATATCTAGTTTTTGACAATAGGCTCTAAGCATGGTTTTGGATATAAGATATGTAAACTATGAAATACCAAAATCCAAGATAAATATTTTGTCACAAAGAAAAATCTTTTTATAAATAAAAATTCTTTTATGAAAGCAATTTTATCAAGAGTGTGTGTGTGATATGACTTGAGCAATCCACCAATCTATTCTATCCTTTACATTTTAACTAAAACAAATAAAAATCTTATACCTAGACACAAGTCTTCATCCTCTTGAAGTCTTCACTTGAAGGCTTCTCATCTTCTTGACTTGGTCCAAATGCAATCCACCGAGCTCATCTCTAGATGTGTTCTTGAAGCATAGGCTCGTGAATCAACCGGTGCTAGCTTCCAACTTGTCTTTAAATCCTTTGTTGAAGCTCCGCACCTACTAAGATCTTGATAAAGAATCTGTCACTAAACAAGATCATTAGCAAATATAACTACATGAGTTGATCATCATCAAAACTAGAGTGATAGGCCTTTGGGCCAACAATCTCCCCCTTTTTGATGATGACAAAACTCATGAAGTTATATATGCATGGATTCAAGTAAAGCTTCAAAGAAGCTCCCCCTTAACTCATGCATATCAAATAATCAATAGATAAGGCAATGAGGCACGTGAATATGTATGCAAGTATGGAGATAAAACATGCAACAAGCATAAATCAAAATCTTTTTCTCCTATTTGCAATACAAATATATATATGCATAAATACAAATCTTATACAACCTTAAGTAAGGAAGACAAATACTTCTCCCCCTTAAGTAAGGAAATCATGCATATATCACAAATACATCACAAATACTTCTCCCCCTTTTTGTCAATCATCAACAAAGGGTTCAAAGTAAAAGCAAATCAAAACAAAATTTTCTTCCCCTTTTTGTCAAAAACAAAAGAATCAAGAAGGGGTAAATACAAATCAACCAATAAAGATTTATATGCGATATACATTCATGAAGAGGAAGACGTTAAGTTAGCTTCCCTACAATGTGCATTGCATGAAAGAGGGATGTGAAGCCCTAATTCACACAACACAACTATGTAATGCATAGAAGGAGATGTGAAGCTCCCCCTACACACGTATATCATATAAAGAAGAGATGTTAAGCTCCTCAATTTATAATATACTCAACATGAATCTATATGTAAGAGAGATGTTAAGCTCTCCTTGCATATAGGAAATACAAAACAAAACATTTTAATTTTTTAATTTTTTTTATCAAAACAAAATTTTGAACTTTTCCCAATAAAACAAATTTTGAACCAATCATAATTTGTAATTTTGATACCAATAGAAAATAGCACTTGAAGATGTGTGATATCAAGTTATCATTGCAAAATCTTTTAATGTTTCAAACATATTGATATCAATTGTAATCATATAACAAATTTGAAGTTGAAGCATATTGATACCAAATGAAAGATCTAAAATAAAATCTTTTTATTTTTCATAAGCTTATGCATAGTTAATATAAGGTGTTAACTTAACTTAGCATAAACTTTTTGTGCTTTTAAGAATGTAAATCAATTGTAAAGAAAGCACATGAAAATCATATATATGTATGTGAATAGATAAGACCAATTTGAAAATTAGGGCATACATATATAGGAACCAAAATGTGAGTAATATACCAGTTGTAAATTAACATTGTAAGTCATGTATATACTCATAACCAAAAATTGGTAGGTTTGAAAAATAGTTATGTTTAAGCACTACCAAATTTGAAGAATAAATAACTAGTTATAAATAATTTTTGAAAACTAGTTAAAGATCCTTCAAAAACATGAAATCATATGTTATTCATGAATTATACTAAATACATACAAGTTTAAGCACTCATAGTCCATAAAGCTCAAAAATTATCTTTTATCATAAAAGATGAGTGTTCAAAGGTTATGTAAATGGTATTTTCATGAAAATAGAAAGTGAAGCATGAATCTCATGAAAATCTTATTTTTCATCTTAAAACAAATCATATATTTTTCATAAAGCAATACTAAATACACAAAGATTTAATCACTCATGGTCTATAAAGCTCAAAATATTTTGTATCATAAAGATGAGTGTTCAAAGGATCATGTAAATAGTATTTTTATGAAAGTAGTCATTTAAGCTCAAAAAGATCATAAATCACATTTTGTTTTACACATGTTTTAATCTTTAATACAAATCAAAAACATGAAAAATCATCAATTTTTTTTATTATTTATTTAAAATACTAATCTTCATGGTATATGTATGATTTATCCAATTCTAACAATATGCATACATATCCCAAATCTAAAAGAGTCCAATATATATTGCATGAAGGCAAATGACTCAAGGGTATACATGTATATTTATTAGATTTGAATTAAACACACATATACATGAAGTAAAATCAAAGATAGGCATAACAAGTATAAATGACCGAATCATCAAAACTAGCCTATACACATGCATATAGTAGACACAAATGAGCATGAAGTTCAAATATATATGAGTCAATTGTAGTTCACTATTTGTACATGTATAATACAAGTTTTGATAGAAACTACACTTAAACTAGTATATACCACATGAAGCACCAAAAATATCTTAAAATATGAACATGCTATGAATATTATGAATGAACAAGCATGTACATAAATGAAATAGGAGTTTAGAAATTGTTACCAACTCCAAAGCTCCTAACATGGTGGTTGATCCACCAAAGCTCCTTGATAGCGATGCAACCCAAAAGTATGTCCATCATGTCCAAGTGCATCCACTACCAGGTACCATCCCTCTCACGTTTTGTGAGAGCCCTCACCTACATCAAAATCAAAGGGTGGAGGTTTTGGTACCCATATTTTCTTGGGTCCTATGGGGTTAGTCTTGTAAGGAACCCAAGCATTTTTATTTTTATAAAAAATAAGAACATTTAACCTTTCATAACAAAATTTTGCTAAATGGCCTTTGCGGCCACAATGTGTACATATGTACACCTTAGCATACTTATGAGTGGGAGTGTGAGCATGATGTGCATCATAAGCATGTGCATGATGTGAATGTGCATGAGTATGAGGAACTTGTTTCTTTTGAAACAAGGATTCCAATCTAGTATGATTGAATGCACATGAGCTCAAATTAGAGCTCAAATTATCAATTTTATTTTTCAAATTTTTAATCTCATTAGTGGTGGCATGAAAAGCATGATGAGATGAAGAGTCGATTTTCTTTTTCTTTTGAAAAACATTATCCTTTTCTTTTTCAACAAATTTTCTTTTTAAAGACTTATTTTCTTGCAAAATGACTTCCTTTTGTTTTTCCACCATATCAACCTTATTTTCAAAATCATATTTCCTTCACATAAAACATTCAATTTAGACATTAAGGAAATATTCTCATTTTTCAAATCCTCATTTTCTTTTTCTAAACATGCAAGTTTATTTCTATATGAGTCATGTTCCTTATGCATGCAAGCAATTTCCTTTTTCAAATTTTTATTATTCTTTTTAATCATGTCATATTTCTCAAGCAATAATTGGCAAAATGTATTAAGCTCATCATATGACATATTAACATCCTCATCCTCGGATTGGTAGTTACCTCAAGGGGGTTATCCCCTTGGACCATGTAGCACACGTTGGAGATGTCGCTTCCAACGTCCGAATCGCTCCCCGCATAGTATTGATCTTTCTCGCCAAGGGAGATGAGGGTGTTCCATACTACAAAAGCCGAGTCAAGATTAGTCATCTTAGACAAATAATCATTATCTAAGCTAGATACTAAAGCATGTAGGGCTTTTGCATTAGCCTCAATGTTCTTACCATTTAAGCAATATTCTTTATTAGTAGTGGCAAGATATACATGAAGGCCAAGTCCTTTGAGGAACAAAGACATCTTAACCTTCCAAATTTGGATGTTAAGAATGTCAAAGGTGGGTGGTGACATGAAGTCCATTGTATGTGTACAAATCTTGTAATTAGCCTAAAAGAGGATCTTTAACTCTTAGGTTGTTAGACCCAATATCAAGAGCACTAGCTCTGATACCAATTGTAAGATCACCTAGAGGGGGGTGAATAGGTGATGGCTAATCTAATGGTCACTTATGAACAAATAATGCGGAATTAAAACTAAGTTGACCAAATAAAACTTCTTTTAATTAAACACTTATGTATAACACAAGAGTGTTGCCGAATTCCCCTTGCGAGGCTCTGGACAAACTCCTCTAGACTCCCCTTGAATGGGTTGAGGCGCCGCGTTGGCTCTCTTGGTTGAATACAAGTGTTAGCAACAATCCACGCAAGTATATATCAAATATGCACAAGGGTATATCAAGCATGTAAAGTAAATACAATGTAAGTAATGCAAGATATAATAGAGACAAAAAGAGTAAGAGAGCAAGAGTGAGCAATCGCAAACACAAAGGGTTTGTTTCGAGGTTCGAGCACACTTGCTCTACATCCCCGCCTTCGACACACGAAGGATTTCCACTATGCACGATCCAACCGGATCTCTCCTTGGTGCCACAACACCTACAAGCCCTCGGACTCCCAAAGTCCCTTACACACCACAAGCCCACCGGCTCGTCGAGGCCGCACCTCAAGTTACAAGTCCTCACTAGGACCCAACAACACCAAGTCCTCACTAGGACCCGAAACAAACCGCGAACACAACCGTCCGCCTTCTCAAAGAACAAAGATGAACTTTGGTGATCACAACTCTTGATCACCTAAAATCCTCTCACAATAACACTCCTATAGAATGAATAGCTCAATGGATGCTCAAGTGTTTGTGTGAGAAAGCAAGGAAAGAATCTTTGGTGAAAAACTCAAGAAAATCTCTTTTACACTCTTTGATAAAACTCTCTTTTTAATTGGAAGTATTGACTCTAATTTTGTGGAGAAAAACCCTTCAGAAAGACTGGAAAAACTAGCTCTAAGGTCTCCAAAAATCTTGGCTCAAAACAATGACAAAACCCCCTTTTATAGGCTGACAGAAAATAGAGCCGTTGGGGCTCTGTCAGAGCTTCCGGTCGACCGGTCCGGTCGACCGGCAACGGTCAAAATCCGACCGTTGCAGCCTCCGGTCGACCGACCCGGTCGACGAGCAACTGGAGAAGAGAGTAAACTCTCTGTCGGTCGACCGGCCTGGTCGACCGATAATTCCCGAGAGCAAAGCTCTCTTAAGCGGTCGACCGGTCCGGTCGACCGTCCTCCAGTGCACACAGGCGTGCACGCTGTGCACGTCCGGTCGACCGACCCGGTCGACCGGCCACTGTCAGTTCTGAAAAATCAGAACTGCCAGAACCTGAAAATTTTGGGATTAAAGATAGGTCTTTTGGCTTAATAAAATCCCATAAATACTTAGAATTTCTACAAAAATAGTTTTATGATATAGAAACATGCTTGCACAAAATCAAGGCATGTTATTGAAGATTTGACTATTTTTGTAACTTGGAAATATTGGCTCATAATAAAAAACTGTTTTTCTAAAACAACATGTTTTTCCAAACTTTCATCAAATACAAAAACAAGATATACTTTAAAAGCATAGTGTGTATGGATATGATCCACTACACAATCAAGATGAAATATCTAGTTTTTGACAATAGGCTCTAAGCATGGTTTTGGATATAAGATATGTAAACTATGAAATACCAAAATCCAAGATAAATATTTTGTCACAAAGAAAAATCTTTTTATAAATAAAAATTCTTTTATGAAAGCAATTTTATCAAGAGTGTGTGTGTGATATGACTTGAGCAATCCACCAATCTATTCTATCCTTTACATTTTAACTAAAACAAATAAAATCTTATACCTAGACACAAGTCTTCATCCTCTTGAAGTCTTCACTTGAAGGCTTCTCATCTTCTTGACTTGGTCCAAATGCAATCCACCGAGCTCATCTCTAGATGTGTTCTTGAAGCATTGGCTCGTGAATCAACCGGTGCTAGTTTCCAACTTGTCTTTAAATCCTTTGTTGAAGCTCCGCACCTACTAAGATCTTGATAAAGAATCTGTCACTAAACAAGATCATTAGCAAATATAACTACATGAGTTGATCATCATCAAAACTAGAGTGATAGGCCTTTGGGCCAACAATTTATTCTATCAAGATGGTCAAAAGATGCATGTCCTAATCTTCTATGCCAAAGCCAAGAATTTTCATCAAAAGCATTTAAGCATTTAGTAGAACACTCTACATTAAGCAAGTCAATTATATAAACATTATCATCACGAAAACCGGTGAGAATACAATCATTAGTCTTAACATCAAAAATCTTGCAAGAAGAATCATCAAAAATAACTTTAAGACCACGATCACAAAATTGACTAATGCTAAGCAAATTATGTTTCAAACCTTCAACTAAAACACATTCTCTATAATAGGAGATGCACCAATTTGAATGTTACCTATACCGATGATAGTTCCTTTGGAGTCATCCCCGAAGGTGACGGAGCCACCTTCCATGTACCTTGATAGGTTGTAAAGTTGTTAATATCCCACGTCATGTGTCTTGAACAACCACTATCAAGGTACCACCGCTCCCTACGTCTTGGAGCCTTGGTGTGTACCTACATCAAACATTTTAAGACTTGATTTTGGTACCCATATTTTCTTGGGTCCTAGAGGGTTAGTGCCATGAACCCAAACAAGATTATTGGATCTACTTAATTGATCATAACAAAACTTAGCTAAATGTCCATTTTTACCACAATAGGTGCATCTATATACTCTACCATATTTAAAAGCATAATGGGTGTGTGATTTGTGAGCATGAGCATTGTGAGCATGAGCATGAGAAGTGTTAGGTGTAGTGTGAGCATGAGGAATCTTAGCATGAGATGTGTGCTTTTTAGAAAATTTTTCTTCAAGTTTCTTAGTGTTAAAGCACAATCTTTCAAAACCTTCTCAAAATTAACCATTTTAGATTTTAACGAAGAAATTTCTTTTTCATCAACCATAGAAAATTTAGCCTTACAAGAAATCTTATAGGCATCAAACTCATTTTGAATAGATGTGAGATTTGAAGAAATATCATCTTTTTCTTTGAAACCAAAGCAAGTTGATTTTTAGAAAAGCAACTTCTTTTTGTAATTTAAAGCATTCAATTTTCTTATTATCATAAGTTTTAGAAAGTTCAACAAAAGCATGTACAAGAACTTCCTTACTCAACTCATCATCTTTATCATCAAGAGATTGAGGGGTTACCTTAGGAGTGTTTGCCATGAAACACATGTTCGCCGTATCCACCTCTTCTTCGGACTCGCTTTCCGAATCCCACGTTGCCTTGTACGCTTTCTTTCTTCGATTTCTTTGGCTTGAAGGAGGAGGTCACTTCAACTTGAATTCCGGACAATCGGCCATGATGTGTCCGGGCTTTCGGCAATTGTAGCATATAATCCTTCGCTCCTCTTTGCCTTCAAATTTTCTCCGGAAGTTGAGCTTGTTCTTCCGGTACATTCTTTTGATGTTTCGCACAAGGAGGGAGAGCTCATCATCTTCTTCTTCATCTTCTTCATCATCTTCAAGGGTGGATGAAGACTTGAAAGCTATGGATTTCTTCTTTGAAGTAGTGCCTCTTCTCTTGCCTTCTTCTCCATCTCATGGGTCTTTAGGTTCCCAATGAGACTAATGATGTCCATCTCATCCTTGTCATTTAATTCCTTTAAGGTGGTGGCCTTTATCTCCCAAGATGGAGGAAGAGCCCGAATCACTTTGCGCACCTTTTGATCGTTGGAGATGACGTCACCTAAGGAAGAAAGACCATTGGTGATTTTAGTAAATCTAGTAATCATACAATCAATAGATTCATCATCAAGCATTTTAAATGATTCATATTGAGACCTCAAGAGATCTATCTTAGCTCTCTTGACTTGTGAAGTCCCTTCATGTGTGACCAATAAGTGTTGCCAAATCTCATAGGCGGATTGGCAATGAATTACCCGTGTAAGGTCATCCTCATTCAAGGCGATTAAAGGGAGTTTTGGGCCTTGGAGTTAGCCTCATATTCTCTAAAGTTGAAGTCGGTCCAAGTGCTCTCATCACTATCGGGTGCTACATAGGGTTTGGTCAAGGACTTGGCCACTAAGCTACCCAAGGATTGCAAAAATATAGTTATCCTAACCTTCCAAATAGGGAAATTATGTCCATCAAATTTAGGAGGGGTTTTAATGTTATCGGCCATGTTTACTAGTGTATGAATGTATGAATGAAAATGTGGATTAGCAAATTTTAAGGATCTCTCTATGGATGTTAAGCCAAACCTAGAGTCCAAGCTCTGATACCAATTAAAAATCACCTAGAGGGGGGGTGAATAGGTGATAATGCTAATCAATGCGCAATTTTAAAACTATGATGCAACAATCTCCTAAAACAAGACTAAGAGCCGAATGCCCTGTGAAGGGTTCTGAACTCCTTCCTCCTGATTCCTCGTAAATATGAGTTGGAGGTGCGCAATACAACCTTGTTGTATGGGATTTTGATTGACAAGATGAAATATGATGAATATGGCAATGACAATCAAAAGCAAGAAGTAATAGCAATGAAAGGAATGCAAGAACAAGGAAAAGTAAACCAATCGCAAACACAAGGATATGTTATTGAGGTTCGAGCACCCAGCTCTACTTCCCCGCCTTCCCCAGAAGGATTCTAGCTACTTCCACTATCACAAAGAAATCACAATTACACCGGAGTACCCAACTCCACAATCTCAAGTACAAGCAATTTCTGAGTAGTCAAAAGATCACAAACTCTCTCTTTCAAAAGTCTCTTCCCTTACAAAAGGTCCTTAGAGAACAATGAGTAGGAATGAAGCTCTTGTTGTAAGTGAAGAAAGAAAATCAAATCAGAGTGTTTTTCAAAAAACACTTCAGAAAATGAGAGAGAATTTTAGCACAAAAACCAAGAAACAAAGCTCTTTTGAATGCCTTAAACTTTTGAATTTTTCTTGTAATAATTGTTGTGACCAATCTCTCCCCAAACACCCCTATTTATAGGAGAGGGCTAGGGTTTAGGGATAATACAAACTTAAGGTTAATTAAGTCATATTAGATTTGAAATATATCCCTAAATCAAGTTTTAAACACAAAAAGACAAAATAAAACAGCTCATTAAAAACTGCCCGTTACTGTTCAACGGATAGTCCGGTCGACTAGCCGGTCGACCGCACGTTCAAAATTATGACCGTTGCAGGCCAGCGGTCGACCGCCCGGTCGACCCAATCTAACCGAGAGCAGACTAAGCTACAGTCGGTCGACCGTGCGGTCGACCGCAAAAACATGCACACTGATACATGTACACCCAGAACTACAATCGACTGGGCCGGTCGACCGGCCAAACCTGACATAGGTCCGGTCGACTGTCCGGTCGACTGGCTCAGGTCAAAAACCAGGTTTTGGACAGAAAATTAAAGGAATTTTGATTTTGATAAAAAATACTTTTGAACAGGGATTAGTATAAAATATATATAAACATCTGTAGGCAAAATCTTGTATGCAAATTATTTTTGTATAAGTTATAAGAAATTATTTTGGATTAAGTATGTGCGCAAAAACGTGTGTGATAGAGCTTCAAACCTATCCACTATTCTTTAACAAACTATAAAACTAAAGACAAAATAATTAAAGACTTCTTGAGCAATCTTCAAGTCTTTGAGCCATGCTATCCTTACTAGAGCCTTCTTCTTCTATGATCCTTCCTTGGTGTGCAATATGCCTTCATAGTTTCATGAACCTAGAAGTTGTAGCAATAGCAAGCAATGGCCTCCAAACATGGTACTTATCCTGAAACTTATCTTAAGCAAATTCATTAGTACCAAATAGCTCTTATTTGGTTTGTCATCATCAAAACACAAAACAATTGGAGAGTGTAACCTCTTGGGCCAACAGTTTATTTATCTAGGATTGCTAATGTTGATTCGGCTTTTGTAGCTTGGAACATCATCACCTCCCTTGGCGAAAAGGATCTATATTATGCCGGGAGCGATTCGGATGTTGGAAGTGAAGTCTCCAACATGTGCTATATGGTCCAAGGGATAACTCCCTTGAGGTAACTACCGAATCCGAGGTAGATGAAAATGACATGTCATATGATGAGCTTAGCACTTTTTGTCAACTCCTTCTTGAGAAATATGACATGATTAAGAAAGAAAATAAAAATTTGAAAAAGAAATTTGAGTGCATGCATATAGAAAATGATTCTTTTAAAAATAATATTGCATGTTTAGAAAAAGAAAATAAATTTTTGAAAAATGAGAATGTTTCCTTGCTTTCAAAATTGGATGATCTTTGTGAAGGAAACACAAATTTGAAAAATAAAATTGTTTTGGTAGAAAAACAAAAAGAAGTTGTTTTTCAAGAAAACTCTTGTTTAAAAAGAAAAATTTTTGAAAAAGAAAAAGAAAATGTTTCTAAAAAGAACAAGAAAAATAGTTTTATATCTCATCATGCTTTACATGCCACCACAAATGAGATAAATATTTTAAAAAATAAAATGGATTGTTTGAGCTCAACTTTGAGCTCATGTGCATTTAACCACACTAGATTGGAGTCTATGTTTTCAAAGAAACAAGCTCCACATTCTCATGCACATCATCATGCATATGCTTATGTTGCACGCCACGATCATACACATACACATAAGCATCCTAAGGTGTACAAGTGTACACATTGTGGCCGCAAAGGCCATTTAGCAAAATTTTGTTTTGATAAGTTGCATGTTTTAAATTTTGCTAAAAATAAAAATGTTTGGGTGCCTTACAAAGCTAACCCCCAAGGACCCAAAAGAAAATGGGTACCAAAACCCCCACCTTGTGTTTTTGATGTAGGTGAGGGCTCTCACACGACATGACAGATTTGGTGCCTTGATGGTGGATGCACATGGACTCGATGGACACATATTTTTGATGCATCGCTATCAAGGAGGTTTGGTGGGTCAACCACCATGTTTGGAGATTTGGAGTATAGTTCTTATGGTTTGGTAACTATCTCTAAACTCCTAGTTTGTTTATGTACATGCTTGTTCATACATGATATTTTTAGCATGTTCATGTTTTAGGTTTTGTGCTTCATGTGGTAAATACTAGTTTAAATGTAGTTTTTATTAAAACTTGAATTTATACATGTACAAGTAGTGAGCAACAAATTGATTCATATATGTTTGCACTTCATGCTCATTTGTACCCACTATATGCACATGTATAGCCTAGTTTTGATGATTTCCTCATTTACACTTGTTTTGCCAATTTTCATGTTTTACTTCATGTATATGTAATTTTTATTCAAATCTAATAAATATACATGTATACCCGTGAGTCCCTTGCCTTCATGCAAATACCTTTAATAAACTCTTTTATTTTTGGGATATGTATGCATATTGTTAGATTTAGATAAATCATACATATACCTAGAAGTTTGTTTTGTTTTAATGAAAAATGAATTTTTATGATTTGTTTGATAAAATGATATTTGTGTTTTGAGCTTCATTGATTATTTTCATGGAAAATGCTAAACACATGATTCTTGTACACTAACACTTTATTTGTTTTGTCATGACTCTAATTCATGAACACTTTTATGAACTTAATCGATTTTGAGTGTCATCTCTTGTGTATTTGGTATGATTCATGAAATACATATGATTTGGTTTCATGTTTTTGAAGGATCTTTAACTAGTTTTTCAAAAATTAATTTAATTAGTTATTTATTCTTCAATGTTTATGAGATATACACATGATCCTATTATTGCTTCAATTGGTATCATTGAATCATTTCAATGGTATCAATTTGACTCTATTTTTGTATATACTCATATTTTGTTTTCTTATATATGTATGTATCAATTTCAATTGGTATAATCATTCTTCATACATATATATGATTTGTTTTGTGCTTAAGTTAAAATTGATTTACATGTTTAAAGGACAAAGTTGTTTATGATAAGAAAATAAAATTTTTAAGAAAAATTCTCAAGATTGTTTTATTGAGAAAATTCAAAATTTTGTTTTATAAGAAAAATCAAAATTTTTGATTTGTATTGCCTATATGCAAGGAGAGCTTAACATCTCTTCTACATATAGATTCATGTTGAGTGTATTGTATATTGAGGAGCTTGACAACTCTTCTTTATGTGGTACACGTGTGTAAGGGGAGCTTCACATCTCTTCTTATGCATTACATATTATACGTTATGCGAATTAGGGCTTGTCATCCCTCTTTCATGTAATGTATATGTGTAGGGAAGTTACTTTACCGTCTTCCTCTTCATGAATGTATATCGCATATAACCTTTTATTAACTTATTTGTTTACACCTCTTATTGGTCTCTTTGTTTATGACAAAAAGGGGGAGAAAAATTTGATGATTTTGTTTTTACTTTAACCCCTTTGTTGATGATTGACAAAAAGGAGGAGAAGTATTTGAGATATATGCATGTTTTCCTTGCTTAAGGGGGAGAAGTATTTGTTTTCCTTGCTTAAGGGGGAGTAATATTTTTGTGTTTATGCATATATGTTTTGTTTTGCAAATAGGAGAAAAAGATTTTGTGATTTTGTTTTATGCTTGATTAGCATGTTTACTCCTTCATTTGCATACATGTTTATGAGCATACATTGCATATTTATTTGTTTATTTGTTATGCATGAGTTAAGGGGGAACTTCTTTGAGGCTTTACTTTAATCCATGCATATATAACTTCATGAGTTTTGTCATCATCAAAAAGGGGGAGATAATAAGTATTTGAGTTATATGCATGTTTTCCTTGCTTAAGGGGAGAAGTATTTGTTTTCCTTGCTTAAGGGGGAGTAATATTTTGTGTATTTATGCATATATGTTTTGTTTTGCAAATAGGAGAAAAAGATTTTATGATTTTGTTTTATGCTTGATTAGCATGTTTACTCCTTCATTTGCATACATGTTTATGAGCATACATTGCATATTTATTTGTTTATTTGTTATGCATGAGTTAAGGGGGAGCTTATCTGAGGCTTTACTTTAATCCATGCATATATAACTTCATGAGTTTTGTCATCATCAAAAAGGGGGAGATTGTTAGCCCGAAGGCCCATCACTCTAGTTTTGATGATGATCAACTCATGTAGTTATAGTACTAATGATCTTGTGTTTAATTAGTGATAGATTTATGATCAAGATCTTAGTAGGTGCATAGCTTCAACAAAGGATTTGAAGTCAAGTTTTGGAGCTAGCACGGTTTGATCCAAGAACCATTGGATCGTGTTTGGACCAAGTCAAGAAGATGAGAAGGCTTCAAGTGAAGACCTCAAGAAGATAAAGACTTGAGTCTAGGTTTGTTTTTAGAAGATTTTGTTTTAGATAAAATGTAAAGGATAGAGTAGTTGGTGGATTGCTCAAGTATACATATACACACACACACTCTTGATTTAGTTTGTTTTAGAAAAGATTTTCTCTTTGACAAAATATCATTTTGGTTTTTGGTATTCAAGTTTCATGTTTTATCCAAAACCATGTTTAGTGCTTTATGTCAAAAACATAGATATTTCACCATGTTTGTGTAGTGGATCATATCCATACACTCTATGCTTCAAATGAGTTTAAATATCTTGTTTTTGTATTTGGAGATGTTTTGAAAAAACAAGTTTGGAAAAATAAGTTTTGGAAAATACTGTTTTAGTTTGAGCCATATTTTCCAAGTTACAAAAATAGTTCAAAACATTTGTAACATGCCTTGATTTTGTGCAAGCATGTTTGTTTATTAAAGTATAACATTAAAACTATTTTTGTAGATTTTTCTGTAATTTTATGGGATTTTATTTGAGTTAAAATACCTTAGTTTAAATCCATGTTTTCTGTCCTGGCTTCAGCCGGTCGACCGAGCCGGTCGACCGACGTGCACAGACGTGCACGCCAGTTCTGGCAGGAGGCCGGTCGACCGACCCGGTCGACCATCCAAAGAGCTCTGCTCTCTGGAAAGGCCCGGCCGACCGAGCGGTCGACCGGACAGAGAGACTTGCTCTCTATATCCTGGCCTCGGTCGACCGACCGGTCGACCGATGGCACAACGGTCTGAAATATGACCGTTGGCCGGTCGACCGGGCGGTCGACCGACAGTTCTGTCAGACCCCAACGACTAGTTTTTCTAGCCCTATAAATTTGGGGGTTTGGACATTATTTTTCTCTAAGATTTCTAGTGGACTTTGAGCCAGTTTTTCTCACTTCTTTAAAAGAGTTTTCTCTACTAAATTGAGAGCTAATACTTCCAATCAAAAGGGGAGTTTTTATCAAGAGTGTTAAAAGAGATTTTCTTGAGTTTTCCTCCACCATTCTCATCCTTGTTTTCTCGCACAACACTTGAGCTATCCATTGCTATATCTACCCTATAGGGAGTTTGTTGTGAGAGAATTTTAGGTGATCAAGAGTTGTGATCACCAAAGTTCATCTTTGCTCTTTGAGGAGGCGGACGTGTGTGTTCGCATTTTCGGGTCCTAGTGGGGACTTGGTGTTTCGAGTTCGGGTGCGAACTCTCTGTTTGAGGTGCGGCCTCAGCGATCCGGTGGGCTTGCAGTGTGTACGGACTAGGGAGTCCGAGAGTTGTAGGTGTTGCGGCACCGAGTGATCCGGTGGGATCGATTATAGTGGAAATCCTTCGTGTGTCGAAGGCGGGGATGTAGAGCAAGTGTGCTCGAACCTCGAAACAAATCCCTTGTGTTTGCGATTGCTCACTCTCTCTCTCTCTTTGTCTCTTTGTTTATATCTTGCATGCTATTATTGTGCTTATCCTTACATGCTTGTTATCCATATTGTGCCTTATTGATATACATGCTTGGGTTTGTTTGCTAACACTTGTATTTAACCAAGAGAGCCAACGCGGCACCTCAACCCTTATCTAGGGGAATCTAGAGGAGTTAGTCCAGAGCCCTTCACGGGGAATTCGGCTACACTCTTGTATTATACGTGGTGTTTAGTTTAAATAGTTTGTTTAGGTCATAATAGTATTTACTTTCGCATTATTTGGCATTAAGTGACCATTAGATTAGCCATCACCTATTCACCCCCTCTAGGTGATCGTACAATATCTACCTATAGGGATATTTGTTATGAGAGAATTTTAGGTGATCAAAGTATTGTGATCACCAAAGTTCCATCTTTGCTTTGAGGAGGCGAACGAGTGTGTTCGCGATGTTTCAAGTTCGTGTGTGAACTCTTTGTTTGAGGTGCGGCCTCGGCGAGTTAGTGGGCTTTCGGTGTGTACGGGGCTAGAGAGTCCAAAGAGTTCAAGTGTGAACTTGCCTTGTAGGTATTGCGGCACCGAGTGATCCGGTGGGATCGATTTTTAGTGGAAATCCTTCATAGTGTTGAAGGCGGGGACGTAGAGCAATTGTGCTCGAACCTCGAAACAAATCTCCCGTGTTTGCGATTGCTCTCTCTATCTCTTACTTGTCTTTATATCTTGCATGCTCATATTGTCTTTATCTTTATATGCTTGATATATTGTGTGCTTAATTGTTATATGCTTGGGGATTGTTTACTAACACTTGTATTCAACCAAGAGAGCCAACGCGGCACCTCAACTCTTATTTAGAGGAATCTTGAGGAGTTAGTCCAGAGCCCTTCACGGGAAATTCGGCTACACTCTTGTGTTATACGTGATGTTTAGTTTAAGAAGTTTTAATTCTGCATTATTGACCATTAGATTAGCTCATCACCTATTCACCCCCCCTCTAAGTGACTTACACTTGTTGGAGAGGGGGAACTAGAGATTATGGCAGTGGCTTATTTCGGTCTGCTTCAGAGTTGTAGTTTAGCTTCCTTGAGCCGTCTTTGAGTCAACTCATCGAGGGCTCAGATGTCAAAGGATCTTGCTACTCTCCTTCGAGTCTGGCGGTGATAGGCTTCTGTTTGGAGAGAGGCGACTCGCCTTGTTGTCAGAATAGCCTCAGTGGACAGGAGATGTTGATCTGGGCCACCTTAAATGTGTGATGGGCTCATCGGTCCAGGCCCTTCTGACTTCATGCTTGTTTTTTGGCTTCATCTGTGTCTGGGTGTTCTGGAGGATGGCGATCTGTGTCAGGAGCCAGTCATTGTAAGCTTCAATGCCTTCTGTTCGCGGGTGACATTTTTGATGTCGAGAGCAGCTTGCTCTCAATCGTGATCTGATCGGATCTTTGTCCCTTCATCTGCTTCTTCATGTCGAGAGCAGCTGAAACATCTGGCCTTCGAATAACGACATTGGCTGGACGCTGGCAGCTACCCCTTGAGGTGTGGAGGAGCCTGTGTCTTCAGTAGCACGTTGCTAGTCATCGGCAAGTGGGGGAATCATACCCCCGACGGTGTTGTTGGCCTTGCCCTTTGATGGGACACTGTTATGGATGACGGTCTGCTTTCTCGGAGCCATTGGTACTAGGAGAGAGGCTTTTTGTGGAAGATTTATGGTTGAATGGGAAGTAGATCTTGAGTGTGGACTCAGTTCTCAATGAAAGCACCAGTTGTGCTGGATAAAAATTAGCTCACCATGGATCGACCCATCACAAGCGAGGTTTGAGTGCTCCTCGATGATGTTATCTATCAAAGCAAACAGAAGAAGAGACATCTTTTAAGTTAGGATCACCGATGTGGTGTCGGCCTAAAATCATCAGGCATGAAAATCAGTGGATGGTATGGTAGGAGGACCAGCAAAGAAAATCTTCCGATTTGGTGGAAGGAATGGACCGTGCAGAGAAAAATTGCAGGTGTCTTGAAGGTAGAGGACTAGTCAAGAGAAATTGCTAATGTGTCTCGGTGAGTGTATGTGTATATGCTCTGAGAAAAAGGGAAGCGATCCCCTTTTTCTTGGAGAAGAAGAATCATATATACATGACAGGGATGTCGGCGGGGGTGGAATTGATGGTCTGTTGTAACTGCACGATTTGCATGTGCTGGATTTGTTGTAACAGCTGTGATTGCTGGCATTGGCCGATGTGATTGCATGTCGGAAAATCTATTATTGTCCATAACTGCCCGCGCTGAATAGGGCGTTACATGTAACAAACGAGGAGGATGAAGCTACGCAACGGCATGCGAAGATCTCGGTGGACTAATATTTGGGGCTTCTGACTTGGGGTCAGAGGTTAATATAATTATTAATTTAGCCATAATACATGATTGTTAACTTTTTCACTTAATTCTTTTATTTATGTCTCACTTGATTGATTAAAATGTATATTAAATCGAAACTTAGTTTGTCATGTAATGATGTGAGTCTAATAATGGTTTGAGGAGGAGGTAGGCCCAAAAAAGTAAAGCCTGATATGTGGATGGGCCGTGCTTGGGATCAAGAAGATTAAAAAGCCCAAAGTCCGGTACACGACTCCAATTTACTCCGCGCACGTTTCACCTACAAACACAAATCAAATACTTCCTAGTATTTCAAGGTAGCATGAAGAAGTTTAAGCTCTTCCATTCAGTCTATAGACGTTAATTATGGAGGGAATCAGCAAGAAAATGTACATTCACACATCGCCGGGACCTAGGAGGGGGATGCATTTGGTAGCCGCGTGCATACGTGAAGTTAGGAGGGAATGAGGACGAGTTTAACAAAAACTGGGAGGTAGGAACTGAAAAGAGACTGCCACATTGGTGCTACTCGACAAAAAAAAAAAAAATTCAGAGTCCAGCACATTTTTATCCAGGACCAATTGACAAACACACAAAGCCCCATGATTTATGATTGCAGACGTAGCGCGATTAAGCGAGCGCTCAAGGCCCCGTCAATTTGATGCTGCAATTAGAAACCAAGGTACATCTGTGAATAAGAAGCGGACAAACATCAGCACACGATAATAGCGAGTTTTTTGATATACAGTATTCCAACGAATAACCCTAACGAGTGGCTACAGGCTCATCTTCTCCACAAAGTCCATGCATCTTCAGTTAACACATAGGTCCTGAAGGATAACACATTGGCCATGAGGGATTCTCAGTTAACATTAACTTTGCTAGCCCAGAAGATACACAGTTTTTACAATTATAGGAGGCCTAGAACTTGCATGCCTCCAGTCAAGAGATTTCAGTATCACCATCACAAAGCACTAGGAACAGCTATAATTATCAACAATGTCAGCCGCAAAACTGCTGAAAAGGGGTGCAACAAGACAACAAAAAAAAGATGATGTTTTCCATGTATATGTGCCAAAAACCATACTACAAATCAATATGGCTGTGTAGTAATGCTTGGCGCAGAAAGAGAAGAATCACAACCATGAGAGCGAAAGGTACTTAACCCCAGAAGCATTCGTACCTCACTAGTCGAGAAGGAAGCACGAATCATGAAGAATCCGAATTTACATTACAGGCAGCATCTTTTCTTTCACGCGTGAAATTAGCTTGAATGTCTCCTCTGCTCGTACCTGTTGACGAATGTCAGACCTCGAGGCTCTGTCTGGATGGAACCTCAGCAAGGCTTGTTTATAGGCAGCATTAACCTGCCAAACACATATGGTAAGAACGCCTATGTCAATCCACCAAGAAATTATATCAGTTCAACATATTCAGATTCAGAGAGTAGAAAAGAATCAACATTCAACATGCATAAAGTAAGCATAAAGTAACCCACGACTTGCTACCCAACAGTCCACTGCGGCTGCCTCTTCTTTCAACATGAGCTTTTGTCCAAAACACCCACCCAGTTGAGTTGCACTCTTCCCAAACTTTATAGGACCTAAAAATTTTAAACACAAGCACCTCGAGGGCGACAGCAGCAGATAACAAAAGCACTGTTGACATCCTATACCAAGGTTATCCCAATAGAGGTTATGTCATTTATTCTCTAAAACCTAACAGTTTCAAAAAACATATAAGCAAGGCTGCAAATACATGGCAGACATTGGGTTAGTGGTGGAAAAGCAGATATTGGGTGCAGTAGGCATAAACCTGAATCCAAGGAATGCATAATTACCTAACCAACATTAAGCAGAACTCTATGCATGATGTTTGAAAATAAAAATGAGCTAAACACCAAACAAGCTAAAAAGCGACATGACATCTAATAAGTTAAAACAACCTCAATTTTCCAATATAATATAAAAAGAGCAAAACTTAATAAAAGATACGTGTAGTTTATAATGAACCACTAAGATATGGTCTTAATTAATAATCTATTGGTAAATAAGCTAAGAAACATGAAAAAACTCATTTGACATGTTCAGCGTTTAATGCATAATGCCTAGTTTGGCAACAGAGAAACTGGGGTTTGGTTTAAGTTAAAATGAAACTAATGTTTGCACCATAAAAACCTCAGTTTATGAAACCTTCTGAAAGATTTTGCTAAACTTTAGTAGTGTATGGCAACCAAGCTTCTTTTGCCCAATTAGTCTTGATTTGGAAAAATCTGCTCAAATTGGAGTTTCCCAAACCTGGGTTTCATAAGGTTTGGGGGGGCCCCTCAAAACACCAATTCACTAACCCTACTTTGTTTCCCAAAGAAGGCCCAGTTTCAGTAGACCCGCGCCCGAAAATTTGTGTTCGGAAACTTAACTTTGTTCCCAGACAAGTCCTAATACCCCATTTACAAGGCATCATGGAGATGGAGCCCACCTGATAGCTCTAATGGTAACACCTGAGGCAGCTATGTCGGGCAACATTCCGGCTGCAAAAGCAGGCCCCTGACTGCCACGGCCATTGAAAGTCATCATAACTATGATATAGAAACAAGAGGTCAAGTAACTAAGAAACTATCATTTAGTACAATAGCTGTTAGTTCTTAACTGGTCATCCTCCATGCAGGTCTACCTGCTTCCTGATTCTCCATGCTGGTCTCACTATTGTCTAATACTATTTTTCGTGCAGAAGTTATCATGAGAAATGGAAAAAGTTTTCCTGCGCCTACAACCCTGACTAGCCCCAATAACACTCATATGGCAGGCCAGCAAAGGATGCAACAGAGGCATAACAAACTTCACCCCCTCAGGTTCAAGCTCAATCATGGTTCAAAGTCTCGGTTTCGGCCGCCGACTTGGCCGGCACCGAGGCGGATCGGTCTCGGCGACTCGGATCGGACTCGGACCATATGCGTAAAACGCTACATAAAACGCCAAAAAAATTATGAAAAAATCATGACAAATCATAAAAAAAATGTAGATATCAAAATTCATGTATCACATATTCAAAACATATCACCTAGCACTCAAAACGTAACGTGAAAGTATAAATACAAGCGTCATCGGTAGAAAAATATCAAAATACATGCATAATATGTTAGATTAAAACTTAAATAAACTTCATGATAATTAAATCATCTATCATGGATCTAGAATCAATATACATCTCAAGAAGAAATATACAAATGCATATACATACCTGAAGCCATGTGAAGGATTGATGAAAATCTCAGTCCCTTTCTTGATCCTTGCAAACCCTAATCTGTAGAACTCCTTCTTCTCTCTGTCTCCTTCTCTTTTCACAAACCCCAAAAAACTGAATAATTGATGGCACCACAAAAAGGGGAAGAGTTTATTTTCCTATATGGAGGAGAGATGAGGGTCTACAATTGCAAGTAACTATATGTGATAAAACCACCCATCATGGCCCTTTCTATCCCATATAATTATTATTAACCTTATACAATGTAACCTTTATATTTGGGCATACACAATATTAGTTAGGCTATAATTATGGAATCCAATTAAAAACCCAAAGGTTAGTGGGCCACTTAATGTGAGATTAACATTCTCCCACTTGGACCACTAGCCGATTATAGTACAACCTTAGAAAACAAATAAAAAGAAAAACTCATTTTAAAAACATTTTGACTCCATTGGATTTCATACTGAAAAACTTTGACACGTGATCACGAATTTAAAAAAAAAAAATAACTGATAAGCCCAAATAATGATATACTGTAATACTGCAATTAGCTTGGACCACCAATGTGAGTCATAGCGGTTATACAACATCTATGTTATACTCCCTTCTACGTACCACAACATTGATAACCCTCACTAATAGAGTCTATAACCAAAACGACCCCTGTAATTTGTCTTGTCAAGACTTTTTCTGTTTAACAAACATTCATACATAATATGTGCACACATAGTTGGATAACAAGAAATACAGAAACAAATTTTTATTGCGCAATAATGTCAATTACATAAGCACCAAAACATACATTACAGATTACTCAAAAGACCCATTCTAATAACATGTTCTTTGAATGTCTTTGGAGGTAATCCCTTGGTCAATGGATCAGCAACCATTAGAGTGGTACTTATATTCTCAATTGACACCTGTTGTTTCTGAACTCTTTCTCTAACGACTAAGTACTTAAGTTCCATGTGTCTGGAACCACTAGAGTACTTTCCATTCTTAGAGAAGAAAACGGCTGCTGTATTATCACAAAATATCTTCAGCGGCCTGGCAATAGAATCAACTACACCAAGTGCTGAGATGAAATTACGTAACCATAATGCATGATTCGTGGCCTCGAAACATGCTATGAACTCAGCCTCCATCGTGGATGAAGCAGTGATAGACTGCTTTACACTCTTCCACGAGATTGCCCCACCTGCTAGCATGAATATAAAGCCTGAGGTAGACTTTCTGCTATCTGGGCAACCAGCAAAATCTGAGTCCGAATAGCCGATCACTTCCAACTGATCTGATCTCCTATATGTGAGCATATGATCCTTCGTCCCTTGAAGATACCGCATCACTTTCTTTGCCAATTTCCAATGCTCCAACCCTGGATTACTCTGGTATCTTCCTAACATTCCAACAGCAAAACTGATATCTGGCCTGGTACAAGTATGTGCATACATCAAGCTCCCAACTGCTGACGCATACGGAACTTTCTGCATTTGTTCCTTTTCTAAGTCATTTCTAGGACACTGACTCCCACTTAATTTGTCACCCTTCATGATGGGTGCACAACTGGCTGAGCAAAGTTCCATATGAAATCTTTCCAAGACTCGATTGATATAACCTTTCTGAGACAGTCCTAGCAATCCTCGAGATCTATCCCTGAAGATCTCTATGCCAATGACATAAGCTGCCTCACCCATATCAACCATCTTAAAGTTCTTGGTAAGATAGTCTTTAGTTTCATACAGCAAACCAATGTCACTACTGGCTAACAAAATATCATCCACATACAGAACCAAAAAGATAAACTTGCTCCCACTGATCTTCAGATATATACACTGATCAACAGTGTTTTCTGTAAATCCGAATGAGGTAATGGTATCATTAAACGTTATATACCATTGCCTGGAAGCTTGTTTCAATCCGTATATGGATTTCTTTAATTTGCAAGCCAAGTATTCTTTTCCTTTCTTTGCGAACCCTTCAGGTTGCTCTATGCAAATTTTCTCATCCAAATTTCCATTCAGAAAAGCTGTTTTCACATCCATTTGATGTAGCTCTAAGTCATAATGAGCTATAAGGGCCATAATGATTCTAAAAGAGTCCTTCTTTGATACTGGAGAGAAGGTTTCTCTATAATCAATGCCTTCTTTCTGAGTGAAACCTTTAGCCACAAGTCTGGCCTTATATCGTTCGATATTGCCTTGGCGTCGCGCTTGGTCTTAAAGACCCATTTACGCCCGACTTTCTTTAAGTTACTAGGCAATTCGACGAGATCCCAGACTTTGTTTTGGTCCATAGATTTCAACTCTTCATTCATAGCATCAATCCATTTACTAGAATCATTACTTTCAATGGCTTGTGAAAATGAAACTGGATCTTTATTAATCCCAATATCGAAATCAGATTCCTGTAGATACACCACAAAATCATCTGAAATGACAGATCTTCTTTCCCTTTGAGATCTCCTCAAAGCTGCCGGTTGTGGTGGTTCTACAACATTTTCAATGGCGATATCCTCATGAAGTGGTGAACCATTATCATTATGTTGTTCTGGTGACTCAGCTTGATGATCAAGCTGAGGGACAACAATTTCTCTTGAAGAAAAGGGTATTGGGATATTTACCCTTATCACTTCAAGATCTACCTTTCTAGGTTCATCACTCCCACTAATTTCACCATTCTCAAGGAATCTGGCATTACCAGTTTCAACAATTCTAGTACTATGGTTAGGACAATAGAATTTGTACCCTTTAGACTTATCTGGATAACCAATGAAATACCCAGATATGGTCCTGGAGTCTAATTTCTTTTCTTGTGGATTATATATTCTAGCCTCTGCTGGACAACCCCAAACATGTAAATGTCTTAAACTAGGTTCCTACCAGTCCACAACTCGAAAGGAGTTGTTGAGACTGCCTTACTAGGAACCCTGTTCAAGATATACATAGCAGTCTTTAAGGCTTCATTCCACAATGAATTAGGTACATTAGAGAAGCTCATCATGCTCCTAACCATATCCATAAGTGTCCGGTTTCGCCTTTCAGCAACTCCATTCTGCTGAGGCGTACCTGGCATTGTGTATTGAGCACAAATGCCATGCTTTTCTAGAAATTTGGCAAATGGGCCAGGATTCTGTCCTGACTCATCGTATCTTCTATAATACTCACCACCTCGGTCTGATATCATGATTTTAACTTTTCTATCTAATTATCTCTCGACTTCTGTAATGAACACCTCAAGGATGTCAACAGCCTGAGACTTTTCATGAATTAGATATACATAACCATAACGAGACAGATCATCTATAAAGGTGATAAAGTATCTCTCTCCTGTAAAACATGGAATGGAGAGTGGTCCGCAAATGTCTGTATGAATAATCTCAAGAAGCTTTTTGCTTCTTGTGGCACCTTTCTTGGTGTGTTTGGTTTGCTTTCCTTTTATGCAATCCACACACACACAAAAATTAGTGAAGTCTAGGTTATCCAAAATCTCATTCTTCACTAATCTTTCAATTCTATCCCTGGAGATATGCCCCAGTCGTCTATGCCACAAGATAGAAGATTTTTCATCAATTAAGCCACGTTTAGAACCAACATTTGAATGCAGGGTTAAAAGAGATTATGCAAACTCATAATTCAAGGAAATTTTATACAAACCATCACATAAAATTCCATGTCCAACTGAAATTGAATTAAACATCAAATTGAGTTTTCCACAACCAAATAAAACTGAATATCTAACAACATCTAATTTGGATAAAGACATTAAATTCCTAGAAATCGAAGGTACATAAAAAGTGTTTACAAGATCCATCTGATGACCCGTCTCTAAGAGTAGTCGATAAGTTCCAACATACTCGACCTCCACTATGAGACAGTTCCCCATAAAGACAAATCTTTCACTTTCCTTCGGTTTCCTGGTTGTAAGGAATCCCTGCATTGAATTAGTTATGTGAGTTGTGGCTCCAGAGTCAATCTACCAAGTATTAGAAGGAACTTCAGTAAGATTTGATTCATAACATACAAAAGAAAGATTCATACCTTTCTTTTCGAACCAAGCCTTTCTCTTGTTGCAATCCTTCTTCACATGTCCTTTTCTGTCACAAAAGTAGCATTTGACAGTGAAAGTCTTTCCATGACCCTGGCTACTTTCCCCAGGTTCATTCCCTTTCTTTGGTGGAAACCTCTTACCTCTTCCATACTTTCCCTTCTTGTGTATAGCTCCTTGAGTTACTGCTAACACCAAGTGATGTCCTTCTTGCCTCAGTCTCACTTCCTCTTGAATACACATATTAGTTAGCTCATTCAAATTCCACTTATCCTTATGAGTATTATAGTGAATCTTGAATGGTCCGAATTGAGGAGGAAGTGAGTTGAGGATGAACTGTACCAAGAAGGATTCATCTACTTTCATTCCCAGTGTTCCTAACTTTGCAGCTTTATCAGTCATATTGAGGATATGTTGTTAGACTCCTCTACTACCATCATATTTCATGGTAGTTAACTCAGCCATAAGTGTGCCAGCTAATGACTTATCAGCAGATTTAAACCGGTCTTTTACAGCAGTTAAAAGTTCTAAAGCATTAGCAGTCTGAGGGAGTGATGTTTTGATATTGTTGGCAATGGTCATCTTAATGAACATGAGATTGAGTCTGTTCAACCTTTCCCAGGCTTTAGCATGACTGACCTGATCTGCTGTACTTTCAGCAGTGATTTCCTCAGGTTTCTCAACTAAAAGAGCCATGTCAAGATCCAGTACACCCAGTGTGAATTGGACATGTTCAAACCATTCAGAAAAGTTTGTACCATTCAAGGCTGGAATGCTAGATGCATGAGAGTGAAGGGAAGTGGGAACGTTCACTGAAACAAAATAGGACAATGCTCACATTAAGGCCTCGAATCAATACAAAAACATTAAATTTAATGAAGATGAACTATTGATATCACTTTGATTTCTCCTTTGGGCGAAACCTAAGCATATCCAGTGTTCACTCTATAGGTGAGACCTTTTATCACCTATGTAGGTCTAATATAATTTATGCCACTTAGACAGTAAGTCATGTTACCTTTGAGTATCCAATTCTACACCACTAAGTTGCATAAATCACATTACCCTACCCGGTTCATAATTATTTGAAAGAGACTTTCCTTTGGGCCAGTCCCAATCTCCTAACTAGAACCGCCACCGAGAATATTATTGACTTTAATGTCACCTTTGGTGACAAATCTTTTATGTAGTTGTATATTCATAAGGCTTACTAATGTAGGTCACTTTGGCAACTACTAAATCAATAAACCGTATGAATATAAAACTAACCAATAATATTCTCTAACCTTTTATTTGAGTTATTCTATAATACTCCAATATTATCACTTGACCAATTCAATCAATATTACACAATAACATTAAATGTGTAACATATATTTATGATTGAATTAAACAAACATTAGTCGACTGGTCAAGGTAGTACTAGTCGACTTGTGGCAAGTCAAGTCGACTATAAAGGAAATCCCAGTCGACTAGGGTCAAGTCAAGTCGACTATATAATTTAGGTCTAGTCGACTAGGGCAAAGTAAGTCGACTATAAATGAAGGGCTAGTCGACTAACAGAGAAACAGAGAACCACACATCTCTCGGGTCAACCTGTTAGTCGACTATAGCAAGGGAATAAGTCGACTATACTTATTATTAGTCGACTACCTAAAAGATCAAGTCGACTCCTGAAGTGAAACAGAGAGTTATTAACATTCTGAAAATAGACCTAGTCGACTAGTATTATGGGCAAGTCGACTAACAGTCGATGAAACAGTTATCGACATGCGGTTTCTGTTTAATCGACTGAAGCCAAATTTTAAGGAAAAATTAGGGTTTCTAATACTAATTTTGATCCCTGATTTGCATAATCAGAGGAATATGAATAGAATTTTATTTTGAAACAATTAGATAAAACCTCTTTTAAAAATTCTATAGTTAAAAGATCAAAATTTCATTTTGAAACAATTAATCAAAAAACCCTAATTTATGAATTTTAGGTCTCAACAGGAATTGTCCATAATTTTAATTCTGAGATGTATTGATTCTAAAACGAAGCTCTGATACCAAATGTTAGATTAAAACTTAAATAAACTTCATGATAATTAAATCATCTATCATGGATCTAGAATCAATATACATCTCAAGAAGAAATATACAAATGCATATACATACCTGAAGCCATGTGAAGGATTGATGAAAATATCAGTCCCTTTCTTGATCCTTGCAAACCCTAATCTGTAGAACTTCTTCTTCTCTCTGTCTCCTTCTCTTTTCACAAACCCCAAAAAACTGAATAATTGATGGCACCACAAAAGGGGAAGAGTTTGTTTTCCTATATGGAGGAGAGATGAGGGTCTACAATTGCAAGTAACTATATGTGATAAAACCACCCATCATGGCCCTTTCTATCCCATATAATTATTATTAACCTTATACAATGTAACCTTTATATTTGGGCATACACAATATCAGTTAGGCTATAATTATGGAATCCAATTAAAAACCCAAAGGTTAGTGGGCCACTTAATGTGAGATTAACATAATATAGTAAATTGCACAAAATAATTCATAAGTACCTGCTAATATAGTCATTTCCACATTGAATTACGAGGAGGCACAAAATCATCATTATCATCATCCCCGCGATAAGTATAGAAACCAGACATATAGTTTCCATAAGGATAATAATATGTTTGTGAGTGAGATCCTGTAGGATGAGATGATTGGCCAGAGGATCCACTATCAGAGTAATATGGCGGTAGGGGTTGTGCAATATCAGCTCCATGGTAATAATACCCAAAACCTCGATATTCAGTGCTGCTAGTAGAATATTCACCAGTGGTGAAATAATCAGTGTCAGAATATTGGCCAGATGTCAAACCCAACCCATGTAAATGGCCTTCAAGACTATGATGACCATGTGAGTAGTTATCATGTCCACTCGAATAATCGCTAGAACTGAAATCGACCAACCGATCCAAATGCCTACGCTGTTGCGAAATCCCCACCCAGCCTCCATGATCTGTATCTTGTATGGTATAATATTTTGAATCCCATGTTAAAGCACCACCTCGTTGGCTTCCACCAACACCATGAGTCTCTTTATCATTACCACCGTCACCACCATCACCGCCGCCATCACCGCCGCCATCATCACCATCGCCGTCATCATCACCACCATCACCGCCATCACCGCCACTTTCGTCACTACGACGAATACCTTCATCCAACCAACCTAAGTCATCTGGTGGTAACATCGGCTATTCTCCCTCACGAATCCACTCATCCAAAATATCATCATCATTGAAAATTATTCAGATCAATTGGGTTGTAATAATCATCAGTGTCACTTTTGCATGTCAAGTTTCTTACTCGCAACCGCATATTATAATGCACAAATATTAGTTTATGCAACTTGTTCGTTGCCAACCGATTGCGCAATTTTGTATGAATCAGCGACCACGTGCTCCAATTTCTTCATAACCCGATGAAGAACATGTTTGGCTTAAAACTTTGATGACAATTTTCTGCAGAATGGGAGCTTTTTCGCCATAATTAATCTGTCAATCAGCTGGAAGAGATTGTTGCACTGCTCTTCTAGTTAGTGAGCTTTCAAATTCTCCAACTTCATCCACAAATAATTTTATCTGTTAGAATACACATCACAAGTGTTAATATTTGTATAACATTAAATCGATGAAATAAATAAATTATTATTATCTCATTAATAGCTCTTACTTGTTTATTCAAATCTGGCTCCAATATTTTAATGACCTCCTTTAATCTATTTCTCACTTCTGAATGTGTAGAAAAGGTTTTTGAATATTGGAGTGCTGGATTTAAAAAATATGCTGCAATAATGTAAGCACATGATTGTTATGATATGACAGCTTCAATTTCTAGTCAATAAATATGATTTCTAGGCAAATGAATTACCAGTAGCATGCAAGTGTCTATGCAATTGTCCCTCCCATCTTCTATCAATGATATCCCAGTACTTCTTCCAGTTCTTATTTGATGCCTTTATAACCAATTTTGCTCTATCCATAGCTTCATATATAATAGATAGTGTAGGTTTCTTGTCCTACTCCACTATCTTCAAGACTCTAAAAAGAGGATCCATAATGTTTTGGACCTCTCTTGTCTTCTTCCAAAACCGGTCAGTCAGAATGAGATTAGAAACCTTATCTCGCACACTTCTTCTACTCCTTTCCTTGTTGAATTCACGCCATTCGGTAGTCGTACACATTCTTTTCAAATCTTGCTCATAGCGAATAAGGCTTTCAATAGAAATAAACTCGATGGCAAACTGTGTTATACCTGATCTCAACAAATCTCTATCTCTGATAAATAGCTTCATTAAATTCACTACTTTGAGGCTATTGTAAATGAATGATGTGATCATCTTAGCATCATCTAATGTCTCCTTGACTGATTTCAAAGAGCCAATATCTTTAAGCATCAAATCAATGCAATGTGCTGCACAGGGAGACCAAAACAAATGTTTTCTCTTCTCCATCAACATATGACCAGCTGCTTTGAAACTTGCCTCGTTATCTGTTACAACCTGCACGATATTTTCTTTTCCAACTTCATCAACAACTTTATCCATTAGCGAGAATATATAATCAGCAGTCTTCGAGATATTAGTAGTATCAACAGAAGTATGGTAGATCATGCTTCTATCACAATAAATTATGAAATTAACAATAGGCTTTCTATTATGAGAACTCCATCCATCACACATGATCGTGCAACCATACTGCGGCCATTTTATTTTTATTGAAGCAATATATACTTCAATTTCTTTCATTTCCTCCTCTAAATAAAGATTGCCAATCTGGTACCCTGTAGGCCTTTTACACCTAGGCCTGCCTCCGCAATAGTATTAATCATAGCTTGGTAGTAAGGACCACTATCAGCTGCATTGAATGATATTACATTGTAGTGAAATAATTTCGCCACAGATTTTCCAACCTTTTTAATATTCTCAGTTGGGAACATGCTTTTGATTGATTTCTGTTTTGTTGGGAACATGTAATGATCAATACCACGAGCTAGAATTTCAGCTTATCTCATAGTCATACTCCGATGCAATCCACGGTTACTCCTTGATTTTGAAGGCTGCGAATTACTGCCACCAATATCAACTCCTTCTGCCGATCTCCAAGCCATTTCACGACTTTCTTTCATAGCTTATTTTAGTTGTCTTCCTTCAACTCCTTCTAAATCACCAACTTCTTCAATTTTATTATCAGAATCTTCTTCAGTCATATTATAAAAATCTTCCTCACTTAAAGATCTCATAAGTCGCTCTTTTTTAGATTTTATGGCCGCTCTTTCTTTGCTACATTCAGAAAGATGTCTCATTATTTGAGATACCTCTATTGATACTCGCGAGTATCCTTCCACCTGACCGGGTACATGTGCTATATGTTGCTTCAATCAGTGATACCACCATGGACTTATTTCCCACAATAATTACACTTCACAAGTTTTCTATTTCCACCATTAGGGGTACCATGTTCCCATCCAATATTGCGTTGCTTTGGAGCCATACTAAAATTTAAAAAAATTATCTGTTAAATAAAATTAAAACTAAAATTAACTAAATTAAAACAACATTAAATTAAACTCAATTAAATGAAACTAAATTAAATTAAACTAAACTATTATAATTACAAAATTTTATTAAATTAAATTAACTTAAATTAAGTTTAACTAAACTAAACTAAATTAAATTACATTAAACTCAAATAAATTAAACTGAGGGAGAGAGGGAGGGAGGGACTGAGGGGAGAGAGAGAAACAGAGGGAGAGAGAGGGACTGAGGGGAGAGAGAAATAGAGGGGGAGAGAGGGACAGAGGGGAGAGAAACTGAGGGAGAGAGGAACAGAAAGAGAGGGAGAGAGACGGAGACAGAGAAGGAGAGAGAAGGAGACACAGAGGAGGAGAGAGACGGAGACAGAGAGGGAGAGAGAGGGACAGAGAGAGGGACAGAGAGAGGGAGAGGGGGAGAGAGTCTGACAGAGAGAGAGACAGAGAGAGGGAGAGACTGAGAGGGAGAGGGAGAGAGAGTCCGACAGAGAGAGGGAGACATAGAGGGAGAGAGAGACGGAGACAGAGGGAGAGAGAGGGACGGAGATAGAGGGAGAGGGAGAGGGAGAGATAGACGGAGACAGAGAGGGAGGAGGGACACAGAGGGAGAGAGGGGGAGAGAGAGACGGAGACAGAGAGGGAGAGAGAGGCACAGAGAGAGGGAGAGGGGGAGAGAGACTGAGAGGGAGAGAGAGACACAGCGGGAGAGAGACGGAGACAGAAAGGGAGAGAGAGGGAGAGGTACCTGCAAGGGCGACGGCGACGTGGGGGACGTGAGAGGGAGGGGGCAGCGTGAGAGAGAGAGATCAGATCAGATCTGATTTCTCTCTCACTCAGTCCCTTTAAATGTCGGTTCACGGGCGCCAAGTCGACTCGGGTCGGGTCCGACTCAGACTCGACTCGGTCAACTCGGCCGAGTCGGGGTCGGGTCCGACTCGGCGCCCGTCGGTCGACTCGGGTTTCCGAGTCGCATCGGCAGTGGCCGAGTTATATCCGACTCAGCCGATACCTTGAACCCTGGGCTCAATGCACCGGAGAGATATCTCAGTTGACACTATGGAGCAATACAACAGCTACACTCCAACTACAAGAGTATAGCCGTCAGTCATAGAACAAAGATAGAGGTAAACTAGTGAGAATAAAAATTGTTGCCTAAGAAGCTCGACCATCATCCCTTAAATTTTGAAGACTTGTTACCAGAAGACTATAATGTGACCTGCATGAGTAGAGGTAATCTAGGATTTTAAGGTGTTGGTGTTGTATACTAGTCTACGGACTAATATACTATAATCTAAATTTTAAGTAGAGAATGGATCTTATTCAACTTTTCTTTCTTGTTTGCTTGCTTGAAAAAATAAAAAGGTACACTAGCCTTTTATAGTCTTCAAAGGAAAAAACTTACAAGAATATCAATCATCTATTTTAATGTCATAAATAAATGACAATAATGTATATATGACTCTTTAACTTCTCCTATACATGGTGACTTTTGATTGCTCCAAATTGATGATAATGACTCTTCATTTCTCCTAATTGATGATGTTGGCTCTTCATTTCTTCACCTTATGTTGTCTCTTCTACTTCCAAAATTAATGTCATAAAAGACATTTTTATTTAATATTCCAACACGCCCCCTCAAATAAAATTGTTTTCATACCGAGCATTTCTTTTAGCCTTCTGAAAGATTCAATAGTCAATGGTTTGGTAAAAATATCTGCTACTTGCTCCATGGTATGACAATACTCTAGCTCCACGGTTTTCTGCTTTACATGACCTCTGAGAAAATAAAATCGTGTTTCTATATGTTTGCTCCTCCCATGATGTACTGGGTTCTTTGCAAGTTGGATAGCTGATTTGTTGTCCACAAATATTACAGTCGCTTCTTCTTGTGGATGATCCAACTTTAAAATGTTTCGCAACCAAATAGTTTCACACACAGTAGATGAAGCTGTCATCCACATACTCTACTTCGCATGAAGATAAGGCCACAATTCCTTATTTCTTTGAGGTCCATGAAAATGCAGTTGACCCAAGATAGAAGACATAGCCAGTGGTGCTTTTTCTCTCATCTTGGTCACCTCCCCAGTCGCTATCTGAATAGCCTACTAACTCTGCAGTTTCACCATAAGTATAAAATAGACCAAGACTGAGTGTGCCTTTGATATACCTTAGAATCCTCTTTGTAGCTAGCCAATAAGACTCCTTCAGTGTCTCCATATATCGACTCACAAATCCGACTCCATAAACAGTATCGGGTCTTGTGATCGTTAAGTACCTCAAGCTACCAACTAGACTTTTGAAAAGAGTCGAGTCTACAAAATCTCCAATTCCTTCTCTTGATAACTTCATTCCTGTGGCTATTGGGGTGTTCACTGGGTTACAGTTACTCATCTTGAATTTCTCAAAGATCTCCTTCATGTACTTCTTTTGAGATACAAATATCCCATCTTGTTGTTGCTTCACTTCGATACCAAGAAAATAGGACATCAATCCATTGTCCGTCATCTCAAATTCATTGAACATCGCCTCCTTGAATTCGGCAAGCATTTCGGCGCTACTTCCTGTATATAACAAGTCATCAACATAAAGAAAAATTATTAGAAATTTGCCTTGATGGTTCCTCTTCATGTAGATGGCATGCTCATAAGGACATTTGGTGAAGCCATTTTGATGAAGATAACAATCAATTCGGGCATTCCATGCCCGTGGTGCCTGCTTTAAGCTGTACAAGACTTTCTTTAGGTGATATACTTTGTCTTCTTACCCTTTTACTAGAAAACCTTCTGGTTACTGTACATACACCTCTTCTTCAAGAATATCATTGAGAAATGCTGACTTGACATCTAGGTGATATATCTTCCACCTGTGATGAGTTGCAAGTGAAATTAATAGTCTCACCGTGTCCAATCGAGCAACTGGTGCAAAGACTTCTTCATAGTCGATGCCGTACTTTTATTTGTAGCCTTTCGCTACAAGCCTCGCCTTGTACCGATCAACTTCACCATCTGCTGTGCGTTTGATTTTGTACACCCATTTGACACCTATTGCCTTGTGATTTTGTGGAAGTGCTGTCAATACCCATGTGTCGTTCTTCTGGATGGCATGCATCTCCTCTTTCATTGCTGATCGCCAACAATCTTCTTCCTTAACCTCTTGGAAAGTGAGAGGCTCATGATCGGCATATAAATAAAAGAGATTAGTTTCTCCATCTTCTTCTATCTCCTTATAGATCTCCCAAGGCTTCTCATTTTGATTGGACCTCGTTGCACGGAGGATTCGCTACTACTACCTTCCCCAGAAGATGGAGAACCTCTTACAGGAAACGGTGTAGCAAGTTGAGGAGATGGTGGTGTAGCTGGTGGTGGAACCTCTTGTAGGGGCTCATCAGGTTCATTCACCATGGGTTGCTCTTTGGCAGTCTCTTCATTGCTCCAACTTCATGCTTCAGCTTCATTAAAAACGTCTTTACTAACCACTAGTTTCTTAGTTAGTGGATTGTAGAGCTTATATGCCTTCGACTCCTTGCTATATCCGATGAAAATGCATTTTTCACCATGATTGTCAAACTTCTTCCTTTTAACTTCAGGTACTTGAGTATATGGAACCCACCCAAAAATTCGTAGGTGTGCAACATTAGGCATGTAGCCACTCCATGCCTTTTGAGGAGTCTTGGCTTTCACTTTCTTTGTCGGGCACCAGTTGAGCAAGTAAGTTGAACATGCCACAGCTTCCGCCCAAAACTGCTTCGGCAGCCCCTTTTCTTTGAGCATGGTTCTTGTCACGTCAAGAGTAGTGCGGTTCTTTCTTTCTGTGATGCTATTTTGCTGTGGTGTGTAGGCAGTAGTAAACTGCCACTTTATGCCTTGCTCCCTGCAATATTCTTGAAACATATTTGAGGTGTACTCACCACCTCGATCAGATCGGAGAGTTATTAGCTTGTGGCCACTCTCCGCTTCAACAAGAGCTTTAAAATTCTTGAAGGTCGTAAAGGCAGCAGATTTTTCTTTAAGAATGTACACCCACAACTTTCTACTGAAATCATCAATGAAGGTAATAAAATATCTATTACCCTCCTAAAGAGATGGGATCTAATGGTCCGCAGATATCAGTATGAACAAGTCGCAATGGTGCCTCCGCTCTCCATGACTTTTCACTGGGAAAAGGAAGTCGTGCTTGCTTGCCAATTATGCAAACTTCACAAGTATGATTTGATGGATCGATTGTTGGTAAACCTCGTACCATGTCGGTTGTAGATAGCAGCTTCAGGTCGCTAAAGTTTAGATAGCCGAAGTGAAGATGCCACCTCCATGACTCATTCTTCACGAGTCCTTGAAAACACTTCTCAACTTTCGTGTTTAGATGCAAGGGAAACATGCAGTTCCCTTGTCATCTTAACGCAAGCTATAAGACCTCCTTTTGCATTTTTCAACTAAAGATGGTTGTTCTTCATATATACTTTATATTCTTTTTCGAGTAATTAACCGTTGCTGAGAATATTACTTTTCATGTTAGGAATATAATAAACATCGAAAATATAATCAAGCTTACCATCCTTTTGGTAGATTTTGATCTTCCCTCTGGCTTCAACAGGGAGTTTTAAAGAATCTCCCAAGCTCACACTTCCATGAACTCCTTCTGCGAGTTCCATGAAAAGTTCTTTCTTTCTGCACATGTGGTTGCTAGCACCCGAGTCAAGGTACCAAATAACATTCTGATCACTTGAATCATCATGAGCAAGAAGAAGAGTAGAGTTATTATCCACATCATTTGTTGCTTCAGCGAGACTGGTAAGATCTTTAGTTCTGTGCTAGCAATCCGAGGCATAGTGTCCAAATTTTTGACAGTTGTAGTATTAGACGTTCTTGTTGTTTTCACGTCCAGATGTAAATCTTCCTCGGTTGCTTCATCCTCGACCTCTGAAGCATTGGAACTCCACTTGATTGTGAGTGGTTCGTTGTTGGGGACCACGTCCCCTACCTCTACCATGACCACGACCTCTACTATGTGAGCCTTGATCATTTAGAGTTAAAGCAGTCAACTTTGACTCTAATGCTTGTTCAAAAACTATGGAACATGTCTTCTTTTGCATGCGTTGCTCATGAACTTGGAGAGATCCCAAAAGCTTCTCTATTGAGATCTTCAAATTCTTAGACTCCTCAAATGTCGCCACCACGTGCTCGAACTTTGATGTGAGGGATTGCAGTAATTTCTCCATCACTCGGATGTCCTCCATCTTCTCTCCATTTCTCCTCATTTTATTCACAATTAGAAGTAATCGTGAATAATAATCGAAGATTTTTTTTCTTCATCTTTCATTTGAGCGGCTTCAAGATCGTCCCTCAAAGTTTGGAGGTGAATTCGCTTCACCCGCTCGACTTCTTTGTAGATGGTAGCAAGGAATTCCCATGCTTCCTTGCTCGTCGTTGCTTCGGCAACTCTCTCGAAGGTAGACTCGTTCAACCCTTGATAGAGTAGAAAACGAGCTTTGCTATCCTTCTTTCATTGCTCTTTAAGAGCATTCTTCTCTTTGGCGGTGTAGGAGGCTTCTACCTCCGATGTATGTTTCTTGAACCCATCAAAGATTAGCTCCCACAACTCTTGAGAATCAAATAGAGCTTTTATCTGAATTGACCAACTCTCATAGTTATCTTTCAATAACTTGGGCACTTGTGGATTAATGAGATTGTTGGTGGAGACCATGAGGAGAAGAGAAAATCGAAAAGAAATTGAATTGGCTCTGATACCAATTGTTGTATACTAGTCTACGGACTAATATAGTATAATCTAAAATTTTAAGTGAAGAATGAATCTTATTCAACTTTTCTTTCTTGCTTGCTTGCTTGAAAAAATAAAAAGGTACACTAGCTTTTTATAGGCTTTAAAGGAAAAAACTTACAAAAATACCAACCATCTATTTTAATGCCATAAACAAATGACAATAATGCATATATGACTCTTTAATTTCTATTCATGGTGACTTTGATTTCTCCAAATTGATGATGACTCTTCATTCCTTTTAATTGATGATCACCTTATGGTGTCTCTTCTACTTCCAAAATTAATGTCATAAAAGACATTTTTATTTGATATTCCAACATATGGATCATGAATGATTTAATTTATATTTTGATGATAACAAGTCTATTTATATTTTGTGTGCATTTTGCTAATGTATTTTTGTAGTATCTTTTGGAGAAACAAAATATTGACACTATGTAAGGCTTGTACATGGAGATAGGAAGACAAGAGCATTAATTAAAGACTTGGAACATTTTTTTTTATCCTAGAGTGTTTTGTTAAGATATTGACCGCCTTGATGTACACACACACACACATACACGGCATATTCGACTTATAGATCAGACTAATCAACTAATAGACATAAACAGAAACTGACCAATTGATATAAAAGAAGCCCAGTCGACTAATCCTTTAATGTCAACTAATAAAATCATTTTTTTGACACTTGGTGTAATATCCCTAATCTAAACTACTGTATTTTTATTTTCTTCAAGTATTTATTTTGATTTACTGAGTATTTTTATTTGATCAAGTTAATTTATTTCTCCTGTGATTATTATTGTTGAAAATGCAAATTATTTTCAGATAGTAAATGGCAAATTATTCTTCCATTATTATTTATTGTTATTTCTATTAGTGTTATCTTTATGTTATTGTCGGTGTTTATTAATTATTATTAGTGATAATATTATATTCTCTAATTATTTTAATATTGGCATTTGTGTTAATACTAATCTTGGTGGTGGTGGTGTTCTTCTTGTTAGCCTCTCACCCTATTTCCCGATTACCCGTTTGGATCCCATAACCCATGACCCGTTCCTAATCCTATACCCGATTACCTAATCGGATCCTAACCCGTTTGCCTAGACCCAACCCAATACCATCCTACTATATAAACCTATTATTAACCTAAACCTAGATCTTAACCTAATTATTCTCCTTCTTCACAAAACTGCTGCCGCACACCCTCCCTTCTCCCTCTCTCCATCTGCGGCAACAGATCCCAACTCCAGCCGCAACAGCAATCCCGAGCACTCTCTTCTCCGCCAACACCCGAACCCCACAGCAGGCCAGGCGAGCCTCTCTCTCTCTCTTCTCCTTGCTGCAGAACCAGGGCGCCCCTCCCAGCAGCCGCTGTCAACCAGGACAGCAGCAGGTCCCCAGGACAGTAGCAACCACCCAGATCCAGCGCGCAGGCAGCGAGCGAGCGGCAATTCCAGGCCCTTCCGGCGAGCGCGAGATCCCCAGCTTGCAGCCAGGCCTTCCCCAGCACCCTGGCTACCCTCCCATGCAGTCCAACAGCAAGGAACCGCACCACAACGACCGCAACAGCGACTCGCCCGGCAACGATTAGTTTCCCCAACGTGAGTGTATTCTCCTTCTCCTTTTGATTACTCGTATTTATGTGCATCGTTTTAATTATGTTTCCATGTGTACATGTACATAGAGTAGAGTAGTAATTGTATTCTTTGATGTGTGCAAGAGAGGGCATATATGTGTTTTATTGTGTGAGAGATCAGGCGTTGATGTGCCTCTGATATCTGTCCTGGCAGAGGTATTAGTCGACTAATACCTGAGATTAGTCGACTAATCACTCTGCTAGTCGACTAATATTTCTCCCTAGTCGACTTGGTTGCCTTCCAGGAAATAATTGTGCTTTCTGTATATCCTCTGTAATCTCTGTTAGTCGACTTGACACCTATTAGTAGTCGACTAACAGTATGTATAGTCGACTTATCCCTATCCCTAGTCGACTAATTGGAATTCCTGGAAGTATGTAACTCTCTGTTTCCATGATTAGTCGACTTTCCATCCTACCTAGTCGACTAATACCCTTTATAGTCGACTTACCCTAACTTGTTAGTCGACTAACCCTTCCCTAGTCGACTTGCATTTGACCCCTAGTCGACTAACCTCAGGCTAACTACTGGGTATAGTTACCTTATGGATTGTGGACTTCACCCAAGAGTTATTTAATGGATATAGATGGATGTATATGATTCCTAGAGATAGATATTGGTGGTAATGACTTGACTTATCATGATAGCATTTAGATGCATGTATATGATATGTTGCCAAGTATTGGGAACTGATGTTTGACCTTAATAGAAATGTGAACTCCTGAGGATTTGGGAATCAGAGTTATATGTTTGAGTGAGAGGATTAGTACTGGATATTGTTATACGTTGGAACAACAATTATTGAATCAGATTACTAGATGTGTAATGGAACTTGATGATTATGGAACTATTGGGTATTGAGTCGGTTATAATGACTTGATCGAATAGACCTTAGATATATGTATATGTTATGGTACCTAGTATCGAGATATCATGATAGAACTCATGCATGAATATGCGGTGATGACGAGAGTTGGGATATTATGATTGATCATTAATAAGAGTGATGATTGTGAAGACTTGAGAAACAGATTAAATTGTTAGAGAGAGAGAGCTGAGCTGGGTTATGGATATATGTTGGAACAGTGATTAATGTATCGGAATACTTGATGTGTATTGATAATTGATGAACGTGTAACTATTGGAATATGAGTTAGTTGTATGGCTTTAGATTGATCTGGACTTATGATATTTACATTGAATGATGATGAGTAATTTAATATGACTTTATTAGTTGAGTTGTGACTTACATTGATCTGGGCTAGAGGTTATCCAGAATCTATATTCCTCATATTGGAGCCTGACTTGTTTTGAGATGAGATTGGCAATGTTGGCATTTGAGATTCATTAGATGATATGTCGTTGATATTAAGTATCAGTAGTAGCTATTCTATATTGTAGTTGATCGAGGACATATTGGATGTGATCTTACCTTACTAAAAGATTATGACGATCGGATTGGTACATGGACTTATTCAGAGTTGGACTGAACTTGTGTTATAGATGATATTGGATTTACATTCTTTATGATTAAGCCCGATCTGCATTAAGATGAGATGATATATTTCAAGTAGAGTACCTTCCAGACTTGGTATTCATTTATTGGTGATGACTTGATGATGATTTATTCAGAGGTTGATGTATACTTGTTATGATGTTAGAGACTGGATTACTTCAGTTATCAGAGATGACTTATTATGATAGTGAGTCTATTTGATATCAGTGATGCTGTACTTCAGAGTTACCAGATAGCAGTTATCAGTAGATTTGATTATCTTTTGATGATAACACAGGTGAGAGTTTAGTTGGATATTGGTGCACTGAACTTAACTGGTCATGCCTTGCACCTGACTGATAAACCTAGTATTCAGATTACTGGAAGTTACGGGGAAATGATTGGGTGACTGTAACATCTTATACAGTTTTATTGTTCATCGTATACACGGTTACTGTTCACTGTTACTGATATTGTTCACCGTGTATACGATTACTGATTGATTATTACTGTACTGATATTGTTACCGTCCCGTAGCATCCCAGTAATTGAAATGGCATGAGGTATTGATTGTGACTGATGGTATTACCTAACTGACTGTACACTAGACACCTTTCACGGGACCTTGGCATATGATTGTATCACTATTATTTGACATCTAGTACTCCTGTACCCCCCTGTATCCATATCCCATGCACTGTTGACCTGTTAATAGCACAGTCAAACCGGCGTCCGGCGGTTTGCCGCCTGGTGTCGGGATGACGAGGATGTATCCCACAATCGTACTAGCGTCCGGTGGATCCTGAATGGAACTAAGTGCCACACGGAACAAAGTGCCACATCATACACATGGTGGGGGCCACCTCTTGAATCCGTGGGGGCCACCTCTAGAATCCATTCCCCTCAGAGCAAAGTGCCACACGGAGCAAAGTGCCACACCACACACGTGGTGGGGGCCACCTCTTGAATCTGTAGGGCTATTTACTGATTGTGCCACCTGGTGTTAGAGTGATATTACATTCTCAGTGCCTATTAGCATCCACACGCACTTGTATGTTGATAACACCTTGAATGCATGTTATTTGGTTCTCTTTCCCTATTCGAACAATGATACCCGCATATCGGAGTTCGGATGAGTTCTACTGGATGTGCGAGCTCCAGGGTGAACTGTCGGATGTTGTGGGACGCCGGTGGGAAAGTGACAAAGATAACATAGAACACTACTGATTGTTTATTGAATGTTTTGAATGAACACATTGTGTTATGCCCTGAATGGTTATCCTGCCTTATGACATATGACTGTATACATGATTGTAACCAGGACCACATGATTGTAACCAGGACCAGACTTATGACCAGACTTGGTTGTCAACCTAGTGACATGTGATAGATTACACGCCTTGATATTGATTGCATATTTACAGTTGTGCCAGTTATCTTCTATCTGTATTCATGTGGTTATCATATGCGTTACCGTTCAGTTATTTATTTTGTTACTTAGTCTGCAGTTGTTCTTACTATTATCTATGCACATTGTTCTTCCTGCACGAGCTTTTTCCCCTTTACACACACACTCACCATGGTCGCGTTCTGACGACTCTGGGTTTGCACGTCCAGCTATTGGACGATTGTTTCTAATGTGCAGGTGTTTGATGAGGCGGTACGCTTTGCGAGGAGCTTGGGTCCTCTTCCTTTGATTCTGGTACTTTTGTATTTTCTGTTCCTGCTATTATTCCTTGATTCTCGTATATCACATTTAGCCTGTCATTCTATCCCTGTTATTTCATGATTCTATCTTTTATCGCTTTCAACTGCCATATCCTTGTCATTATCCATCTGTTATCAGGTATACGTATTATTGCAGTGATTCGATGATTATTATAGTTCTGATTATAGCTTGTTCAGGTTAATTTAGGCTTAGCGTATATACGTGGGGTATTTTCCTCGTGTATATACGTCGCCGACTCTCGTCGCGACCCCATTCCCGCGTATTTTGGGAAGTGGGGCGTGACACTTGGTTCTGTATATACTGAGACTAGGTGACTAGTACCTTTGACTAGTCAACTAGTAGTCTCTAACAGAAATCTGTGTTATCATACTAGTTAGCTTGTCCTTTAGTCGACTAATAAGCTTGACTGAGACTAAACTTTGCCTTGAGAACACATATTAATCGACTAATCCTTCCTTCAAGTCGACTAATCTGGCAATTTATAGTTGTTAATCAGTTCTATATACTTTGAATATTTGAACTTTTTTTACCAGTTTTAATAGCTATATTTTCAAAATTTGAAACTCTAATAACTTTCTAACAGTCATAAATTTAGCTATAAATAGCGGAGCACTCCTCTCTTGTACACACATCAATTCTTTGTTTTCTTGACTCAAAATTTTGAAATTATGTCAAGAACACAAAAGTATCTCCTCTTTCCCTGTTCATTCAAGTGATTAGATACGCAGAAATTCAAAGAGAGAAAACCTATAAGGCACAATTAGATACACATTCACAATCACATCAAGGCTTATAGAAACATTGTATTTTATTACAAAGGAAAGTATCTCTCTAGTTTTGAGAGGTGGTGTACAAATTAGCATAGGGATTTGTCAATTGGGCATACAATTTGATTTTGTAGTTTTCAAGATCAAGACTAGTGAAAAATCTCAAATAGGATTGGCTTGGGACTGAATGTAGATCTAGAGGTCCGAATTAGGATAAATCTAGGTGTTTGAGATTGTCTAGTTTGATTTTTTCTATGTCATATATATCATTCTTTTCAAGTTATTTACATTTCTTGTTAAGATTTTTTTAATACACTATTCGCCTCCCCCTCTAGTGTTAGTTTTGTTAATATTCAGGATCTTACATTTGATATCAGAGCAAGGTTGAGAAATGGCAACATATTTTTCATCTTCACAACTTAAAGGACACTCCACCCAAAGGCGTCATGGTTTCAACTACATCTATTGAAAGTACAGAATGAAGATATACTTGCAATCCATCAATCACGAACTGTGAAACATTGTTGAGGCAACATACGAGAAGCCAAGCATTCCTTATGACCAATGGACAGATGATCAAAAGAAATCTGTCAACCTAGATGCAAAGGCGTTGAATGCTTAATTTTGTGAATTGGATAAAAATAAGTTCAACCGTGTGTCAACATCCATATCTTCCCATCAAATTTGACACACATTACAGGTAACACACGAAGGCATAATAAAGTTAAAGAAACTAAAATGTATGTTCTTATTGACAGGTTCGAACTATTTCAAATGAAGAAAAATGAGACGATCTCAGAAATGATTGCTAGATCCACCGACATCACTAAGTCTCTCTAAAAGCACTTGGAAAGCAATATATTCAAGTTGAGATGGTGAGAAAAGTACTACATGCTCTCTTTAGTGATCAAAATTTAACACGCGTCAGAATGATGACACGTGTTAAAATTACCAAGTTCCCCCAAGACATCCACAACTCTCAGAGTCCATCCCGAAGCCTCCGCCACATCTAGCCTTTCCAGAGCTACCCTCCATCCTGAAGACATTTCCAAACCTGAAACCGCATTTCGCCACTCCGAAGCCTTTATCCTCGCCTCCTTGGATCTCCTCCACTCCGAACCCTCCCGTTCCAAAAGATTCAGCTCCGAACCTGAAGCTCCAACAACAGATTATCCTTGATCTTTGTCGACAATTATGCAGCTCCAGCCTTCACCACATTCATAATGTGTAACGCCCCTATCAGTGCAGGTAGCTATAGACAATGGCAGATTTCCTGGCATACAATCCCAACTGACCAACACTGATGATCACGGTCATTATAACAAATCCAGCACATGTAAATCGTACAGTTACAACAATCCATCAATTCTGCCTCCAAGCCAGCACACATGTTAAATGTATACTATCCTTCTCCAAGGAGAAGGAAGTCGCTTCTCAAAACCTCAGAGCAGACACCCACTAAACTAGCAGTTTTCTTATGCTAGTCAACAAAAAATAAACACTGACAATTTCCCTATGCTCGGTCCTCTCACCTTTTCACCCACTAATTCTCATGTCCAAGGGTCTTAGTTGGCACCACACCAGTGCTCCTAATTTGAAAAATATCTCTCCTCTGTGTGCTCTGATAGGTCTGATCGGGAGCGTCCAGTCGCTAGTGGCGAAGATTCATCCACCGCAAACTGGCACAAACTGGTGTTTTCACTAAGACTTGACTCTACACTCGAGGTCTCCCTCCTTTCCTTCCAAACCTTCCTCAAAAAGGAAACTGCTAGTTTAGTGGGTGTCTGCTCTGAGAAGAAGACGTTCACAGCGGTACCCCTTCCAAAGGCGGGACCAATACCAACACTGGAGCACGGTCCCCCCCCCGACACACGCCGCCAATCGCAAGCGTGTAATAGATGACGTCAGCTCTATCTCAGAGGATAGCCACTAGCGCCCAACCGCCACTATCCAAAGGTCAGATCTTTCAGATGCTCACTGACATGAAGAGCAGATGAAGTAGCAAAAGCCCATTCAAATCACAACTGGGAGCAGGCGGCACTCGATCGCGAGAATGGCGTACATGAACAGGAAGCGTTGAGGCAACTCAACGACAACCTCCAGGCTTAAATCATCGCCTTTCAAGGCACTCGGGCGCAGACACAACTGGTGGACAAAAATGGAGTTGGAGAGATGCAAGGCGATGGGCCCATCACGAATCTGAGGCGACCCAGACCAACGTCTCTACTGCGCGAAGATGACTCCGACAACGAAGCTGACTTGCCTCGTTACCTAATGAGAGTTCAGCGTGGCTAGACTCGTAGAAAGATAGAAGAGCTCCCTGACATTAGAACTCCCGACGAACTGGTCCAGTGGCGGATCCAAGAGGCGAAGCTACAGTTCATAGTGGACTGATACCGGTAGTTGCCAGAGTCTCCAACTCTCCTCTTTCCAAAGAGATTCTAGAGTGCGAGTTCCCAAAGAAGTTCACAACTCTGACCTTTGACTACTACTCCCGAGCGAGCGACCCAGTTCAACGCATCAGACACTTACGGGATAAGATGATAGTCCACTCCCGTAATGACGCCCTCATGTGTCTAACCTTTTCGTCCAGCTTGAAAGGCGTCACTTCGGATTAGTTCTACTCCATGCTGCCAGATTCCCTTCGCGGCTTCGAGGAGGTACCGAGACATTCCTCACTCGCTACACCTCCCGCCAGGAGGCCAAAAAGAACCACCACAACTTCCTCTCCGTCAAAATGATAGACAGCCTCAAGTTCTACATTGGCTACTTTCAGAGCTAGCTTGCCAAGGTTCCCAACTGCGGTGAAGATGTATTTGCACTCGCATTCATCAGCGGACTGCAGGTCTCTAACCCTTATACAAACATCTATTGAAACATAATGTGGCTCAGATGAGTGAAATCATGTCCTTGGCGCAGCCTTATATTTACTTGAAGAAGGCTATAAAAGTTCAGTCAACCACTCTCTCAAATGCAGCAATGACGAAGAGAAGATGAAGTTGCAGCGTGGGATCCGACCCATGCCAGCAATCAGAATCGAGGGCAACCCGCTGTGAAGAAGCAAATGTTCCTGATTCTCGCTCTGAATCCACTCCGAGTCTTCAGAGCGAAATAACATTTCACCCCACTGCCGCACCCCATCAACGAAGTTTTAAGTGCCATCAATGACCAACTATGAGTAAAGCACCCAAAGCCAATCGAACACGACCCTGTACCACCGGAGTGAAAGATTACTGTTCTTACTACGATAGTAAGGGACACAGGATAGCCCACTGCAGAAGTCAATCCGACAAGACTTCCTCAGTATGTTCTTACCCCCGAGGTGGCCTTCCGTGCAAGATAACCAAGCGCTTCGTCTCCTGCCCAACCGCAACACATGATCACCCAGTACAAAGCGATTGAGTGATCCCGTATCTTCAATGAAGACAGGAGAGTACCTCCTCTGATAACACCATCGTTATTTCAATTAAATTTCATGTATTATTTCTCAAATTATTGAATAAAATTAAATTTTTGCTACTAACCATTTCAGCATACCCCGCTGATAGGAGTGTCCCCATCAGAATCCCCGACGCTTGTACATTCTGTTGTGGGTGTCCCCCACTCGAGGTTCTAAATATCGAATATCAGGATCGTATCGGATGGGGGTTTTTCATATCGGATATCAGATATCGGGGGAGATATCGGGGATACGCGCGCATATCGGGCGTTCGTATCAGACACTATGTATAATGAAATATTGATAACTAAAAGTTGGTTTAGTATCATAAATATCATCTATCTAATAAAAATAATGTAATATGAATGCAAAAACAGTAAAAAAAATGTATATTTGAACGCAGTCGTGCAATATAAGTTATTTCATATCAGGGATATATCAGGCGATTTACCGGCCGATATCAGGTGACTTATCGGCCGATATTTCAAATATCAGACGTTTTTTGTTGCAAATGATATGGCGAATGATTTTCCCATATTGTATCGGCAACAGGGCAAAAAGAAGATATTGGATGATATCTCAGCTAACTCCCCCGATATTTAAAACATGGCTCCCACTTGAAGAGGCAACACAAGCACCAGCCTACAGACTCCCTCTTGATTAGCCTATAGGCAGTCGAAACCCTCCGTTGTGAGAGTATATCCCGCTCGGGTCCCTGCCTCGCTGATGGGAGTATCCCCCATCATAATTCATGATGCTTGTAAGTTCCGTTGTGGGAGTATCCCCCAATTGGAGACGGCAATGCAAGCACAGCCTGCGGGCAGTCGAAACCCACTGTTGTGGGAATGTCCCCCGCTCAGAGCCCTGCCCCACTAATGGGAGTGTTTCCCATCAGAATCCCTGATGCTTGTACATTTCGTTGTGAGTGTTCTCCACTCGGAGACGGCAACGCAAGCACCAGCCTACGAACCCCCTCTCGATCAGCCCACGGGCAGTCGAAACACTCCGTTGTGGAAGAGACCCACTCGGAGTCCAAAATTTGCAAGTATCATTGATGGGATTACCCCCACTCTGAAACAACAATGCACTCATTAAAACTCCATTGCTAACCAACCACACCAGAGATAGAGATCAGCACTCTGAAGAGGCATGGTCATATTAATTCCAAAAAGCTTATGGTTACTATTTTAAATATCGGCCGAGATACCGGTATTTTATCCAAAATGATACGATAAATGTAAAATTTTACCGGATATCATTTTGGACCGATATGGGCCGATATATCACCACGTGGTTGATATATCGGTCGATATCTGAGATGAAAATATATTATATATCATCACGTGATGCATTTGAGGAGCTTCTACAAACGCATTTAAAGAGCTTCTATAAAAGATAAGTATCCCCTTTGAGTCTATGACTCTAAACTTATTCTAAATAGTTTCATATAATTTATGTAGGCAATCACATATATATTCTTCATTCGGCATGATGTCCGATTTAACATCTGATATTTTATACCATATTGCGATATATCAGCCAGTATCTGGTATCCGGTATATAATTTTGCCGACCGATATGTCCCAATATCCGATATTTAAAACACTACTTATGGTAAAAACAAACCAGCAAGATCTAAACATAACAATTTCATTCCAAAAGATATTTTCATTCTGAATATTGTTCCATTAAGTTCATTTGGTTACAACTGACAAGTGTAATAAAAAATCTTTTACATCTCTATGTTTATATTTTTGAAAAGAAATACAGTAGATACGACCCAAATGCTCCAATCCATCTTGGTAGTCCCGCCTCACCTTCGAAGACACTTAAATTCACATAGGAACATCTACTGGAAGACATCACCCCTTTGTTCACGTCATCATTCAAAGGTCCCAGCATCAGTGAATAGAAGACCAAGAAGTTGAGGCAAGACAGGTCGGAAAGAATGTGTCAACCTGGAACACATTCTCCCTTTCCACTCCCTCACGACCTCAAGGCAGCCAAATCGACGCCATTGTCTTTCTCTCTTTGCGAAAAGGACGAGGACCCCCAGTAACTCTCTGGAGACCAAAGCCTGCAAGACATGCAAGATGATGAAAGAATCACATTTGCACTTCGGAGCCACCCAGAAGAAGTACCACTATCAAAAGGAGAGACACCAGATCACCAGTGGAGAGACTCTAGACCATTAGGGGAAAGCCAACATCCCTTGATTTGGGCAAACTGAAGGTCTATTCGTCGGTTCCTGCACATCCCCTCTGGTCGCGAAACCCTATCACAGTGGCTAATGCACCGTAATCACTTCACGACAACTAATGTGACGCATAATCCAGACTCCCTAAAAGAGAGCCTGATCACGGCTTCCTCATCCTCATCTCTATTATTTTCCTTCATTTATGAAGAGAAAAGATGAGAGCATGGCGGCCCAGCAAGCAAAAAAGTTACAGTTTTGAAGCGAGGCACCTCCAGACTTCTAGGAAGGGGGAGCTTACTCATCATGCTCCGCATGTGCCCTTCACGGCAACTAATACAACACACCTCCAGACTCCAAGGAAGAGGGAGCTTGCTCATGATGCTCTGCATGTCCCCTTTCTTTTTCTTTCCTCCATCTGACAAAAAGGGAGAAATCATGACAGACCATCTAAGGAAAAAGCCGCAACAAGGTCAGAGTTTTTGGCAAAATTTGAGGACTAAATAGGATAATGATGATCCCTTTCCCCGTATCTTCCCCAATTTATAGGTGAATGAAGGAGTTTGTCTCCATCAATGCGAGCATTGGAGATGCGCAGGTGATTAGGAAAAGGATAGTGTGGTAGATTGCACAAATATTCAATAAAAGACAGAAGGTTTAGAGTCAACCTTAGGTGTTTGATCACTCCACAATGTATTTAAAATGATTGATGTATCCTTTCCAAATCACCGTAGTAGCACAAGCTATACGGGTCGAATCCACAAGGAGAGCTCACGATGGAAGCTTTACGGTTTAATGTGAAGATAGAAAACGAAAGTTCTTCTTTTTTTAAAAGAATGCAAAAGACATGGAAAAAGAAATGAAAGAATTGGTGGTTGGTTTGTACATAAAATGAAAACTATGGAAATAAAATGAAAAGAATCGAAGACAAGATTTGCTTTGGAATTAATACTAAAAGAATGAAAACTTGTAGAAGACTTTTAGATGAGAAAGGCCATGACTAGCTAACATTACTAACTTGCTAACTTACTAATCTCCGTTAGGGTGATGCTTGCCTCATGTTGATTCATCGGCATATGTTTGTCTTGTGTGTTGGTCTAGTTACTTTCCCACTTGATTGACGGGTGATCTTCTTGGAATTGTCTTGTAGCCTCATTGATGTCATAGGCCTTCAAGATAGACTTTCAATGGTGGAATCAAAAGAGTTGCCACTCAAGGGATGCTAAGGAAGAAGATACAACATTCATTAATTGAAGTAAAGAAGTTGTACAACAAATAGCATATGGTTGGTGATCCATCTCCATGTTCCATCAAGGCACTTGTTCTAAAGACAAGGCTCTAAATGAGGCACACATGAATCATATGGAGAATTACAACAAGAAATTGCCAAGCATGAAAGTAACCCATCGGGGATGAAGAAGACTCAACAATTGCAAGATGAAGAATTTGCATTCACCCAAGAGTTAGAAGTTAAGCAAGATTAGTTGTTAGCTAGTCATGTTAGAAGAAATTAGCTACTAGCCATTACAAGAAAAGAAAAGCAATTCATGAATAAGAGTGCAATGAAAGTAAAGCTTGAATTAAAGAATGCAAGTAAAGTACTAGAAAATGCTCAAGTAGAGAAAGGAGATTGGATTAAACCTTGCTTCACAAGTTGTCACACCTTGATTTACACAAGCTCTCTCTCTCTCTCTCACAATCTCTCTCTTGCAGAATTTCTAGGAGGAAGAAGAAGAACTAGAGCAACAAAAATCCTAGAGAAAAAACCTACAAAATACAAGCTCTATCCTCTAATCTCTCCTCTCTTCTTTTGCGCTGGCCCTGATGGTCTATTTATAGGCTCAGAGAAGAAGGCTCCAGAATCAGGCAGGTGGAGAAAATCTCGGGCTCAACGGCCCTGTAACTGCCGTGAAAATGCGGCAAAAGCCGTGGAAACGTGGCAAAATCTTGGCCGTTGAGGCTGAGATTTCTGGTGCGAGTTTGTTACAGGTTGTTAGCCACGTGGACCTTCTGGAAGTCTGACTTGGCGCGTGGATTTCTCCAGATCCTGGGCTCAACCTTTGGGCTCTCTTTTGGGCTTTGATTTATTCTCCTTTAATTCTTGATAATTAAAGGGATTTTGTTCCTTTTCTCTATTAGAATATGGACCTGCAAAAATAGAGAGAAAAAGAATAAAAAATCACATTTTTATTTACAATATGCATGGTATGGATGTGGTAAAATATGCAAAAATGAATAACAATCACACCCCCATACCTAGCTTTTGCTCGTCCTCGAGCAAAAAAGAAAGAAAAAGAAAATCCTAACTAGATTATTACACCACTTTCGTAGGTGACACGATTGCACTGAGCACGTGCAACTAGCCGTTAAACCTCTAGGTTACCCTAGAGGAGGAGTGTTGTCTCCTGAGGGTTTTCAGCGGATTGCACCCACAAAATCCATAAAGAATAGTAAAAGGGTTAGTGAAAATTTTGATCCATGTTTTAAAGATTCTTACTTGAGTTATAGGTTTCAGGTTACCCTAAACTTTTCATTCCTCTTATAGGCGTCTATTTGGAGTTTTGTTTTCATCTTAGGTTAAGTTTTTAGGGAAAAGATCAAAAACCGGATTTTGCATCAATCCTAGGATATATACATCTATAAATATGAAGGATCTTTCTTAGACTAAGTTCATTTATTTACTAATATATATAACATTTTTTTTCTTTTTTTTTCTTTTTTTTATATATACAATATTTATTTATTTACATTTCCTTAGCATCCTTAGGCTTTCTAATTTACCCTTGTAACGAGCCTCTTACCGATGACTCCCAAAACAGACGGTCTTAGGGCACCAGATGAGAAAACATCCCTAGGGTTAGAGGACTCGAGTAAAAAAGGCCACGAAGGAATTTAAGGACTTAACCACCTTTAAGCGTGATTAGCAATGCTTCTTGAGGCACGACTAACCAGCTTAATTAGTGGCTAAGTAATTATTATTTTTTTATTATATATATATTTTTTTTCTATATATATATATTTTTATTATATATATATATGTAAATAAAGTCACAAAGTCTTTGATTAATCCTTCAATATGTTTAATGTATATATCCTAAAGAAAGAATTAAAATCTAGTAATTTTTCTAATCCTTTATTACTTAACCTAAAATCTAACAAAACCCCTCTTTTCGACTTATAATTAGAAATTTTAGTTTAGAGCTTTCTTAATCCCTCAAGTTAAGTTTGATTCTTTAAACATGGATCAAGAATTTTCCCCTTTTTTTTATAAATTTTTTTCTAAAAAAAAATAAAATCTAACAAGAAAATAGAAAATCTACAAAGAAATGTAAAATCTAAAAGAAAATAAAAACCTAAAAAGAAAGTGAAAATCCTAAAAATAAAAATAAAAAGCCTAAAAAGAAAATGAAAAATCCTAGGTTAGCATCTATCCCCCCATACCTATCTCATGCATTATCCCCAATGCATCGTGATATATGTATGCATGAAACAAATAGAGAGGGACGGAAAAAATTACCTCAAGGTGGTGGTTCCGATGGCGGCCTGATTGGTCCACGAAATGTGACCCAATCAGTCTTGCGTGGAGTCCGGAGGAACCCACCAGAAATATCGTGAATATAACCCATTAAAAAGATAAATCCATGAAGGATTTTTATTAAGTATTTAACCCCATCTAATTTCCATATTCCACAACTAATTTTGGAGTCAAATTTGTCAACCACCTCGTTCCAGAATGGTGTATGAAATGATAGAACGGTTGACTTGGACTCAGGAAGGACAGGAACTAATACCGACTCAGGAAGGTGACTTAAGTCAAGTAAAGGTTCAGGAGTCGAAATGAGTTCAGGAATTGGGTCCAAGTCAAGAAGTTGAAACTCTAGTCCACATATATTTTCCAACAATGGAATGTGACCTAATATGGGTGATTCCAGTTCAGGAATGATAGGTGGAGGAATCAGAACTGACTCTAAAATATTACTCAAGTTTGGTGACAAAACAGGAGTCAATATTGATTCAGAAAGTTGAACTGGATCACAGATGTGAGAATCTAGGTCACATATCTCTTTACTTCCAATATTAAGGAATTCCAGCTCCTCTCCATACAACTCTTCAAAACTCAGGTCAAAATTTAAACTTGCCAATTTGTCAATAGTATCTTCAGAAGTGTATAATTGGTCAAGTTCAATATGATCCTCAAAGATGGGTGATTCAACTTCATTATGAATTGGGGCAGGATCCAATGTCGACTCCAGGAAAAGATTGAAGTCAGGTAAAGATACCGGAGTCATTATTGAATCAGGAAGAAGAATTGAATCGCTAAGTTGGGGTTCAAGATCATATTCATTTTCAAGTTCTATTCAGGAAAAGGAAAACTTGCCAAAATGTCAATGGGATTTGAAGTTTGGACAAGTTCAGATGAGCGTGCTGAAATAGAATCTTGATTTCCAAAACAACATGACTCTTTGGCTCTGACAGAATGGTTAGTGACATTAGAAATGGTAGAACGATAAGAACAGAGACTTTCGATCATTATATCTATGTCATGATTATGAGCATTTTGAGCCTGAGTCATGTCTTCAAGCATCTTTACATAATTGATAGGTTCATCATTTTGTTGAAAAGATGAAGTGTTATTTGGAACTGGTGGTGAAATTGTGAGTCCATTGGATTTGGTGACTTTTGTTTGGACTCACGCATACTCATTTCCAAAATTGATGGTGTTCTATTTTGGACTGGTGGAATTGAGTCTATGTCTTGAAAATATTGTGGACTGGGTGGAGAAGGAGGACAAGGTGGTTGGAAATTTTGCTTGGGGTAGGTGAATCCCCACTGACTCGGTGAAGAGTTGAAATAATTATGGAAATTATAGTTATTAGATGGGGGGTATGGGTCATATTGATTCGGATAAGACCAATCCGGCACACTAGGTTGGTTAAAGTTATGATATGCCGGGTTGGTAATATCCGAAAATGAAGTCGGTGTGTAATATGGATTATTATTGAAGTTGGAAAAATTGTTATTATAAGCCATATCACACAATGAAATACAAACAAAAAGAAACAAACAAATAAACAAACAAAAAAGAAAAAAATTCTAACCTAAGTTAGGGTAGACCTATGACCTAGACAACTCCTAACTGATTAGATCGTCCACGGGAGGTTTAGTGTAGACTTTGACCACAAGCTAATCAGCCAGGTCAGGGCAAGGTTGTTGGGAGGTTTTCCGTCAGAGACGTTCCTTAATTAAATAACCACCAACCTTCGGGCTTTCGGCCCTCAATCCCTTTCCTAGACACTGATTTTGCAAGAGTCAAATTCTAACACTTTTCCCCCTTAGGATAATCTCCTAAGTGAGTCCGAGATGTCCCTAGGGCAAACGTCTATTTTTTTTTAAATTAGGCTTAGGTTAGTGAGTGCTGGGATGGTGGTTTTTGGGCTAAGGAAAGGGTAATGAAATCCCCCACCTTATCTTATTTATGGGTTAGTGCCCTTAAAATTGGATTGTGCAAGTGTACAAGATATATAACTAGGATTCACTCAAAGTATGAAAATCTAGCAAGAGATGATTCCTAGTCTACATGCAATGCAAAACGTACCTTGCTCCAGCACTCTTCAACAGTAAAAGTAAATGAATTGAAAAGACACGTGCCTAGAAATGCAAATGTCTAATCAATTTTTAACGTTTCAACCACTTTTTACTGTTGATTATTATTAACAGGAGTATGGTGAAGCATACAAGAATTTAAGTATTGCAGCAGATGTATTTTACAGAGCAAGCAACCCTGCAGAAATTTGGTCAGAAGTCCACTCTTCCTTGCCGCAGATCCGCGGCTTTGGCCGTGGAATCGCGGCAATTCAGAGAGCTACTGGTCTCTGCTTTCAAGAGCAGAGGCCCAGAGCCACTTATATGACACTGCAATGTAAATTTTCCTGTTTCTTCACCTGTAACCTGCAACAGAGAAGAAAATTCGTTTAGTTATTCACTTGAAATCAAAAATCGTTGCTCTCCCCGGCAACGGCGCCAAAATTTGATTGGGAAAAGGGATAGTGTGGTAGATTGCACAAATATTCAATAAAAGACAGAAGGTTTAGAGTCAACCTTAGGTGCTTGATCACTCCACAATGTATTTAAAATGATTGATGTATCTTTTCCAAATCACCGTAGTAGCACAAGCTATACGGGTCGAATCCACAAGGAGAGCTCACGATGGAAGCTTTACGGTTTAATGTGAAGATAGAAAACGAAAGTTCTTCTTTATTTTAAAAGAATGCAAAAGACATGGAAAAAGAAATGAAAGAATTGGTGGTTGGTTTGTACATGAAATGAAAACTATGGAAATAAAATGAAAAGAATCGAAGACAAGATTTGCTTTGGAATTAATACTAAAAGAATGAAAACTTGTAGAAGACTTTTAGATGAGAAAGGCCATGACTAGCTAACATTACTAACTTGCTAACTTACTAATCTCCGTTAGGGTGATGCTTGCCTCATGTTGATTCATCGGCATATGTTTGTCTTGTGTGTTGGTCTAGTTACTTTCCCACTTGATTGACGGGTGATCTTCTTGGAATTGTCTTGTAGCCTCATTGATGTCATAGGCCTTCAAGATAGACTTTCAATGGTGGAATCAAAAGAGTTGCCACTCAAGGGATGCTAAGGAAGAAGATACAACATTCATTAATTGAAGTAAAGAAGTTGTACAACAAATAGCATATGGTTGGTGATCCATCTCCATGTTCCATCAAGGCACTTGTTCTAAAGACCAGGCTCTAAATGAGGCACACATGAATCATATGGAGAATTACAACAAGAAATTGCCAAGCATGAAAGTAACCCATCGGGGATGAAGAAGACTCAACAATTGCAAGATGAAGAATTTGCATTCACCCAAGAGTTAGAAGTTAAGCAAGATTAGTTGTTAGCTAGTCATGTTAGAAGAAATTAGCTACTAGCCATTACAAGAAAAGAAAAGCAATTCATGAATAAGAGTGCAATGAAAGTAAAGCTTGAATTAAAGAATGCAAGTAAAGTACTAGAAAATGCTCAAGTAGAGAAAGGAGATTGGATTAAACCTTGCTTCACAAGTTGTCACACCTTGATTTACACAAGCTCTCTCTCTCTCTCACAATCTCTCTCTTGCAGAATTTCTAGGAGGAAGAAGAAGAACTAGAGCAACAAAAATCCTAGAGAAAAAACCTACAAAATACAAGCTCTATCCTCTAATCTCTCCTCTCTTCTTTTGCGCTGGCCCTGATGGTCTATTTATAGGCTCAGAGAAGAAGGCTCCAGAATCAGGCAGGTGGAGAAAATCTCAGGCTCAACGGCCCTGTAACTGCCGTGGAAATGCGGCAAAAGCCGTGGAAACGCGGCAAAATCTTGGCCGTTGAGGCTGAGATTTCTGGTGCGAGTTTGTTACAGGTTGTTAGCCACGTGGACCTTCTGGAAGTCTGACTTGGCGCGTGGATTTCTCCAGATCCTGGGCTCAACCTTTGGGCTCTCTTTTGGGCTTTGATTTATTCTCCTTTAATTCTTGATAATTAAAGGGATTTTGTTTCTTTTCTCTATTAGAATATGGACCTGCAAAAATAGGGAGAAAAAGATTAAAAAATCACATTTTTATTTACAATATGCATGGTATGGATGTGGTAAAATATGCAAAAATGAATAACAATCAGCAGGCTGCTGAAAAGTCGGCCCACAACCCAAAAAGATAAGCCAGACGAAGAGAAAAAAAACAACCAACGTTACTAAGCCATTATGATGTTGGAAAACAAATCGTTGGTCATAAAGGCGTGAGGATTCAAATCGACCCCCTGATGTGACTAGACAACAGTTGGCGGCCAGAAGCGTTACCTCATTAAATTCCAAGGATCTGTAGTGATGCAAAGCGATATGTCGGACGATCTTCTGACTGAAAGTACCGATGATCGAGACAAAAGAAGCCTTCTGACAGATTCCTCCCCCATACTTCTCTACGGACTCCGACAAGTCGAAAGCGGAGGCGACATCTGTATTGGTCAAAATTTGACCTCCAGCCAGGATCACGACATGTTTCCTAGAGCAAGATCATAAACCAACTCTCTGAAACCTGATTCGAAGTCTCCATTACTCCCCCTCTGAAGACTTCTCACGTGTACGACTCCAAGGCCATACCTCCTCCCAAATGTACTCCGACTCCAGTCCAACAGTCCCCATGTGGCAACAAATCCTCCATCTCGCAGTAGATCGAGATGAATCCAGCAGATCGCGAAGAGGGTTAAGCACTTTATCCACTCGGCCAGGACTCTATAGCGATCCTACAACCCATCAAATAGTTGAGGATAACGATAGATAACCCTCCAGCACGTCAATCCCAACTACCAAGATTCAACCTAGCCGGCAACGGAGATCAACAGATTCAAATCAGTCAGTTGAGATTCACATCTATCCGTATCCATTCCACCTCTATCAAGTACAAACACACCTCCATCTCCAAGGAGGTTGTTTCCTTAATCCTCAGAGCATATACCACACCACACCAGCAGTTTTCTCTGTTAATCCACCATCACAACACACCGGCAATTTTCCTCTGCGTGATCCTCCTTCTTTTTCACCTACTAATTCTCACACCGAGGGTCTTAGACCGGCACCACACTGGTGCTCCTAACCTGAAAGGTGTCTTCTCTGTGCATGCTTGACAGGTTTGATCAGGAACGTCCAGTTGGTTGTGATGGAGAATTATTCACCACAATAAGGTAGACACTACTTTATTTATTAAAGAATAAATAATAAACTTACTTATACAAATATATGTTTAAGATATCATATTCGGTCCTACTAATGAGGACATTTGTCAAGAATTTTCTAAGACCATGCAGAATGAATTTGAAATAAGTCACATGGGTGAACTCAACTTTTTTTCTAGGATTATAAATCAAACAAATAAAAGAAGGCATATTCATCAACCAAAGCAAATACACAAAAGATCTTCTCAAGCGATTTGGAATGGAAAATTCTGGAAGTAAGAGGACTCCAAAATGTTGAATAAAGATGAACATGATAAGAATGTAAATCAAAAGCTATATGAGGTATAATCGGTTCACTCTGATATATTCCAGCAAGTACACCTGATATCATATTTAGTTTTTGTTTGTGCTAAAGATATCAATCTAATACTAAATAATCACATCTTAAGAATATAAAAAGAATTCTTAGATATATAAAAAAATGTAGATTATAGTTCATTTTATCCAAAAGCATGCATAATTGATTTAATTCATATAGTGATACTGATTTTACTAGATGTAAATCTAATAGAAAAAGTATTAATAGTGCCCATCACTTTTTTGGGACTCACTAGTATCATAATTTAGTAAAAAGTAAAACTATGTTTCATTATCTACAACTGAAGCAAAATATATTTCTGTTAGTGTTGCATATGCACAAATTCTATACAACAACAACTAAGCCATTTGTCCCAAGTATTTGGGGTAAGTTACATGAACCAAAAGAGAATTACACCGGATCGGGCACATGGATCAGCTTTCTCCACTCATTCCTATCGAGTAATATGCCTTCACTAAAACCTTCAGCCTCTATATCTTGTCGTATTACCTCCATCCATATTTTCTTTGGTCTCCCCTGCGCTTTTTTAACTTGCCTTAAATTGATATGCTCTACTCGCCGGACTAGTGCATCTGTACGTCTACGTCGCACATGACCAAACCATCATAGGCGGTTTTCTCTCATCTTCTCTTCTATAGAGGCTACACCTATCTTAGTACGAATATCCTCATTTCTCATCTTATCTCTTCACGTGTTACCACACATCCAATGAAGCATGCGCATCTCTGCTACACTCATCTTCTGGGCATGATGTCTCTTTATAGCCCAACATTCTGTGTCATATAACAAAGTTGACCTAATAGCAGTCCGATAAAACTTTTCCTTCAGCCATAATGGAATGTTACGATCATATAAAACTCCTATTGCACTCCTCTATTTCAACCAGACAGCTTGGATCCTATGTTTAACATCACTATCGATCTCCCCATCCTTTTGGATAATAAAACTCAGGTACTTAAAATGACTGCTCATCGGTATTTCTTGTCCATCTAGTCTCACAATACTATAATCTCGGATTTTCTATTTACTGAATTTATACTCCATATACTCTGTTTTGGCCTACTTAATCTAAAACCTCGAGATTCTAGAATTTGCTTTCATAACTCCAATTTGGCATTTACCCCAACTCTCTTCACATCGACTAGGACAATATCATCAGCAAATAGCATGCACCACGGTATCTCATCCTGAATAGCTCTAGTAAGCTCATCCATCACTATGGCAAATAAGAATGAACTTAATGCAGATCCTTAATGCAATCCAATTGTGATAGAAAAATCACTTGTTATGCCTCCACAAGTTCTGACATTTGTCACTACTCCATCGTACATATCCTTGATTATGTCAATATATTTGATGGGGACTCCCTTTTCATCAATGTCCACCATAATACATCTCTTGGCACCTTATCATAAGTTTTTTCTAAATCAATAAAGACCATATGCAAATTTTTCTTTCTCTCTCGAAATCGCTCTATAAGTAGACGAAGCAAATGAATAGCCTCTGTCGTCGATCGCCCCGGCATGAACCCAAACTGATTCTCTGATATTGTAACATTCTGCTTTTAACCTGTGTTCAATTACCCTTTCGCAAAGCTCATGGTGTGACACATGAGTTTTATTCTACGATAGTTTGAACAACTCTGGATATCACCCTTGTTCTTATAGAGGGGAACTAAGGTACTCTTTATCTACTCATTTGGCATCTTTTTAGTTAGCCAAATCTTGTTAAAGAGATTTGTCAGCCATCTCGCGCCCACCTCTCCTAAGCATCTCCATACCTCAATAGGATTTCCATCCGGGCCAACAACTTTCCTTGACTTTATCCTCTTCAAGACCTCTTTAACTTCAGATTCACTAATTCTGCACATATAATTATGATTAATATCCTGACACTGAATGGTAAGGTCATCCAAGTCTTGAATAGAACTACCATTGAACAATTTGTCAAAATACTCTCTCCATCTTTCTTTGATTTCATCTAGAACTAAAACCTTCTAATCCTCATCTTTGACACACCTCACAGTACACAAGTCTTTAGTCTCTCCCTTATTCGAGCAATTCTATATATATCCTTTTCAACCTCTTTGGTGTCCAACTTCTCATACACTTCTCTATACACTTTAGCTCTTGCATTCTGAACAGCTTTCTTAGCCTCCTTCTTGGCTAGCTTATACCTCTCAAAACTCACTTCATCACAATTTTTCTTCAAATCTCTGTAAGAGTCTCGTTTGATCTTAATGGCAGCTTTTACCTCTTTATTTCACCATAATGTGTCCTTACATGGTGGAGCAGCACCCCGTGACTCACCAAGTACATCTTTAGCTACTCTTTTAATGCAGCTAGCAATTTTATTCTATATTGTATTGGGATCATCTTGGGCTTTTCAATCTGTTTCATGTACTACTCGATCTGCAAAAACTCTTTCGTTACCTTCTTTTAACTGTCCTATTTAATCTTACGATCTAACTTACGTTTAATCATTCTGAATCTCCTTCTAATCCGAACATCTAAAATTAAGAGTCTATGTTGGGTTACTACACTCTCACCCGGTACTACCTTACAATCCATACAACAACCTCTATCTACTTTTATAGTTAAAAAGAAATCTATTTGGCTCGCACTTAATCCACTTCTAAAAGTGATCAAGTGAGACTCTCTCTTCCTAAACCAAGTATTCGCTAAGATCAAATCATATGCACAAATTCTATAGATGAAAAAAACTTTAATTAATTATGGCATTATATGTTCCACATCCATCGTGTGTGATAGCAATAGTATTATTAATTTATCTAAAAATCTTATTCAACGTTCACGTACTAAGCATATTTATATTAGACATCATTTTATGTGATCATGCTCTTAAGAGTGATATTTCTTTAAATTTTATAGCTACGGATTAACAAATGCTGATATGCTAACTAAACTACTTAAAGAAGATATCTATATTAGGTTGAGAAGAGATTAGGTATCTGTTTTATTTCTGATTATTAAATAAATCATATATGATTTATGCATATCATATACATCATTTTAGGATCATTAATCGACTTAAACATTTGATAAGTTGACTAACATGTTTTCCTAGTTGACTACACTGGCTTACTAGTCAACTAGTTCTGTGAAAATCTGCATGTTTCTTATTGGATTCTACTCGTCTACCTGACCCATTTAACTTAAACACTTGGACCCAAACTCAAGTGAACTAATTCTAATCATTGATCTCAGATCACCTCCTCTGTATATCCTTCTCTTACTCTCTAAATCACACAAGCCCTAAAAATCTATCATCTCTTCACTCAGTACCACCCATGCCAGTTGACCAAGCCCTCTCCCCCCAGCAGCTCTCCAAGTCGACCAGCCCTTTCTTCCTCAGCAGCAAATCAACCAGTCTACTCTCCCTTCACCCTTCAACTCTTCTTGTTTCAGCAAGTCTTGTTCCTCTCTTCTTCATCATGTCTCGTTCCAAGAAATCTAAATTGAATGCCTCTTCATCTGAATATTATGTGAGATTTCTGAAAAATCTTTTGCTAGCTCCTGATTATTTAAGGTTATCTAAATTTGAAATTGTTCCAGGAAGGTTGTTAATTTTCCTGATTTTATCACATATGATCTTGCCTCTTACTTTGAACATGCTAGATTGTTTGATCTCCTCTATGGATTGTAAAATTGCTTATTATCCCACTTTAATCCACTTATTTTTCACCAATATGACTCTTCATCATAACACTAGAACTTATTCATAATCAATCAAAACTCACGTGAAGGACACTTGACATTGAATTAACTTTCAAGAATATTAGTAAAATTCTACAAATTCCCTATAAAGGTCTTAAGATAAGTGAAATTGAGATGACTGATGAGGATGTATTGTCTAAAATTTTCTTACATGGCCAAGGACTCCCAATGCCTAACATATCCTACTCCAAGACTTATAGGTAGAATCTTTGCCTATAATATTTGCCTTAAGATTGGGAGTTTTAATAACTTCTCTCATGATCTATCTGTGTGTGTTATTATATCATGGCTAAACTTCGAGGTTAGCAGGGCTCAAATTATCTTTAGTAACCTTACCAAACACCATACTTCATTTCTTCCATGTGGTGATTTTTTGACTCACATCTTCAAAAAATTCAAAATTGATCTTTACTTAACTTTTAAGATCCTCCGCCAACTTCAAATCAACAAGATCCTACTACAAAAGAATCTAATCCCACTCAATCTTCCACTCAACATTTTGATAATGCTTACCATAACACACTCACTGCACAAGTCCTCAATCTTACCACTGGCCAAGAAAAACTCTTTGATCAACAAGCTACAATGTTGAAGAATTAAAGTGACCTTTTTTTAAGCATCTTCAATCCCTCTCCGCCAAGATGAACACAATGCATGAAGATCAACAAACTCTCATGGTGATGTTTAAGAACCAGTTTCCACCACCTTCTGGATCCAATGGATGATGTTAACCTTATGTGTTCTGCATTTAGTTTAAGAACTTGTTTAAGTACTCTGTTTAAAACTTCATTTTGTAATAACGATGTGTTTATTGTGTTTGTTTTGGAATGGACAATGTGTTTAGTTTCGTGTCATCTGTGTTCAGTTTCATTTTTTTCTATGTGCATCTTCTCTTTTTGTTAATGACAGAAGGAGAAATATATATTGTCTTTTATGCAGGGGAGCATGGAAATCTTGTATATGTTTGTCATCATCAAAAAAGGGAGAGAATGTTGGATCATGAATGATTTAATTTATATTTTGATGATAACAAATTTATATATATATATATACACATATATATATACACACATATATATATAGGGAGCTGATCCTCTAAGAACGGTTCTCACGGATTTCTGTGAGAACTTTCACGTGGGTCGTCGGATCTGATAGATCAAATTAAATAAAACAAGATCTCTATCAGATCCGATGGCCCACGTGAAAGTTCTCACATGAATTCGTGAGAACCGTTCTTAGGGGATCAACTCACTATATATATATATATATATATATATATATATATATATATATATATATATATATATATATATATATATATATATATATATATATATATATATATATATATATATGTATTTATGCTAATGTATTTTTGCAATATCTTTTCGAGAAACAAAATATTGGCATTATGCAAGGCATGTACTTGGAGATAAAGGAAGACAAGAGCATTAATTGAAGACTTGTAACATTTTTTCTTTATCATATAGTGTTTTGTTAAAAGCCTTGATATACATACACACACAGCCTAGTCGACTTATAGTTCAAACTAATCGACTAATAGACATAAATACAAACTGACCAATTGATATAGAAACAGCCTAATCAACTAACCCTTCAAATTAGTCAACTAATAAAATAATTTTTGACATTTGGTTCTGTATATACACAGACCAGTCGACTAGTAGTCTTAACAGAAATCTATATTATCAGACTAGTCGACTAATAGGGTTGGCTGAGACTAAACTTCATTCTGAAAACACATATTAGTCAGCTAATCTTCCATTCAAGTCGACTAATCTGACAGTTTATAGATGTTAATCAGTTTTGTATAATTTGAATATTTGAATTTTTTTACCATTTTTAATAGCTATATTTTCAAAATTTGAAACTCTAATAATTGTCCAACAGTCATAACTTTAGCTATAAATAGAGGGGCACTCCTCTCACTTTGACACACATCAATTCATTGTTTTCTTTACTCAAAATTATGAAATTTTGTCAAGAACACTAAAGTCTCTCTTCTCTTTCCTTGTTCTTCATTCAAGTGATTAGATAGGTAGAAATTCTGAGAGAGAACCTATAAGCCATAAATAGATACACATTCACAATTACATCAAGGCTTATAGAATTATTGTATTTTATTAAAAAGAAAAATATCTCTTTGGTTTTGAGAGTTGTACAAATTGGCATAGAGATTTCTCAATTGGGTGTACAGGTTTGATTTTGTAGTTTTTAAGATCAAGACTTGTGGAAAATCTCAAGCAGGATTGGCTTGGGGGTCTGGAGGATCGAACCAGAACAAATTTTTGTGTTTGCAATTGTCTGCTTCGATTTTCTTTATTGTGTTATATCCATCATTCTTTTCAAGTTATTTACATTTTTTGTTAAGATTTTTTTTAGTACACTATTCATCCCCCCTGGTGTTAGTTTTACCATGATCAGGATCCTAAATAGGGAAGGATGAGGTGTGGTGACCCAGACGAGGACTAGTCTAGTGTTAGGCCTTAAGCTCATGCCTTTGCCTCTGCACCAGGTGTCCTGGCTTAGGGTTGGTTATCACTAGTTGGTGCTGGTTGTCATTCTGGGCTTCTACCTTTCTTTTCATGGACTAAGGCTTCTTTTCAGTTTCATTGTAGATTTGGGCCTTTGTCCACCATAAATGTTTAGTGTTGTCCACCGTAAATGTCTGGTGTCTAGGTTTAAGCTCATGGCTTTGAAAAACACCTAGAGGGGGGTGAATAGGTGTAAGTGCTAATCTAGTGAACTAAATGCGCTAAATGCGGAAGCTAATGCAAATCTTGCAATCACACTTAGTACAATCAACAAGTGTAGCCGAATTCCCCGTGAAGGGCTCTGGACTAACTCCTCTTGATTCCCCTTGAATGGGTTGAGGTGCTATGTGAAGCTCTTGTTGATTAAGTACAAGTGAGGCACACACAAACAACCAAGCATATAAGATGATATAAGCAATATGAATGATGCAAGGCAATACAAGCAATATGATATGAATGAAGTATGATGCTTTGCACAAATGTAAAGAGAGAGAGTTTAGAGACAAGTGGATCAAACGCAAACACAATGATATGTTTCGAGGTTCGAGCACCTTGCTCTACATCCTCGCCTACACCACCGTGTAGGATTTCCAATCCACTATCTCCCACCGAGGGAACCTCTACTGAAGAGGATTTGTTACAACTCTAGGAGTACCAAACTCCTCTCTCAAACAACCACCTCACAACCGAGGGGTAGGCCCGTAGCCAAACAACAACCAACAACACCTCTACCGAAGAGGGTTTACAACCAAACTCCACCTCTCACTAGAGGAGCAAACCAATCACCCGATCACCTCTACCGAAGAGGGATACAACAAGAATAAGGGTGTTTACAACAAGTGGTTCCAAGGACCACAAACTCAAACTCTCTTTCTTTTCTCTTTTTCCACAAAACAAAGATCCTAAATAGATTAGGATAGAAGATAGCTCAAGTGTGGAAACTAGGTGTTTTTGGAAACAAGCAACAAAGAAAAACTACTTGGAAAATCTCTTGTAAAAGATAGAAAATGAAAATCAATACAATCTCCCAAAACCCTAGTTTTCTTTGATTTTCCAAAAACCCAAAACAATAAAGATGAGAAGTTTAAAGCCCAAAAACTCTTTTAAAAACTTGTTTTAAACTCTGGAAAACTGGGATTTTTTCTCTTTTAAAAACCTTAGCCAAAAACCTAAAGAGATGGGGTTTATATAGGCCAAACCAGAAACTAGCCGTTAGGCTGATGTGGCAGCCTGACAGGCTAATGGTCGACCGGCCCGGTCGACCGCCAACGATCAGAAATGTGACCGTTGGGCAACCACGGTCGACCGGCCCGGTTGACCCAAACAAACAGAGAGCACTGCTCTCAGACCCCGTCGACCCGGACGGTCGACCGTCCCAGTGTCTCCAAACGTGCACAGATTTGTGCACGTCGGTCGACCGGCCCGGTCGACCAACTTCAGCCAAGTCGACTAGGTCAGTTGACTTAGTCGACTGATTGAAGCCTGGAACAGAAATCTGGGTCAGAAAAACAGTTTAAAAATATTTTAAAAAATCTTTTAAGTCTTCTAAAACTCCACAAAACTTGTTTTAACATTTTATATTAAAACACAAACTTGTGATAAAAATTTCAAGACATATATCAATCATATCAATTCATTTATGAGTCTTACAAATTTTATCAAAACCAACACTTGTATTTTTATCAAACTTGATTTTTCAATACATGAATAGGATAGTCAAAATAAGTTTGTCTAGCAAGTTTAAAGCATGTATGTATATCTAGAACATATCTAATATACATAGAAATAAAGTAAACTTGTTTTGATCTACTATTCATGAAAACCAAATCCAAAACATAAAACGTGTGTGTTAGTGCACTTGAGCATATCAACTATACTAAGCTTTACAAATGGATCTAAAAATACACTATCTAAACTATGGATACCTAAGTCTTCTTGACGATCTTCATCTTCAAGATGACTTGCTCCAAAACTCCATCCATGGGTTAGGCAATGTGTGATCTTGAAGCTTTGGCCCTGGAATCACTATGAAAAGCTTCTAAACTCTTTGTTGAAGCTAATCACCAACTAATATCTTGGTTAACGATCTGAAACTTAAACAACACAAGATTATTAGTAAACATAACTACATGAGTTAATCATCATCAAAACTAGGGTTGAAGCCTTTGGGCCAACAATCTCCCCCTTTTTGATGATGACAAAACTCATGGAGTTATATATGCATGGATTAAAGTTAAGCTTCAAAGAAGCTCCCCCTTAACTCATGCATAAACAAATAAACAAAAGATATGCAATGAATGTACATAAACATGTATGCATCAACATGCATAAAACACATAAACATATTCTAGAAGCTCTAGATACCAATTAAATTAATAAAACATTAACAAAAACACTAGATGCTCTAGATATCAATAAAACTTAATATATGCAAAAATAAAAGTATGCATATATAAACATGAATTATTCTCCCCCTTTTTGTCACTCATCAACAAAGGGATAAACAATCAAAACAACAATAAAATGAAGGGTAAAAATCTTTCTCCCCTTTTTGTCAATCAAAACAATAAAACAATGTTCTCCCCCTTTTTGTCTAAAAACAAAAACAAGGTCAATAAGGGGGTGACTTTAAACAACATGATATCAATAGAAAATATGTCAATGAAGCATCTTGATATCAATTGAAAATAAACAAAGATTAATAAATGTTATATGCTATATACATTCATGAAGAGGAAGACGCTAAGTTAGCTTCCCTACACATATGCATTACATGAAGGAGGGATGTTAAGCCCTAATTCACATAACACACATTATGTAATGCATAAGAGGAGATGTGAAGCTCCCCCTACACACGTGTACCACATAAAGAAGAGATGTTAAGCTCTTCAATACAAGATACACTCATCATGAATCTATATGTACAAGAGATGTTAAGCTCTCCTTGCATATAGACAATATAAATCAAAACTTTTGTATTTTTTCTTTAAACAAAATTTTTAGAAACCAATTTAAAACACAAGACATCTTGATATCAAGAGATAGTATTTTTCTTTTTAAGCCATATAAACAATTGAAATGACTATTTTCTATCATAAAGCAAGGGAGTGGAAACTAAATACCAATTGAAATATGAAAATTGAATTTTCTCCCCCTTTATGAAATACCAACAAAAATTATGCGTAGGCTTGTAATAAGATACCAATTGAAAACTAAATCAATTGAAATAAAGTTGAAGCTCAAGCTCTAGCATAAACAAAATTTGTGTGAAAAATTTATATCTTAAGCACAAATAAAACAAGTATATGTGTATGAAATAGAATGAGTACCAATCACAATAGATGATACCAATTGAAAGTATACATACACAATAAACATATGAGTATACAAAAGGATCAACAAGATACCAATTGAAAGAGTTCAATGATACCAATTGACATAAAAGCATGGTATAACTCATATAACTAATCCTCCCATCTCATGCACAAGTTTTAAATGATTTTCAATATAAACATACAAGGCATGGACTCCCATCCAACCTCCCATAAAGGATAGGGGTTTTCAAAAATAGATTTGAAAATAAACTTTGTTTGAAAAACTCTACCAAAAGAAGAATACGAACTAGTTAAATGGGAAATCTTGTTAACTAGTACGAAATCCTTCAAGCAAGGAATAAAACAAATTATTTTTCATAAAATATGAAATCCACATGATAATCAACACTCTAATTCAATTAGGCATAAATATGACTCATGAAAACAAAACATGAGCAAGCAATAAATGTGAGTGTACAAATAAAGTGTGAATATCATAATCATGAAAATATTCAATTAAGCTCAATTATTCCTTAAACATTGAAAACACGAAAATCATCCAAAACTTATTTAATCTTCATGGCATATGTATGTCAAGTACAAATTAAAATATACATACATATCCAAAACACAACGAGTCCACAAAATATATGCATTAAGGCACGTGGCTCAAAAAGGATAAACATGTATATCTAATAGTTTAGACATGATAGACATATACATGAAGTTAAACAATTAAACACAAAAGCACGAAAAACTAAATTTTCACCAAAGCAAATTTCATTTCAAGGTATATGTATGAATTGTCAACACAATAAGTATACATACATATCCCAAAACACAATTGAGTCCATATATATAGATTTGCATGAAAGGCAAATGACTCAAAGGGGTATACATGTATATCTTAAAGTTTGGCAATACAAACATATACATGAAGTGAAAAATCATAAAACAAATCCAAAATGGGAATACAAGTTTAAAATGTATGAATCATCAAAACTAGACTATACTAGCACATCTAATGGGTTCAAATAAGCAATCAAGCTCAAATATATATAGATTTATTTATGGCCCACTATATGCACAGGTATAAATCTTCTAGTTTTAGTGAAAACTAACATCTAAACAAGTAATCTACAACATGAAGCATCAAAACAAATAAAAATCATCATGATAAAACTAAAACATGATTACTATGAAAATTCACATGTATTAGATTCATGATGTACATTATAGCTTAAACAAAAGTGAGAACACTAAGAATGGGTTCATATAAGCATGTGTCTCAAATACTATACATGTATGTCAAGGATCTAATAAACATGGTATTTACATACTAATCCATAGACATCAAAAACATGCTATAAACAATGAAATGGAAAGCATGTAAACAATAAATGGGAGTAAAGGATTGTTACCAAAATCGAAGAAGCAACTTTCCTTGTCTCCAAAACGTGGTGGTCATCTCCACCAAACCTTCCCTTGAAAGTGATGCATCCAATTGATTTTCATGAAGCTCGGAACGCATCCACTCCAAGGTACCATCACTCTCACGTCATGTGAGAGCCCACACCTACATCAAAAACACGAGGGGTGGTCTTTGGTACACACATCTTATTGGGTCCATGGGGGTTAGTCCCTTCTCTAACCCAAACAAAATTCTTTGCTAAATTACAATTATGTATACGATCAAAACAAGATTTAGCAAGGTGGCCCTTACATCCATAATGTGTACAAGTGTACACATGAGCATACATATGGTGATGGGCGTGTCCGTTAGAAGCATGTGTATGCCGTGGAGGGTGTGCATGCATAAAAGTTGGAACTTGTTTCTTACGAACCAAGGATTCCAAACGTGAGTGGTTCATGGCACATTGGCTCATAGTGGAGCCCAAACAATCTACTCTCTTTTTTAACATACAAATTTCATCATTAATCTTAGAAGAAGAGGTACATGCATTAGGTAGGCTAGATGAAGAAGCTACACTAGCATGACAAACATGTGCATCCATCTTATTTTGCAAAACAATATTTTTCTTTAAACATACATCTAAATCATTTGAAATAGAAGTAATCTTATTTTTCAAAGCAACATTCTCTTTTAAAACAAAATCAATTTTTGAAGACAAATTTTCATTTTTCTTCAAAATAGCATGGCAATCATTTTTAGATTTTAAAAACTCATTTTCTTTAAGTGCAAGTTCTAATTGAGATCTCAATGAATCCCTTTCATTATAGACCTCAACCTTCTCTTGCAAAACATTGTTAAGTCTAAAATGCAAACTCTTATTTTCATTTTCAAGTCCTAGACTTTTCTTTTTCAAAATTTATATTTTTATATTAATTTTTCACACACAATAGAAAGTTCTTCATTCAAAGCATGGGGATCTACAATATCATCACATGAAGAACTAGAATCATTAGCATCTAATAGAGATTCCGATTGTACCTCAAGGGAGTCATTCCCTTGGACCATATAGCATTGTGAGTCGGATTCTCCACTAGACTCCTTCGGTTGATTTGGCAATAGAAGCTCGGACGTGGTGGTTGTTGTCAATTTGTTCCACACTGCAAAGGCGGAATCAATGTTAGAAACACATATAAGATAATCTTTAGGTAATGTGCTTCTAATGGCCTCTAGGGCTTGTGCATTAGCCCCTATATGATCACCATTACCAAGATAGCATTTCTTGGTAGCGGCAAGAAAGACATGCAAACCTAGGGTCTTTAGGTACATGGACATCCTATACTTCCAAACAACAATGTTGGAAGGGTCAAAGCTAGGTGGGGTCATGAAGTCCATGGCAAACTATATGAGTGTGCAAACACGCAAATGCAAACAATAGATTAGCAACCAATTGGATCTCACTCCTAGGATGTTAAGCCTAATTATCATGAGCACTAGCTCTGATACCAATTGAAAAAACCTAGAGGGGGGTGAATAGGTGTAAGTGCTAATCTAGTGAACTAAATGCGCTAAATGCGGAAGCTAATGCAAATCTTGCAAACACACTTAGTACAATCAACAAGTGTAGCCGAATTCCCCGTGAAGGGCTCTGGACTAACTCCTCTTGATTCCCCTTGAATGGGTTGAGGTGCTATGTGAAGCTCTTGTTGATTAAGTACAAGTGAGGCACACACAAACAACCAAGCATATAAGATGATATAAGCAATATGAATGATGCAAGGCACTACAAGCAATATGATATGAATGAAGTATGATGCTTTGCACAAAAGTAAAGAGAGAGAGTTTAGAGACAAGTGGATCAAACGCAAACACAATGATATGTTTCGAGGTTCGAGCACCTTGCTCTACATCCCCGCCTACACCACCGTGTAGGATTTCCAATCCACTATCTCCCACCGAGGGAACCTCTACCGAAGAAGATATGTTACAACTCTAAGAGTACCAAACTCCTCTCTCAAACAACCACCTCACAACCGAGGGGTAGGCCCGTAGCCAAACAACAACCAACAACACCTCTACCGAAGAGGGTTTATAACCAAACTCCACCTCTCACTAGAGGGAGCAAACCAATCACCCGATCACCTCTACCGAAGAGGGATACAATAAGAATAAGGGTGTTTACAACAAGTGGTTCCAAGGACCACAAACTCAAACTCTCTTTCTTTTCTCTTTTTCCACAAAACAAAGATCCTAAATAGATTAGGATAGAAGATAGCTCAAGTGTGGAAACTAGGTGTTTTTGGAAACAAGCAACAAAGAAAAACTACTTGAGAAATCTCTTGTAAAAGATAGAAAATGAAAATCAATACAATCTCCCAAAACCCTAGTTTTCTTTGATTTTCTAAAAACCCAAAACAATAAAGATGAGAAGTTTAAAGCCCAAAAACTCTTTTAAAAACTTGTTTTAAACTCTGAAAAACTGGGATTTTTTCTCTTTTAAAAACCTTAGCCAAAAACCCAAAGAGATGGGGTTTATATAGGCCAAATCAGAAACTAGCCGTTAGGCTGATGTGACAGCCTGACAGGCTAACGGTCGACCGGCCCGGCCGACCGCCAACGGTCAGAAATGTGACCGTTGGGCAACCACGGTCGACCGGCCCGGTCGACCCAAACAAACAGAGAGCACTGCTCTCAGACCCGGTCGACCCGGACGGTCGACCGTCCAGTGTCTCCAAACGTGCACAGATTTGTGCACGTCGGTCGACCAGCCCGGTCGACCGACTTCAGCCAAGTCGACTAGGTCATGACTTAGTCAACTGATTGAAGCCTGGAACAGAAATCTGGGTCAGAAAAACAGTTTAAAATATTTTGAAAAATCTTTTAAGTCTTCTAAAACTCCACAAAACTTGTTTTAACATTTTATATTAAAACACAAACTTGTGATAAAAATTTCAAGACATATATTAATCATATCAATTCATTTATGAGTCTTTCAAATTTATCAAAACCAACACTTGTATTTTATCAAACTTGATTTTTCAATACATGAATAGGATAGTCAAAATAAGTTTGTCTAGCAAGTTTAAAGCATGTATGTATATCTAGAACATATCTAATATACATAGAAATAAAGTAAACTTGTTTTGATCTACAATTCATGAAAACCAAATCCAAAACATAAAACGTGTGTTTTAGTGCACTTGAGCATATCAACTATACTAAGCTTTACAAATGGATCTAAAAACACACTATCTAAACTATTGATACCTAGTCTTCTTGACGATCTTCATCTTCAAGATGACTTGCTCCAAAACTCCATCCATGGGTTAGACAATGTGTGATATTGAAGCTTTGGCCCTGGAATCACTATGAAAAGCTTCTAAACTCCTTGTTGAAGCTAATCACCAACTAATATCTTGGTTAAAGATCTGAAACTTAAACAACACAAGATTATTAGTAAACATAACTACATGAGTTAATCATCATCAAAACTAGGGTGGAAGGCCTTTGGGCCAACAGGCTTTGCCTTTTCACCAGCTGTCCTGGCTTAGAATTGGTAATCACTAGTTGTTGTTGGTTGTCGTTTGGGCTTCTGCCCTTCTTTTCGCGGACTAGGGCCGATTTTCAGTTTTGTTGTAGATCTGGGCATTTTTCCACCATAAATATTGTTATTTTTCTTTCTTATTTTGGCTGCTTGCCCCTTCTCCTAAGCCGATGTGGTAAGTTCCTGTGGGGTCTCTTTGCATCTACGAGTATGAATAACTCGAGTGTTCAGGTGCCGATCAAGATCATGCATCTCACCATATAAGAGTTAACTAACCAAAACCCAAACATCCATAAATAGCATGTCACACTCAAATAGGACCACCAGAGTTCCCCCTATGAGAACTTCTACAGAGGTTTACCCATTGTCCTAGTAACGCACTCTCCCAAGCACATTTAACTGACGAACATTCCTCGCTGTTCCTCAAAAATGCTAGATCCAAAGGTACAACCAACTTGCGATCATCAGCATGGTTTAAAGTCGTAGTCTCGGTCGCCGACTCAGCGGGCACTGAGACGATCAGTCTTGAGCGATACACGCAAAACACTACATAGAAAGTTCAAAAAATTCTGAAAAAATCACGACAAATATAAAAAAAAATTTAGACATCAAAATTCATGTATCACATGTCCAAAACAAATTTAAGGAATAATTAGAAAAATATGATAATTTGGGAATAAATTCAGAAATATAAAAGATTTGAGGGGGTAAATATAAAAAAATCAAAAATAAAAAAGGATAAGGGGGGAGATCGGGTAAGTAGATCTCTCCCTCCCTCTGGCTCTATCTCCCTCTCTGTCGTCCCTTTCCCTCTCCCTTCTCTCTCTACTCTCTCCCTCCCTCTAGCTCTATCTCCCTCTCTCGTCTGTCTCTGTCCCCCTCCCTCTCTCTCGTCTCCCTCCCCCCTCTGTCTCTCTCTCCCCCCTCTCCCCCTCCGCTGCTCTTAGAGAGTGGAGGGAGAGGGAGGGAGAGATTGAGAGAAAAAGAGAGAGAAAGAGACAGAGGAAGAGATTGAGAGAGAGACAGAGGGAGAGATCGAGCGGAGCAGACGGCAGTGGTGAAGACGGGCAGGCGACAATGGCGAGCGGGCATGCGGCGAAGGCAGGGAGCCTCAGATCCAAGTATGGTTTTTTTTAAAACCGACTCGGCCTTGACTTGGAGCTGACTCGGCCGAGTCAGTCCGAGTCATATCGTGAGTTAAGGCCGAGCGGTCGTTTCTTAGTGGATCCTTCGAATCGGGTCTCGAAATCGTCTCAGGGGCGCCGAGACGGATACGACTCGGCCGAGTCTTCGAACCGTGATCATCAGACATGATATGCCAACACTTTCTTACCACAAATCCAGAATAGAATCCAGGTGTTTGCATTCTAAATCCCTCTTTAAAGGTCAGATATACCCTTCTATTTAGCATCTATAATATTAATTTCTTTATAACTTTCACATGGTTTTCCCTATCAACACTATGATAATCAAGCGATCCATCCGGATGAACCCTCCAAAACGCACGTAATTAGACTTTGAAACATTTTCTTGAAAGATGAGCACTGCCAATGTAGAAAAATGCGCCATGCGCCATTCTGCAGTTAGTCGAGGATACCGTGTTGCAGCCATAAGGTCGCATCTCTGGTACCACTCATTTAAAATTAGAACAAATTAAAATCAGAGAAATGCACAATAGAATTCAGAAAATTTCAGAAAAGTTAAATAATGGAAAAGTTATGATGTCCATGCAATGCATATAATGACAATTTTTATTAAAGCATCTGATTTATGACTAATGGTACTCTCAAGTAAAGAACACCCATACACCTAAGTTAATAACAAGTTAACAACACCCACATACCTAAGTAACAAGAGAATAAACAAAACTAAATACACAGTGAATATGAGAAGTATTGTTAAAAGACAATTAAACATGTGCTAGAAGCAGCCATGGCACCCTATAAGCGAAGTGTGATAACTACGAAGCATGGACACCTCTTCTGGATCCGTATCATATCAAACACTGCCGGAAATGACATATCTTGCCATATTATTCTAGTTTCATTTTGTGAGCACTATTATCAATGTATCATGTCAAGCTCATGTGGTATGTCATGCTCATGTGGTATGTCAATGTTGCATCATGTCATGCTCAAGTGGTATGTCAGTGTTGAGCTACTTAGGTGATACCCATTAGGGTTCAAAGTATTACCTGTTCCGATGTTGACTCGGCCGAGTAGGAACCGGAAAGGAGGAGACCGGTTCGAAATCGTTCCACGTTCCAGCTTTTTTTGGCCAACCAACACGACTTGGCCAAAAATCCGAGTCGACTCGGCCATATCGGCTGAGTCAACTATGGACTCGGGTTGAATCGGCCGATATGACCGAGTCGACTCCGAATTCTTCCCGAGTTGAGCCATAAAAGCAAAAAAAAATCTCTGCCACGGTTCGAAGACTCGGCCGAGTCATATACGTCTCGACACCCGCCAAGACGATTCTGAGACCCGATTCGAAGGATCCACTAAGAAACGACCGACTCGGCCATGTCTCGAAGCTGACTCGGCGGAATCACGATATAACTTGGACTGACTCAACTCAGCCGAGTCAAGGCCGAGTCGATTTTAAAAAAATCCCAAACTTAGGGATCTAGGGCTCCCCGCCTTCGCCGCCTGCCCGCCCATCATCGCCTGCCCGTCATCACCTCCGCCTGATCTCTTTCCACGTCTCTCTCTCAATCTCTCCCTCCCTCTCCCTCCCTCCACTCTCTAAGAGCAGCGGAGGGGGGAGAGAGGGAGAGAAACAGAGAGAGGGAGGGGAGAGAAGAGAGATGAGAGTAGGAGAGAGCCAGAGAGAGGGAGAGAGTAGAAAGAGAAAGGAGAGGAAAAGAGATGAGAGAGGGAGATAGAGCCAGAGTCAGGGGAGATCCACTCACCCGATCTCTCTCTCCCTTTATCCCTTTCTTTTTTTTTGAGTTTTTTATATTTACCCCTTCAAATTTTTTATTTTTCTGAAATTACTCTTAAATCATCATATTTTCCCAATTATCCCTCGAAACAAGTTTATTTTGGACATGTGATATGTGAATTTAATGTCTACATTTTTTTATAATTTGTCGTGATTTTTTTCAAAATTTTTGAGCTTTCTATGAGCGTTTTGCACGTATCGCCCAAGACCGATCCGAGTTGCCGAGACCGATCCGTCTCAATGCCCGCCGAATCGGCGGTCGAGACCGTGACTTTCAACCATGATATCCGCCGACACCCGTCGCCGTTGCGAAAAAAAAGCAAAAAAAAATAAACTTACCTCCAGTCGCCGTCAAGCTCCGCCCATCACCGTCCAACTCCGCCAAATCAAGCCACAAGATTGGAGAGAGAGATCGGAGAGGGAGGGAGAGAAAGAGAGATCGGAGGGAGGGAAGAGAGAGGGAGAGAGAAATCGGTCTGATCACTCTCTCCCCATCTCTGATCTCTCTCTCCCCCTTCTTCTCACCTGATCTATCTCCCCTTCTTCTCACCCGATCTCTCTTTCTCGCCCCCTCTCCGTCTATTTTATAATTTTCCTTTTCTTTTTTTCTTTGGTTTTTTCAGATTTACCCTCATATTTTTCATATTTCAAAATTTACCACTCAAATTAATATATTTCTTATATTTACACCCCTCAAATCATTATATCTCTCCAATTACCCCTCAAAATAATTTTTTTGAACATGTGATAAATGAAAATTGATGTCTACATTTTTTTAAGATTTGTCGTGATTTTTTACAATTTTTGAGTTTTATTTATAGTGTTTTGTGCGTATCGCCCGAGTCCGTTCTGAGATGTCGCGACTGATATGGAACGGTACCCGCCGAGTCGGCGGCCGAGACCACAACTTTGAAACATGATACCCACACCAAAATCCAAATAATAATTAATAATAAATGAAGCAAATGGACACGAAAAATAAGTTAAATGGTCAATTTTCATGTCCTAAAAGCGTCAATATCTAACTACAGAGAAAGCATATGCAATGCATGTGAACGAAAATGTAGACTGAGGTTCATGCAGTCGCATATGCTCTTAGCTGCATAATTGATGGCACATGGTTATTTTTCAAGAGAGCATAATTGATGGCACGTGGTTATTTTTCAAGAGACCAAGGGCCTAGGGCTGCAAACAAATATAATTTTATCCGACCGTATACGGATCCTGATTCAAAAATTTCCTGAATATGGTTAAGGTTTTCTTGATGAATTTAATTTGAATATAAATACGGCTTCCCTTTATACATTTTTCATGATTTGAATCCGTATCCGATTATCATATAAATCCAAAAAGAATTCAAACAAGACCTGAATATCGGGTAGGTTGTGTTGGAATATGAAGAATATAAATGTGAATCTTCGAGTTGAATTATGGCGAGATCCGTTGATCGAATCAATTGGATGATGGTTGGAGTATGTTCTCCTTCCATTGGGGATGAACATGGTATATTCACATGTTCAATTCTGACTTCGAATGAATGAGATATTCAAGTCTAAAGAATGCCTAGTTCAAAACCAAAATGGGACTAAAGGTAGCTAAAAGCATTTAGTCCCACACTGGTCATGGGATGGAAGTTCGTGGTGTATAAATAGAGAAAATTGAGAGCAAAGGGCGTGCCCTTTGGGTACTTGGAGTTTTTGCGCGTGATTGGGAGGGAACTATGCCCGCATATGCGCGCGCGCCGCCGCTGGCAGCGGCGGCCGGCTGGCCGGCGTCGGGCTCGGGCTCGGGCTCCCTACCCGGCCTGGTTCTTTTTAAATCGGGTCTCGCGGGTATGGGTTGCGAGCATACCCGCTCCGCTACCCGAACCAGACCCGCTCTGCTATCTGGATTCGTTGGGTTCGGACCCGTTAGCCCCTCCTGGAGCGCTATAAATAGCGCTCCGATCTCTGAATTGAAACAAACAACAAAAACAACAAGCCACCAGAGCAAGAAAGGAATCTGCCATATAAAGGAGATTCTCTCTCTCTCTCTCTCTCAGTCTTGAAGTTACTTCCAAAAGGGAAGTGGGAAATCCGTAACTCAGTTTCCGAAGCGACTTCCAAAGGAGATTCTGCAAAATTCATTCTGAAAGAGGGCTCAGAAAATTCAACAGATTCTTGAAATAGAATTGTTGTCTAAATCTGGGACTTCTGAAGAAGAATATTCTTCAACCTTCCTTCGTCTTCTACAGTGGGTGCTCCTCCAAAGTAAAGGCAAATATTCACCCGAAATTTGGTAGTGCTATCCAAATACCGTGAAGGAGTGTTGTATCTTAGGAGATCAGCGTCCAGTAACCCGTTAGCACCGGTGCAGGGGATGTAATTGTCTTAAGGAGATTCGCTATAAAAGCGTACCTCACTCCAAATACTGTATAAGTGAATCATTTCTTTATACAGGGGATATACTTAATAGTATATCGAGACTGATTTATATCAGTCTAATTGGTGTTTAACCAAGGAAGGAAATTGAAAGGTGGTTCTTAAATTAAGAAACGTTCTATTAAACGGAAAACCTCCCACCTGATATTTGCCGACCTGGCCAATTAGATTGTTGATATTTCAATGATCTTGAATAGTTGTCAGATTGATTCCTGTTAAGCAGAATCCAACATTCTTAAGACAATTACTTATTGAAGTTTCTTACTTCTATTCTGCTTGAATCTGCAGAAAATGTCTGAGACTAATCAAGATAGCTCTAGCAAGGCACCAAACATGCAGCTACAAGCTTTGATGCCAACTCCACTTCCTAACCTGAAGCCGGAGGAGCAGGAAATTTTGATGGCACAGAATTCAAGAGGTGGCAACAGACGATGCTCTTCTACTTGACCACTCTTCATCTGGCCAGATTCCTGCAAGAAGATCCACCAGAGCCCGCAACTGATGCATGGACTCAATGCGACTCCTTTGCCGAAATTATATTTTAAATGGACTGGATGACTCTCTTTACAATGTCTACAGTCTCATCACAACGGCAAGGAAGTTATGGGCCAGTCTTGACAAGAAGTACAAGACTGAGGATGCTGGTACCAAGAAGTTCGTCGTAGGACAATTTCTGGAGTACAAAATGGTGGACAGCAAGACTGTAATCAGTCAGGTGCAAGCGTTCCAACTTATCTTGCACGAGATAGAAGCCGAAGGTTTGATTCTACCTGAAACCTTTCAGGTTGCTACTATCGTGGAGAAACTCGCACCTGCGTGGAGATATTTCAAGAACTACCTGAAGCACAAGCGAAAGGAGTTGAAGTTGGAAGATCTCATTGTGAAGCTTCGAATCGAGGAGGACAACAGAAAGTCCGAGAAAAGGAGCAGTGGAGCAGTAAGAACTCCTATGAAGCAAAAGCCAATGTGATCGAAGACTCAAAGGGGAAAGCGGCTACTTCCAAAGGCTTAAAGCGGAAGAAGACTTCCCAGGGATACAAAGGCAAGGTCCAAGAAGGCAAAAACATGCGCTTCAAAGGAACTTGCTACATCTGCAACAAAGAGGGGCATAAGGCGAATGAATGTCGCAGCCGTCTCAAAAAGAACAAGAAGAGCCATCCACAGGCAAACTTGATCGACCATAAGTCGCCAAGCCTTTCAGCTGTGGTGTCAGAAATGAATCTGACAACCAACAATAAGGATTGGTGGGTAGACACTAGGGCTACTCGGCACATCTGCTCTGAGAAACTATTATTCTCTGAATATCAAAAACTAGAGCAAGTGAGCAACTATTCATGGGAAATTCAGCCGTCTCAAAGGTTGAAGGAAAAGGCGAGGTCATCCTGAAGTGGACATCGGGGAAAGAGCTTACTCTGAACGATGTGCTACATGTTCCAGATATCCCCAAGAATTTGATCTCTGGATCAATACTTAGTAAGAAAGGATTTAGAATGGTTTTTGAATCAGATAAATTTGTACTTACTAAGGGAGGGATGTATGTGGGAAAGGGTTATCTTGTTGACGGACTTTTTAAAGCCAATGTTGTAGTGGTAGATAAAAAGTCTGTGTATTTGTACCCGAAGCTTATAAATTGTAAGATCCCTAGCTAGTAATACAGTATTTTAATTTTTTCTAAAGTATTTATTTTGATTTACCTATTATTTTTAATTAATCAAGTTAATTTATTTCTCTCTTGATTATTAATGTTGAGTATGCAAATTATTTTCAGACAGTAAATGGTAATTTGAATTTATGGTTACCATTATTTATCATTATCATTTCTTTAGCCTATTGTAATTATTAAAATATTTATTAGTTGTTGATACTATTAGTAATTATCCCCATTATTATTATTGTTCTTTTAGTATGATTGTTGTTTGTCAATATTAATTGTGATTGGTATTACTTATTTTAATATTGGCATGTATACTAATCTTGGTGGTGGTGGTGGTGTCCTCCTTGTTAACCTCTCACCCTATTTACCCATTACCCGTTTGGATTCCATAATCCAAGACCCGTTCCCAATCCTACCCATTAGCATACCCGATTATCTATTGGACTCGAACCCCAACCGTTAGCATACCCATCTACCCGCTACCCACACACCCAACAATTATATCCTAAGATTAATCCTAAACCTAAACCAAAACCCTAATCTATCTACTCCCACAGCCGCCTCCCCTCCCTATTCTGCCGAGCACAGCAGGCCAAGACCCCAACCAACTGCACCCCACCTGCTTCCCCTCTTGGTTGGCCGCCCACTTCTTACCCGGAGCTCGGCAGCCCCTCCGGCGAGACCCGGCAACACCCACAGCCACCTCCAACACACCATGACCCGCACCCACCTCAACAGCGCCTACAACATCCTCCCTGCGCACAGATCTGGGAGACCAGGCCGCCCCCCTCCTCTCCGGCGGCACCACAACCACGAGCCACCAGATCTCCTCACCAGAGCAGCACCCTTGATCCCCTTCTCCACCAGCAGGCCCAGGCCACGGCAACATCACCAGGCCGCAATCACCACCTGTCCCCCTCCTGCAGATCTGGACAGCAGCACGTCCACCTGCAGCGGCTGTCCGGACCCGCCCTGCTCCTCCTCTCCAGGCCGCACCACCACCAGCGCAAGAGCCACCACTTCTCCTCTTCCTCCTTGCAGCCGTGCGCCTCTCCCGTGGCAGATCCGGCAGCAGCAGCGAGGAGACGGCAGCAGCAGGTCCAGCACCATCCACCCACAGCAGAACAGCGAACGACAGCCCAGATCAGCGCACACGGCAACGAGCGAGCAGCGAGTTCTCCCGATCCACGCAAGACCATCGTCGGAGATCGGCACGGTGGCCTTCCCCAGCAACCTGGCCACCCTCCTGTGCAGTCCGATGGCGAGGAACGACACCACAGCGACCGCGGCAGCGACTCGCCCGGCGACGCGCACAGCAGATCCAGAACCAGACCAGCAGCGCAGGCAGCGGGCGAGCGGCGATTCCAGGCCCTTCCGGCGAGCGCGAGACCTCCAGATTGCAGCCAGGTCTTCCCCAGGACCCTGGCTACCGTCCTATGCAGTCGACAGCGAAGAGCGGCGCCACGGCGACCGTAACGGCGACTCGCCCGGTAACGTGCAGATTTCCCTAGGTGAGTGTACTTCCCCTCTCTCTTTCTATTTCTCTCGTTATAATGTACTTTTAATTAAGTTGTATTTTAATGTGTATATAGACGTAATGTAGAACCTATATGCTTGGGTGCTGTATGCGTGAATGTAGCGTGTGTGCATTTGAAGAGATTGGGAATATGTGTGATGGTGCATTTCAGTATCAGGTTGCAGGACTGTTAGTCGACTTACCCACTAGATTAGTCGACTAATAGCCCTGTTAGTCGACTAATAGATGCCCCTAGTCGATTAATCTTCCTCCCAGGAAAGTGTTGAACTCTCTGTTTTCCCTGCTGGTCGACTTGATCACCTTATAGTCGACTAGCAGTTGGTGTAGTCGACTTGGGCTACTCTTGTAGTCGACTAACTCATCCTCCAGTCGACTTATATATCACCCCTAGTCGACTTACAGTTAGTCTGTCAGCTATGTGTAGTTCTTTTATTGGATTGTAGACATTAACCTTGGGTTATGTGATGGATATGGATGGATTGTAGATGGATGTACATGATTTCTAGAGATAGATATTGGTGATAATGATTTGATCATGATAGATCTTAGATGCATGTACATGATATATTGTCGAGTGTTGGGATATCATACTTGATACTTATAGAAGAAGGTATTGTGTAGCCTTATGAATCAGATATTGTTTGTCAGAGTGAGTAGACTAGTACTGATTATGGACATATGTTAGAACAACAACTATTGCATCTGATTACTCGATGTGTATTGGAACAAGATGATTATAGAACTATTGGAATATGAATTGGTTGTAATGACTTTGGATTGATCTGGGACTTATGATATTATATTGGATGATGACCAGTTACTGAATATGACTTTATTAGTTAAGTTGTGCTAGAGATTGATGATGAGTTAGAATTATCCAGAATATATATTCCGTTTATTGGAGCTTGACTTGCTTTGAGATGAGATTGACGTTGTTGGCATTTGAGATCTGTTAGATGACATGTTGTTAATGATGGGTACCAAGACGTAGATATTCTAGATTACATGTTGTGAGGATGTTGACTAATTAAATATGATTCAGTATGTGTTGACTTGATATCCTTTTATTGGTGATGATTCATTCAGATATTGTTATTGACTTGTTACGATGTTCTTAGAGGATGTTCCCTATATAGATATGATTGTGATGTGTGTTGACATATTGTACTCGAGAATATATCTTATGATTCATTTGAGTATTGGCGTGGACTCGTTAAGATGTTAGAGACTGGATTACTTCAGTTAGTAGAGATTGAGTAATTGGGATAGTGATGTAGTTGATATTATTGATCTTGTACTTCAGAGTACCAGATACTAATTATCAGTTTGTTACTTAATAGTGAGATACTTGTTGGTGATTATAAGATGTTCATGTTCAGAGTTTACATGAGTTGTCAGTGATACATTGTGGTAGTGATCAGTGATCATGTATCCATTGTTTATATGAGTTGGCAGAGATCTGTACCAGTTATAGTTGTTAGTGACACTAGTTGTCTGTGACACTATTGTGTTAGTGGCACTATTGTGTTAGTGGCTATATCTCCAGTATTCTATTCAGATGTCAGATATTAGTTGTCAGATATTACAGTTGTCGGATATCAGAGTTGTGAGATATCATAGTTATGAGATATCACAGTTGTCAGATATCAGTTATCAGTTACCAGTTGTCAGATTATCAGCTAGTATTGACATCAGCAGTTGTTAGAGATATTGGTTACTATTACATATTAAGTCACATTGAATGCTTATAATAAAAGACACCATAAACCCGGGGAAACAGGGGTAATTGCCTAATAATGCATGTCGTGTATTTTGGAAGGATTCTTATGGTACGAGTTGTGGGTTCCAACCATGGGGAACCAGGGTAGTACTGGCTACCCATTCAGTTGTCAGTTGTCAGGGCTACGCCAGATTACGGCGCCACACTAGTTGTCTTTTCGTGTGGGGCTGTGGTCTTCAGTTGTAAGAGCCTTTGCGGCTTATCCTGGTTCAGTGCCAGGGGTGATAGACCGTGGTACCGGGCATGCACGGTACTCTTCTAAAACACTGAAAAACACCTAGAGGGGGGGTGAATAGGTGTAAATGCTAATCTAGAAACTAAATGCAAACTAAGTGCGCTAAATGCGGAAGCTAATGCAAATTATGCACAAACTAATACAATACAACAAGTGTAGCCGAATTCCCTTGCGAGGCTCTGGACTAACTCCTCTTGATTCCCCTTGAAATGGGTTGAGGTGCTATGTGAAGCTCTTGTTGGATGAGTATAAGTTAGGCACACACACACAAGCAATCCAAGCAATATAAAATACACACAATCAAGCCAAGCATATAAGAATGAATAGCAATATGAATAAATGCAAGGCAATATGAAATATGCACAACACAAACAATGTATAAGATATGTATGCAATGAATGAATGATGCTTGCACAAAGTAAAGAGAGTAAGGGTTAGAGAGACAATGGATCAAACGCTAACACAAAGATTTGTTTCGAGGTTCGAGTACCCAACTCTACATCCCCGCCTACACCACGTGTAGGATTTCCACTATCTCAACTCCCACCGAGGGAACCTCTACCGAAGAGGATTTCTTACAACCCAAGGAGTACCGAACTCCTCTCTCAATACAAACCACAACACCTCACACTAGAGGTGTCAACCAACAACCACACCTCTACCTAAGAGGCTTACAAACACAATCCCAATCACCTCACACTTGAGGGGTCCAAACCAATACCACTCCGATCACCTCTACCGAAGAGGGATTCACAAATAAAAGGAGGGTTACAACACAAGAGGTTTACAACAACAACCTCAAACACTTTCTTTCTCTTTTCCACAAAACAAGATCCTAATAGTTTAGGATAGAAGATATGGCTCAAGTGTGAAAACTATGTGTTTGGAAAACAAGAACTCAAAGAAAAACACTTGGGAAATTTCTTGTAAAAGATAAAGAATGAAAGCCAATACAAAAATCCCAAATTCCAATTTCTTTGATTTTTCCAAAACCCAAAAAACACAAAGAATAAATCTTGTTAGCACTTAAAACTCTTTTAAAACTCTTTTAATCACTTTAGAAAACTGGTATTTTTCTTCTTGAAAAACTTAGCCAAAATCCCAAAGAGATGGGGTTTATATAGCCCCTATACAAAACTAGCCGTTAGGCTGATGTGGCAGTTCTGACAGCCACCGGTCGACCGGCCGGTCGACCGCCAACGGTCAAAAATGTGACCGTTGGGCAACATCGGTCGACCGGTCCGGTCGACCGAAAATTCCCGAGAGCAGAGCTCTCATCCCGGTCGACCGACCCGGTCGACGGTTCAGTGCTTAACAGACGTGCACATCTGTGCACATCGGTCGACCGGATCGGTCGACCGGCCCTTTGGTGCGGTCGACCGGCACGGTCGACCGGCCCTTTGGTGCGGTCGACCGGCACGGTCGACCGACCAGCCTGTCAGCCCAAAAAACCAGGTCAGAAATTTAAGAGAAAAATATTTTACAAAAATCTTTTATCATTTCTGAAAATTTCATAAAACTTGTTTTATCATTTTATGTTAAAACATAAACATGTGATAAAAATTTCAAGACAATATATCAACATATCAATTCATTTTTGTGTCTTGCAAATTTATCAAAAACAAAACTTGTATTTTTATCAAACTTGATTTTCCAAAGCATGAATAGGATAGTCAAAATAAGTTTGTTTACCAAGTTAAAGCATGTATGTATAAATAGAAAACATCTACTATACATATAAAACATGTAAACTTGTTTTGATCAACTATTCATAAAAACCAAATATCAAATCATAAAGCGTGTGTTTTGTGCACTTGAGCATATCAACTAAACTAAGCTTTACAAATGGATCTAAAACTCTATCTAAACTAGGATACCTAAGTCTTCTTGTCGATCTTCCATCTTCAAGTAGACTTGCTCCAAAACTCCGTGATTCTCCAAGTGCAAAGGTATGATCTTTAAGCTTTGGCACCGGAATCATCATGAATAGCTTCTAAACTCCTTGTTGAAGCTAATCACCAACTAATATCCTGTTAATGATCTGAAACTTAGAAACACAAGAATATTAGTAAACATAACTACATGAGTGTTGATCATCATCAAACTAGAGTGGAAGGCCATTGGGCCAACAATCTCCCCCTTTTTGATGATGACAAAACTCATGGAGTTATATATGCATGGATTAAAGTTAAGCTTCAAGGAAGCTCCCCCTTAACTCATGCATACACAAATAAACAATAATATGCAATGCATGACAAATGCATATAAACATGGTGCTCTAGATACCAATGGAATATTCAACATAAAATATGCTCTAGATACCAATTACAAAGCAAACTCTATAAATCAATCAAACTTACTATTCTTGAGATTAAAACATAATATATGCATATATAACATAAGCATGCATATAAAACATGTACCAATCATGCATAGAAAGATTTATGAAGTTTTATATATGCATGTTAAACTCTCAAATAATTCTCCCCTTTTTGTCAATCATCAACAAAGGGGTAATCAATCAAAACCATAGATAAAATGAGGGATAAAAATCTTTCTCCCCTTTTTAAGTCAATCAAAACAATAAAACAATGTTCTCCCCCTTTTGTCTAAAACAAAAACAAAATCAATAAGGGGTGACTACAACCATGATATCAATTAAAAATATGTCAATGAGGCATCTTGATACCAATAAACAAGAATCAATATATGTTATATGCTATATACATTCATGAAGAGGAAGACGCTAAGTTAGCTTCCCTACACATATGCATTACATGAAGAAAGGATGACAAGCCCCAATTCACATAACACATATTATGTAATGCATAAGAGGAGATGTGAAGCTCCCCCTACACACGTGTACCATGTAAAGAAGAGATGTTAAGCTCCTCAATACACAATACACTCAACATGAATCTATATATAAGAGAGATGTTAAGCTCTCCTTGCATATAGGCAATACAAAAACACAAGTTCATATCAAATATATTTTTTTTAAAAAAATCTTGATAAGCAAACATATAGTATATGATATACGTGTGTAAATCAAGCACAAAAGATCACATATATGTGTGAAAAGATAATATCAATATGTTCAAAATAACAACTTTTAATCATAAAGAGTGGGAGTACAAATACCAATTGAAATACAAAATCATATTTTCTCCCCCTTTATGAAATACAAACTAAAGTCATGCATAGTCTTGATAACAATTTAAAAGTAGTCAATTTAAACTAAATTGAAACTCAAGCACTAGCATAAACACAAACATATATATGTATGAAAAATAGATACCAATAGAAATTGATATACTTGGAATTTAAAGCATACATACATACAAAACATATATGAGTATACAAGAAGATCAAAATGATACCAATTGAAAGAGTTCAATGATACCAATTGACATAACAATAAGTTCAAGTGTATACATCATATTATCTACCACCCAATCATAATTCAAGTTTTAAAGATTTTTAATTTAGGGCATACATGAACATGATCTCCCATCCTACCGCCCTTAGAAGGTAGGGGTTTTCAAAGATAGATTTGAAAGTGTAGTTTTGTTTGAAAATCACTACCAAAATGAAGAACACCGCAACTAGTTAAATGGAAAACTTGTTAACTAGTACGAAATCCTTCAAGCAAGGAATAAAACAAAATTGCTTTTCATAAACATGAAATTCACATCATATCAAACACTCAAGTTCAATTAGGCATAAATAAGACTCATGAAAACAAAACATGAGCAAGCAATAAAGGTGAGTGTACAAATAAAGTGTGAATATCATAATCATAAAAATATTTTCATTAAGCTCAATTATTCCTTAAAACATGAAAATCATCAAAACTATCTAATCTTCAAGGCATATGTATGTCTAATACAAACTAAAGTATACATACATATCCAAAACATAATGAGTCCACTAAATGTATATTCATGAAGGCACGTGGCTCAAAAGATGTATATGTATAAGATTAGTTTGAACTAGGTAGACATATACATGAAGTTAAACATAAATACATGAAACATGAAAAACTAAATTTTCATCACAACAAATTCATTTCAAGGTATATGTATGAATTGTCAAACATGAAGTATACATACATATCCCTAAACACATTGAGTCCAAATATAGATTTGCATGAAAGGCAAATGACTCAAGGGGTACACATGTATATCTTCAAGTTTGGCAAAATAAACATATACATGAAATCAAAACTCATATAAATCCAAAAATATGAATACAAGTCTAAAATGTATGGATCATCAAAACTAGACTATACTAGCACATCTAATGAGTTCAAATAAGCATTCAAGCTCAAACATATATAGATTTATTTGTGGCCCACTATATGTACAAGTATAATTCCTAGTCTTAATGAAAACTAACATCTAAACAAGTAATCTTAACAAGAAGCATCAAAACAAATACAAGAAAAAATCATCATGATAAAACTAAAACATGATTATTATGTAAATTCACATGTATTAGATTCATGATGTACATTATAGTTTAAACAAAAAGTGAGAACACTAAGTATGGGTTCATATAAGCAAGTGTGTCTCAAAAACTATACATGTATGTCAAGGATCTAATAAACATGGCATGTACATACTAATCCATAGACAATGAAAACATGCTATAAAACAAATGAATATGAAAGCATGTAAATAAATAATACGGAGTTAGGAATCGTTACCAAAACCTAGAAGGCAACTCTCCTTGTCTCCAAAACTTGTGGTCCTCTCCACCATCTCTTCCCTTGAAAGTGATGCATCCAATAGATTTCCTTTAAGTCCGGAACGCATCCACTCCAAGGTGCTATTACTCTCACGTCATGTGAGAGCCCACACCTACATCAAAAATTGGAGGGGTGGTCTTTGGTACCCATCTCTTATTGGGTCCATGGGGGTTAGTCTCATTTCTAACCCAAACAAATTTCTTTGCTAAATTCTCAACATTTAAACGATCATAGCAAAATTTAGCAAGATGGCCTTTTCGGCCGCAATGTGTACATGTGTACACATGAGCATACGTGTGTTGGTGTCCGTGTGAAGCATGGTATGCCGTGATGGGTGTGCATGCATAAAAGTTGGAACTTGTTTCTTTCGAACCAAGGATTCCAAGCGAGTGTGGTTCATGGCACATTGGCTCATAGTGGAGCCCAAAACAATCTACCTTCTTCTTTAACATGCAAATATCATCATTAATCCTAGAAGAAGAGGTACATGCATTAGGTAGACTAGATGATGAGGCTACACTAGCATGGCAAACATGAGCATCAATCTTTTATGCAAAACCTCATTTTTCTTCAAACAAGCATTTAATTCATTTGAAATGGAAATAATTTTGTTTTTCAAATCAACATTCTCTTTTAACACAAAATCTACTTTTGAAGACAAGTTCTCATTTTTCTTCAAAAGAACATGACAATCATTTTTAGATTTTAAAAAATTATTTTCTTTTAGTGCAAGATCAAGTTGAGATTTTAATGAATCTCTCTCATTAGCAATCTCCTCTTTCTCTTGCAAAACAATATCAAGTCTAGCAATCAAATTTTTATTTTCATTATTAATGCCTAGACTCTTTTTTCAACAAGTTATATTTTCAATCAATTTTTCACAAACAATTGATAGTTCTTCATTTAAGGCATGGGGATCAATATTATCATTTGAAGAACTAGAACAATCATCACTATCATAGTGGGGTTCCGAATGTACCTCAAGGGAGTCATTCCTTAGACCATGTAGCATTGTGATTCGGACTCTCCACTAGATTCCTCTTCTTGGATTTGGACTTGAAGCTTGGAGGTGTTGGTGGTTGTCAATTTGTTCCACACTACAAAAGCGGAATCAAAGTTAGAAACACACATAAGATAATCTTTAGGTAATGTGCTTCTAATGGCCTCTAGGTCTTGTGCATTGGCCCCTATATGATTACCACACCAAGATAACATCTCTTGGTGGCGGCAAGGAAGACATGCAAACCTAGGGTCTTTAGGTACATGGACATCCTATACTTCCAAACATCAATGTTGGAAGGGTCAAAGCTAGGAGGGGTCATGAAGTCCATGGTAAACTATATATGAATGTGCAAACAAACAAATGCAAATAAGATTAGCAAGCAAATGGATCACTCCTAGGATGTTAAGCCTAAGTATCAGGAGCACTAGCTCTGATACCAATTGAAAAACACCTAGAGGGGGGGTGAATAGGTGTAAATGCTAATCTAGAATCTAAATGCAAACTAAGTGCGCTAAATGCGGAAGCTAATGCAATTATGCACAAACTAATACAATACAACAAGTGAAGCCGAATTCCCCTTGCGAGGCTCTGGACTAACTCCTCTTGATTCCCCTTGAAATGGGTTGAGGTGCTATGTGAAGCTCTTGTTGGATGAGTATAAGTTAGGCACACACACACAAGCAATCCAAGCAATATAAAATACACACAATCAAGCCAAGCATATAAGAATGAATAGCAATATGAATAAATGCAAGGCAATATGAAATATGCACAACACAAGCAATGTATAAGATATGTATGCAATGAATGAATGATGCTTGCACAAAGTAAAGAGAGTAAGGGTTAGAGAGACAATGGATCAAACGCTAACACAAAGATTTGTTTCGAGGTTCGAGTACCCAACTCTACATCCCCGCCTACACCACCGTGTAGGATTCCACTATCTCAACTCCCACCGAGGGAACCTCTACCGAAGAGGATTTCTTACAACCCAAGGAGTACCGAACTCCTCTCTCAATACAAACCACAACACCTCACACTAGAGGTGTCAACCAACAACCACACCTCTACCTAAGAGGCTTACAAACACAATCCCAATCACCTCACACTTGAGGGGTCCAAACCAATACCACTCCGATCACCTCTACCGAAGAGGGATTCACAAATAAAAGGAGGGTTACAACACAAGAGGTTTACAACAACAACCTCAAACACTTTCTTTTCTCTTTTTCCACAAAACAAGATCCTAATAGTTTAGGATAGAAGATATGGCTCAAGTGTGGAAACTATGTGTTTTGGAAAACAAGAACTCAAAGAAAAACACTTGGGGAATTTCTTGTAAAGATAAAGAATGAAAGCCAATACAAAAATCCCAAATTCCAATTTCTTTGATTTTTCCAAACCCAAAAAACACAAAGAATAAATCTTGTTAGCACTTAAAACTCTTTTAAAACTCTTTTAATCACTTTAGAAAACTGGTATTTTTCTTCTTGAAAAACTTAGCCAAAATCCCCAAGAGATGGGGTTTATATAGCCCCTATACAAAACTAGCCGTTAGGCTGATGTGGCAGTTCTGACAGCCACCGGTCGACCGGCCCGGTCGACCGCCAACGGTCAAAAATGTGACCGTTGGGCAACATCGGTCGACCGGTCCGGTCGACCGAAAATTCCCGAGAGCAGAGCTCTCATCCCGGTCGACCGACCCGGTCGACCGGTTCAGTGCTTAACAGACGTGCACATCTGTGCACATCGGTCGACCGGATCGGTCGACCGGCCCTTTGGTGCGGTCGACGGCACGGTCGACCGACCAGCCTGTCAGCCCAAAAACCAGGTCAGAAATTTAAGAGAAAAATATTTTACAAAATCTTTATCATTTCTGAAAATTTCATAAAACTTGTTTTATCATTTTATGTTAAAACATAAACATGTGATAAAAATTTCAAGACAATATATCAACATATCAATTCATTTTTGTGTCTTGCAAATTTTATCAAAAACAAAACTTGTATTTTTATCAAACTTGATTTTTCCAAAGCATGAATAGGATAGTCAAAATAAGTTTGTTTACCAAGTTAAAGCATGTATGTATAAATAGAAAACATCTACTATACATATAAAACATGTAAACTTGTTTTGATCAACTATTCATAAAAACCAAATATCAAATCATAAAGCGTGTGTTTTTGTGCACTTGAGCATATCAACTAAACTAAGCTTTACAAATGGATCTAAAACTCTATCTAAACTAGGATACCTAAGTCTTCTTGTCGATCTTCCATCTTCAAGTAGACTTGCTCCAAAACTCCGTGATTCTCCAAGTGCAAAGGTATGATCTTTAAGCTTTGGCACCGGAATCATCATGAATAGCTTCTAAACTCCTTGTTGAAGCTAATCACCAACTAATATCCTGTTAATGATCTGAAACTTAGAAACACAAGAATATTAGTAAACATAACTACATGAGTGTGATCATCATCAAAACTAGAGTGGAAGGCCATTGGGCCAACAAACACATGCACTACGTTGGCAGGCAGTTACAACAACGATAACATTGTTTGATATGTGGGAAAACGGCTGTGGTATGGGACACAGCTAAGTACTACATTAGTTAGGTTAATAATAACCAACCAGACTAGTGACATATAGGTTTCACATCTTGACAACAGCTATTAGTCTACATTTGTGATAGATGACTTTGATATCAGTTGTTAGTTTACAGATGAGATAGTTGTCATTTATCTTTGTTGATATTGATATCAGATATGCTTCAGTTCAGATGTTATCATGTTATGATATTTAATTATCTTATATCTGCAGTTGTTTATCTGTTATTCAGTTGTGCTATATTTGCAGTTGCTCTTATTGTTATTTATGCACATGTTCTTATGCACGAGCTATTTCCCCTTTACACACACACTCACTATGGTCGCGTTCTGACGACCCTGGATTTGCACATCCAGATATTAGACGGTTTGTTTCTAATGTGCAGGTGTTCGTTGAGGCTGTACGCTTCGCGAATAGCTGGAGCTTCTCCCTATTCTATTCTGGTACTTTTATCTTTGTAGCCTTCGTATCATTTCCTGTTTCTTGTTATATCATTCAGTTGTTATTCCAGTCTTGATTCATATGATATCATGCGTGATTGCTCATATGTGGTATTGCAGTATTCAGTATTCATTACAGTTGGGATTTTTATAGCTTGTTTCAGGTTACTTAAGGCTTAGCGCGTATGCGTGAGGGATTTTCCTTGCGTATATGCGTCGCCGACTCGTGTCGCGTCTCCGCTCCAGTGTATTTTGGGAAGCGGGGCGTGACAGGGTTTTCTTGGTATCAGAGCCAGGTTTTCGACTTGCGATGTGAAATTTTGACTTTTGTTTCGCAAGAGAGACCTAGCTCTTACCGGTAACTTGAAAATAAGCTATTGTTATACTGCAATATACATATACTATCCATTATGATATTCAGTCCATTTGGAATTGGCCATCCTTCCTTTGAAATTCTCATCTTTGATCTTTCGATATCCTTGATCTCTCCTCTTCTTTTGAGTGATTTGGATTTCCATCTTGATTTCATCCTTCTTTTGGGAATCCTTATCTTTGATCGTTGGATATCCTTGATTTCTTCTCTTCTTTTGAGTGATCTGTATTTTCATCTTGCTTCTCTTCCTCCTTCTCGATTCTATTCCTTGACTTTGTCTCTTGAGAGTGGTTACGTCATGCTGAAGCCGGTGGCATGTATCAGAGTGCGCAGCGAAGCGTGGTGGATTTATGATGTGTGGAGAAGCGACGTGGGTTTGTTTGTCTTCTTCTTGATTTCTTGGGACTCTTTTACCATTCCCTGCCCTATTTGAATTTTGGGGACGAAATTTTAATAAGGTGGGTAGAGTGTAAGATCCCTAGCTAGTAATACAGTATTTTCATTTTTTTCTAAAGTATTATTTTGATTTACCGATTATTTTTAATTAATCAAGTTAATTTATTTCTTTCTTGATTATTAATGTTGAGTATGCAAATTATTTTCAGACAGTAAATGGTAATTTGGATTTTATGGTTACCATTATTTATCATTATCATTTCTTTAGCCTATTGTAATTATTAAAATATTTTATTAGTTGTTGATACTATTAGTAATTATCCCCATTATTATTATTGTTCTTTTAGTATGATTGTTGTTTGTCAATTATTAATTGTGATTGGTATTACTTATTTTAATATTGGCATGTATACTAATCTTGGTGGTGGTGGTGGTGTCCTCCTTGTTAACCTCTCACCCTATTTACCCATTACCCGTTTGGATTCATAATCCAAGACCCGTTCCCAATCCTACCCATTAGCATACCCGATTATCTATTGGACTCGAACCCCAACCCGTTAGCATACCCATCTACCGCTACCCACACACCCAACAATTATATCCTAAGATTAATCCTAAACCTAAACCAAAACCCTAATCTATCTACTCCCACAGCCGCCTCCCCTCCCTATTCTGCCGAGCACAGCAGGCCAAGACCCCAACCAACCGCACCCCACCTGCTTCCCCTCTTGGTTGGCCGCCCACTTCTTTACCCGGAGCTCGGTAGCCCCTCCGGCGAGACCCGGCAATACCCACAGCCACCTCCAACACACCATGACCCGCACCCACCTCAACAGCGCCTACAACATCCTCCCCTGCGCACAGATCCGGGAGACCAGGCCGCCCCATCCTCTCCGGCGGCACCACACCCACGAGCCGCCAGATCTCCTCCACCAGAGCAGCACCCTTGATCCCCTTCTCCACCAGCAGGCCCAGGCCACGGCAACATCACCAGGCCGCAATCACCACCTGTCCCCCTCCTGCAGATCTGGACAGCAGCACGTCCACCTGCAGCAGCTGTCCGAACCCGCCTTGCTCCTCCTCTCCAGGCCGCACCACCACCAGCTGTAACGCCCCGATTCCACGGATACGGGGACGTCACTGCGACGTATATATGTAGGTCAGAAGAAGCCCCCACGTATATACGCTAAGCATAAAAGTACAATAAGGAATCAGAGTACAACACAAAGCGTGGTGTATTCATATGCCAACTTACAAGATACAAGTACAAAGTTATACAAACTATGATAAAGTAATACACTTTACAAGTGTTATTTATCATATCCAAGTCCAAAAAGACAATATACAAACATGTACACAAGATGCTCACGTAATGGATGAAGATTCGTGAGCCAAAAGGAAGAGTCTGGCACGAGGGAACTAGAGTTGGTCAGCCTGCTCACTGAAATAAGCCTGGTCCTCTGTGGATGGCTCCACTTCGTTCCAAGCCTCAGAATCTGAATATGCAAATCCAAGGAATCAAGACATATAATAGTAAACAACTGTAGCCAAGTGGCTAAGGGACAGGAATAAAGAAGATGGAACAGTAATAAATAGCATCGACTAACAAGTGATGAAAACATAATAAGGTAAAGCCATAATGCAATGAATGTACAAATTAAGTCTATAATTATTATTACTTGTCTTACTGTGATATCTAGCTATGTGACCCAGCGTCCCAGAACACATAGATCCATATCCTAGTAAAGCAAGTTTGTTATTGGAAACAGCGGTTGTATCGACGAACTATGTTTACAGTGGGTCCCGTACATGCCCGGGACCACGGTCCAGGGTGTTCCGTTGCTTGATGACGGAACCAGCCGCAAGGCCTAACAGGAGGGTCTTATGTATGCCCTTAGTCATGACAGTATTCAGGAATAGGGAGCAAGCACTCCCCTCGGTCCCCTGGAGGCCCTCAGGTCAGACCGGAATATAATTGTATAATTAACCTAATACCACTGTAAACACGAACACATACCGATATCCGCATATTTCCCCCGTCCCATGTGTAAGTTGGTCCATTTTATAAAATAGTCGAGTGTATCATGCTTGGTGTTTAAGTGATAGCATGAAGAGATGGAGATATTTCATATTTAACAAGTCCTAAAATGAGAATATATGATAACGAGTCAAGAAGTAACAAGTCATGAGCTCCATCAAGTAACATGTCATGTAATACAAATCATAGAGCATGAACAAGAATAGTATATCATATGTGAAGCAAGGGTAAAATCCAATTCATAAAAGAAACAACAATTTTTGCCCAAAAACAGGTTAACGGTCGACTGCCGGTCGACTGCCGGTCGACCGGACAAAATGCGTGAGCTCCAGGTTTGGTCGGTCGACTTCCGGTCGACTGCCGGTCGACCGGAGATATAACTACCGGTCGCCTGTCGGTCGACTGCCGGTCGACCGATACAGGGCCGTGAGCTCCAGGTTTTCTACCGGTCGACTAGTTGGTGAACCGGTCGACCGCCTACTCAAAACTGTGCACGTTTGTGCACATCGGTCGACTGCCCCCCTTTGGGCCGGTCGACCGAAGTTCTGAAAAATGCTGCTGTTAGGTCAAAAATCAGATTTTTGTATGGTTGATTTTGGTAGTCTAAAAATATGATTTTGATGACTCAAAGGGGCATGATTTATCAACACAAGTATACAAGGAATTTTACGAGTCTTGGTGAGTAAATATACTCACTTCGAACGGTCGATTTGAACTTTTACGAGTTCCGAAGAGATCGTAGTCGACGGTATCACCAACTCGATCCTTGGCGATACTTCCGACGAAGAGAGATGCGATCCAAATCCAAGGGTTGTGGTAGCTTGAGAAGAAGATGAAGGCCTTGAGGTGTTCTTTGGAATTAGGGTTTGAGATGGAGGAGGAAGTGTGAAGGCTAATTCTTTTTGGAAGTGAAGAAAAGAGAAAAGAATTGTAAAGGAAAGGATTTATATAGGTTTTGATTTTTGTAAAGGGAATGCAAATAAAGAAATTGAGAGGGGTTTTGTGCATAATAGGGGAGATGAGGTGTCTCCCTTGGCCAATGGTGGCCGGCCATGAGAAAGAGAGAGAGAGATGTATTAAATGAGGGGGGGTTGGTGAGAATGTGTGGAGATGGAATTTTGGAAGAAAATGGAAATTTGGAAAAATGGAATTCTTGTGGTTGTGAAGGAAGGAAAGGAAAATAGGGAAAAGGGAAAAAGAAAAGAATTGATAAATGAAGATATTTTCTTGGTCTTGGAAAATGAAAATATCGGAAACACGGATTCCTAGGTTCAAGTCAAGAATGCGGGAAACATTTCGGAAATACCGAAATCGTCCGAAATTTAAGTATTTCGGAACGACTCGTAATTTTCACCAAAAATCAATAATAATATATGAAGACCTATAGTGAAATCCGCTAGAAGAAATACTTTATAGTTTTAAAGCTAAAAATCCCGGAATCAGTTACCTACCGACTCCGAAAGAATTTTCATAAATTCATAAAATTCTCAGAAAAAGTATATAGATAAGAAATACGATTCTAAGAAATAAAGTCTAAAGGACTTTCTAGAAATTCCTAACTGTTTGTGAAATAAAAATACTGGAAGAAGTCTTCCACCGACTCCGGCAGAATTTGCATAAATTCGTAAAATCTTCAGAAAAAGTATTTAAGTAAGGAATATTATTCTAAGCAGAAATGTCTAAAGAATCTTCTAGAATTTCTAAACAGTTTGTAAGATAAAAATTTGGGAATCGATCAGCGGCACTGGTCGACACCGGTTTGAAGAAATTCATTTAAATTCTAGAAAATTCCAGAAATTCTCATAAAATCTAATATTTTAGAAAATGATATTTGATATTAAAATCGGTCAAATACGGGAAGTAAATCGAAAAATACGATCGAAAAGCTGAATACGCAACTAAGTACGTATTCCGGAAACGGGGTATTACAATCCACCCACCTTACAAAAATTTCGTCCTCGAAATTTCGTAAAGTGAAAGGTAACAGGAAAGGTAACAGATATAGAGAAGGATAAGATGGAAAATAACAGTTGAGAAGAATAGAAGGAAAGAGTCTTACCAATCAAGATGCGAAGAGTTGAGGATAACGCTCTCGGATAACATCCTCTCGTTCCCAAGTGGCCTCTCCTGGCGCGTGCCGGTTCCAAGACACCAACACTAAAGGTATAGCCTTGTTCTTCAGTGTCTTCACACTCTTATCCAAAATGGTCATCGGCTGCTCCTGATATGATAAATCTGGCTGTAGCTCTAGTTCGGAGTGATCCAGAATATGGCTATCATCCTTTACATACCTCCTCAACTGAGATACGTGGAAACATTGTGCACTCCGTCCAAAGATGGAGGTAAGGCCAATCTGTAAGACACATCTCCCACTCGCTCCAAAATCTCGAATGGGCCGATATATCTCGGGCTCAACTTTCCACGAATACCAAACCGGATTACTCCCTTGGTAGGTGATATCCTCAAGAATACATGATCTCCAATCTGGAATTCCAATGGCCTCCTCCGTGTGTCTGCCCAACTCTTCTGTCTGCTCTGAGCTGCCCTGAGATGATCTCTGATAATCCTGACTTTCTCTGTTGTCTGCATTAGGATCTCAGGTCCCAAAAGACTCCTCTCACTGACTTCATCCCAACAAATCGGTGACCTACATTTCCTCCCATACAATGCCTCAAAGGGTGCCATCTTAATACTGGCTTGATAGCTGTTGTTGTAAGAAAACTCAGCTAGATGAAGATGGTCTTCCCATGATCCCTTGAACTCTATCATGCAGGCTCTAAGCATATCTTCAAGGATCTAGATAGTCCTCTCAGATTGTCCGTCTGTCTGAGGATGATATGATGTACTGAACTTCAGACGAGTTCCCAGACCCTCTTGGAGACTCTCCCAGAAATGAGATCTGAATCTGGTGTCTCTATCTGAAATAATACTGACTGGAACTCCATGTAGACGAACTATCTCTTTCATATACTTGTCTGCCAGAACCTCTGTTGTCTGACCTACCCGGAATGGTATGAAGTGAGCTGACTTGGTGAGACGATCAATGATAACCCACACAGCATTATTACCTTTGGGGCTGCGAGGTAATGCTGTGACAAAATCCATAGTGATGTGTTCCCACTTCCATTCGGGTATCGGTAAAGGATGTAGAAGTCCAGCTGACCTCTGGTGCTCTATCTTTATCTGCTGGCACACCAAGTACTTGGCAACAAACTGGGCTATCTCCCTCTTCATGGCATTCCACCAAAAGTGTTTCTTCAAGTCCTGATACATCTTGGTTCCCCCGGGTGTATGGAATAAGCTGAACTGTGTGCTTCCTCCAAAATCTTCTGTCTGACTTCTCCTTGGGGAACACAAAGCCTGCTTCCAAAATACAAAGCACCATCTGGATGGATACAGATATCAGTCCTCAATCCAGCCTCCACCTGAGCTCGAAATATCTGTAATCTGGGGTCCTCCTTCTGAGCTTCCTTGATCTCATCAATCAATGATGACTGGATCTGTAAAGCCATGAGCTGCCCTGCCTTCTCAGTTCCTTGCACCAACATCAAATCCAATCTGATGAAATCTCGAATCAACTCCTTCTGCTGAGTGATTTGGACTAGCACCCTGTTCTCTGGCATCCTGCTCAGTGCATCTGGAACTGTATTGACCTTGCCTGGATGATATTGCAAGTCAATATCATAGTCTGCCATAAGCTCCAACCACCGTCTCTGCCTCATGTTCAACTCTTTCTGTGAAAAGATATACTTGAGGCTCTTGTGATCTGTGTATATCAGCACTTTATCTCCCAAAAGGTAGTGCCTCCAAATTTTCAAGGCAAAAATCACAGCTGCCAACTCCAAGTCATGAGTTGGGTAATTCCTCTCATGAGGCTTCAGTTGCCTAGATGCATATGCGATAACATGATCATGTTGCATAAGTACACATCCCAGGCCTTTTCCCGATGCATCACTGAATATGACCATCCCTCCTCTCCCTGAGGGAGTCCTCAAGATTGGAGCTGAAATGAGCCTATGCTTCAATTGCTCAAATGCTGCGGTACACTCCTCTGTCCATATGTACCTTACTCCTTTCCGGGTGAGCTGGGTCAACGGAGCTGCAATCCTAGAGAAATCCTGGACAAAGCGTCTGTAATATCCGGCTAGTCCAAGAAAACTCTTAATCTCAGTCACCGTCCTCGGAACTGGCCAATCTTTTACTGCCTGGACTTTGCTGGGATCAACTGAAATTCCTTCTGCTGAAACCATATGTCCAAGGAAAGCTATGCTGTCCAACCAGAAATCACACTTGCTCCTCTTGGCATGAAGCTGCTCCTGCTGTAGAGTCTGCAACACAATCCTCAAGTGTTCTGCATGCTCCCTGTTGTTCTTTGAATAGATCAGGATGTCATCTATGAAAACAATAACAAACTGATCCAGATAGGGCGAGAACACTCGGTTCATCAAGTCCATGAAAACTGCAGGGGCATTAGTGACTTCGAAAGGCATCACTAGAAACTCATAGTGGCCATAACGGGTCCTGAATGCAGTCTTCAGAATATCCTCCTTCTTCACCCTTAGCTGATGGTAACCCGACTGTAAATCCAATTTAGAGAATACACGGGCTCCATGAAGCTGATCAAACAGATCATCAATCCTGGGTAAGGGATACTTGTTCTTGATGGTAACTTTGTTCAACTCCCTATAGTCAATACAAAGTCTCTTACCACCATCCTTCTTGTTTGCCAATAGCACTGGAGCTCCCCATGGTGATGTACTTGGCCGAATCAATCCCTTATCTGAATACTCCTGCAGCTGCTTCTTCAGAATTTCTAACTCCGTCGGTGCCATCCTGTACGGAGCCTTGGATATAGGAGCTGCTCTTGGAACTGTGTCAATGGAGAACTCAATCATCCTCTCCGGTGGCAGTCCTGAAATCTCAGCAAACACTTCTGGAATTCATCCCACACCGGTACCTTCTGCTTCTGAACCTCCGAAGTAGTCATCTGAGTCTTTCCCTTGGTAGACTTCACTTCTCCACTAAATTGGAACTCCGGTTGATGAGGGATTCTGAAATTAATCTTCTTCTCCCTACAATCAATCACTGCATAGTACTGACTGAGCCAGGTCATGCCTAAGATTACGTCGTACCCTTTGGTGTCTAGTACGAGCATATCTATGGCCAAAGTCTTATCACAAAGTTCTACTGGACAATCGGTACAAGCCTGAGAAGATATAACTACCCCATTCCCTGTACTTATCTCCCATTTGTGGTCTAATGATCTAACAGGTATAGAATGTAAAGCCACAAATTTATCTGAGATATAACAGTGGGATGCACCTGAATCGAAGAGAGCGAGAACAGGTAGTGAATGTACTCTGATGTTACCTGTAATCACCTCCTCAGAAGCCTCAGCCTCTGCTTCTGTCAGGTTGTAAGCCTGACCTCTACCACGCCCTGCTGCAGTCCTGGCTCCTCTCTGCACTGGACGAACAATCTGCTGTGGAGGAAGGGGGAGAGCTCTCCTCATCACTGGTCCCTGGTTCCTCTGCCCAAGTGGCCCTGGCAGCACTCTCTGTCCACTGGGTCCTGGAAGTGCTGGCATAGTCTGATTGGCAATCCCCATCCTCCTGTGTGGACAAGCCTCGACAGAATGATCTCGGGAACCACACACCAAGCACAACCCATTTGCTCTACGGCAGTTCTGCTGAGTGTGACCTGGTTTCTGACAATAATTGCAGATAGGACCTGATTGAGCCATCTGATAAGGAGCTGGTCTGAATGGTGGTCTTGCCAGAACCTTTGCTGCTCTGTATGGTCCTCCTCTTCCCATTGGGACAAACGGCCTCTTCATGGCCTGATTCCTCATCTGGTCTCCTTGCTTCTTCTCAAACCCACGCTCCACCTCTCGAGCGATGGTGAGAACTTCTGCATAGGTCTTCAGATGATGGGGCATTAGGAACATCTGAATGTCCATCTGTAGGCCCTGCTGAAACCTGCTTGCTCGCTTCTCCTCATCCGTCACCATGTACGGAGCAAAGCGGCTGAGTCTAAGGAATTCCGCGGCATACTCATCCACGAACTTGTTCCACTGCTGGAGTCTGATGAATTGCTCCTCCATATCTTTCTGCGCCGTAGCAGGGAAGAATCGGCTGTAGAAACTCTTGGAGAACGTGTCCCAAGTGACAGGCTTCTCCAAGCGGGCCTCCTCGGCTAACCACCAAGTTCGAGCTATGTCTTTCAGCTGAATCTTAGCAACCTCTACTTGGTTCTCCTTCGGGACACGGGCTGCATTCAGCAAATCAGTGGTGTCCGTCAGCCATTGCTCAGCATCCAATGGCTTCTCTCCTCCTGTGAAAATTGCTGGTTGCAGCCGACGGAAATCTGAAATGTTTCCCGGTCTCTGCTCCTTCGGGGCTGCTAACTCCTGCCTGAGGAGTTCAGTCTGCTGTTGCTGGTTCTCCATCATGGCCTGAATAACTCTCAGGACATCGGCATTCTCTCCTCCTACAGGTCCATTCGGTACTTGCCCGATATTGTTACGACCCGATCGTCTCTCCATACCGAATTGGAATAGGATAACTGGAATTGGAAACAAATGGATGGAAGGAGTTTAGAACACAAGGAAGTGAATCAAGGACGGAATCAAGAAGGACTTGATAACTCTGTACATTGTAGTTGGCATTCGCAAATTACTAGAATTTGCCACTTGATTGTACTTTTAGGTGTGAGAGCCTAAGCTCTGATACCAACCTGTAACGCCCCGATTCCACGGATACGGGGACGTCACTGCGACGTATATATGTAGGTCAGAAGAAGCCCCCACGTATATACGCTAAGCATAAAAGTACAATAAGGAATCAGAGTACAACACAAAGCGTGGTGTATTCATATGCCAACTTACAAGATACAAGTACAAAGTTATACAAACTATGATAAAGTAATACACTTTACAAGTGTTATTTATCATATCCAAGTCCAAAAAGACAATATACAAACATGTACACAAGATGCTCACGTAATGGATGAAGATTCGTGAGCCAAAAGGAAGAGTCTGGCACGAGGGAACTAGAGTTGGTCAGCCTGCTCACTGAAATAAGCCTGGTCCTCTGTGGATGGCTCCACTTCGTTCCAAGCCTCAGAATCTGAATATGCAAATCCAAGGAATCAAGACATATAATAGTAAACAACTGTAGCCAAGTGGCTAAGGGACAGGAATAAAGAAGATGGAACAGTAATAAATAGCATCGACTAACAAGTGATGAAAACATAATAAGGTAAAGCCATAATGCAATGAATGTACAAATTAAGTCTATAATTATTATTACTTGTCTTACTGTGATATCTAGCTATGTGACCCAGCGTCCCAGAACACATAGATCCATATCCTAGTAAAGCAAGTTTGTTATTGGAAACAGCGGTTGTATCGACGAACTATGTTTACAGTGGGTCCCGTACATGCCCGGGACCACGGTCCAGGGTGTTCTGTTGCTTGATGACGGAACCAGCCGCAAGGCCTAACAGGAGGGTCTTATGTATGCCCTTAGTCATGACAGTATTCAGGAATAGGGAGCAAGCACTCCCCTCGGTCCCCTGGAGGCCCTCAGGTCAGACCGGAATATAATTGTACAATTAACCTAATACCACTGTAAACACGAACACATACCGATATCCGCATATTTCCCCCGTCCCATGTGTAAGTTGGTCCATTTTATAAAATAGTCGAGTGTATCATGCTTGGTGTTTAAGTGATAGCATGAAGAGATGGAGATATTTCATATTTAACAAGTCCTAAAATGAGAATATATGATAACGAGTCAAGAAGTAACAAGTCATGAGGTCCATCAAGTAACATGTCATGTAGTACAAATCATAGAGCATGAACAAGAATAGTATATCATATGTGAAGCAAGGGTAAAATCCAATTCATAAAGAAACAACAATTTTTGCCCAAAAACAGGTTAACGGTCGACTGCCGGTCGACCGGACAAAATGCGTGAGCTCCAGGTTTGGTCGGTCGACTTCCGGTCGACTGCCGGTCGACCGGAGATATAACTACCGGTCGCCTGTCGGTCGACTGCCGGTCGACCGATACAGGGCCGTGAGCTCCAGGTTTTCTACCGGTCGACTGGTTGGTGAACCAGTCGACCGCCTACTCAAAACTGTGCACGTTTGTGCACATCGGTCGACTGCCCCCCTTTGGGCCGGTCGACCGAAGTTCTGAAAAATGCTGCTGTTAGGTCAAAAATCAGATTTTTGTATGGTTGATTTTGGTAGTCTAAAAATATGATTTTGATGACTCAAAGGGGCATGATTTATCAACACAAGTATACAAGGAATTTTACGAGTCTTGGTGAGTAAATATACTCACTTCGAACGGTCGATTTGAACTTTTACGAGTTCCGAAGAGATCGTAGTCGACGGTATCACCAACTCGATCCTTGGCGATACTTCCGACGAAGAGAGATGCGATCCAAATCCAAGGGTTGTGGTAGCTTGAGAAGAAGATGAAGGCCTTGAGGTGTTCTTTGGAATTAGGGTTTGAGATGGAGGAGGAAGTGTGAAGGCTAATTCTTTTTGGAAGTGAAGAAAAGAGAAAAGAATTGTAAAGGAAAGGATTTATATAGGTTTTGATTTTTGTAAAGGGAATGCAAATAAAGAAATTGAGAGGGGTTTTGTGCATAATAGGGGAGATGAGGTGTCTCCCTTGGCCAATGGTGGCCGGCCATGAGAAAGAGAGAGAGAGATGTATTAAATGAGGGGGGGTTGGTGAGAATGTGTGGAGATGGAATTTTGGAAGAAAATGGAAATTTGGAAAAATGGAATTCTTGTGGTTGTGAAGGAAGGAAAGGAAAATAGGGAAAAGGGAAAAAGAAAAGAATTGATAAATGAAGATATTTTCTTGGTCTTGGAAAATGAAAATATCGGAAACACGGATTCCTAGGTTCAAGTCAAGAATGCGGGAAAACATTTCGGAAAATACCGAAATCGTCCGAAATTTAAGTATTTCGGAACGACTCGTAATTTTCACCAAAATCAATAATAATATATGAAGACCTATAGTGAAATCCGCTAGAAGAAATAATTTATAGTTTTAAAGCTAAAAATCCCGGAATCAGTTACCTACCGACTCCGAAAGAATTTTCATAAATTCATAAAATTCTCAGAAAAAGTATATAGATAAGAAATACGATTCTAAGAAATAAAGTCTAAAGGACTTTCTAGAAATTCCTAACTGTTTGTGAAATAAAAATACTGGAAGAAGTCTTCCACCGACTCTGGCAGAATTTGCATAAATTCGTAAAATCTTCAGAAAAAGTATTTAAGTAAGGAATATTATTCTAAGCAGAAATGTCTAAAGAATCTTCTAGAATTTCTAAACAGTTTGTATGATAAAAATTCGGGAATCGATCAGCGGCACTGGTCGACACCGTTTGAAGAAATTCATTTAAATTCTAGAAAATTCCAGAAATTCTCATAAAATCTAATATTTTAGAAAATGATATTTGAAATTAAAATCGGTCAAATACGGGAAGTAAATCGAAAAATACGATCGAAAAGCTGAATACGCAACTAAGTACGTATTCCGGAAACGGGGTATTACACCAGCGCAGGAGCCCACCTCTTCTCCTCTTCCTCCTTGCAGCCGTGCGCCTCTCCCGTGGCAGATCCGGCAGCAGCAGCGAGGAGACGGCAGCAGCAAGTCCAGCACCATCCACCCACAGCAGAACAGCGAACGACAGCCCAGATCAGCGCACACGGCAGCGAGCGAGCAGCGAGTTCTCCCGATCCACGCCAGCCCATCGTCGGAGATCGGCACGTGGCCTTCCCCAGCAACCTGGCCACCCTCTCGTGCAGTCCGATGGCGAGGAACGACACCACAGCGACCGCGGCAGCGACTCGCCCGGCGACGCGCACCAGCAGATCCAGAACCAGACCAGCAGCGCAGGCAGCGGGCGAGCGGCGATTCCAGGCCCTTCCGGTGAGCGCGAGACCTCCAGATTGCAGCCAGGTCTTCCCCAGGACCCTGGCTACCGTCCTATGCAGTCCGACAGCGAAGAGCGGCGCCACGGCGACCGTAACGGCGACTCGCCCGTAACGTGCAGATTTCCCTAGGTGAGTGTACTTCCCCTCTCTCTTTCTATTTCTCTCGTTATAATGTACTTTTAATTAAGTTGTATTTTAATGTGTATATAGACGTAATGTAGAACCTATATGCTTGGGTGCTGTATGCGTGAATGTAGCGTGTGTGCATTTGAAGAGATTGGGAATATGTGTGATGGTGCATTTCAGTATCAGGTTGCAGGACTGTTAGTCGACTTACCCACTAGATTAGTCGACTAATAGCCCTGTTAGTCGACTAATAGATGCCCCTAGTCGACTAATCTTCCTCCCAGAAAAGTGTTGAACTCTCTGTTTTCCCTGCTGGTCGACTTGATCACCTTTATAGTCGACTAGCAGTTGGTGTAGTCGACTTGGGCTACTCTTGTAGTCGACTAACTCATCCTCCAGTCGACTTATATATCACCCCTAGCCGACTACAGTTAGTCTGTCAGCTATGTGTAGTTCTTTTATTGGATTGTAGACATTAACCTTGGGTTATGTGATGGATATGGATGGATTGTAGATGGATGTACATGATTTCTAGAGATAGATATTGGTGATAATGATTTGATCATGATAGATCTTAGATGCATGTACATGATATATTGTCGAGTGTTGGGATATCATACTTGATACTTATAGAAGAAGGTATTGTGTAGCCTTATGAATCAGATATAGTTTGTCAGAGTGAGTAGACTAGTACTGATTATGGACATATGTTAGAACAACAACTATTGCATCTGATTACTCGATGTGTATTGGAACAAGATGATTATAGAACTATTGGAATATGAATTGGTTGTAATGACTTTGGATTGATCTGGGACTTATGATATTTACATTGGATGATGACCAGTTACTGAATATGACTTTATTAGTTAAGTTGTGCTAGAGATTGATGATGAGTTAGAATTATCCAGAATATATATTCCGTTTATTGGAGCTTGACTTGCTTTGAGATGAGATTGACGTTGTTAGAATTTGAGATCTGTTAGATGACATGTTGTTAATGATGGGTACCAAGACGTAGATATTCTAGATTACATGTTGTTGAGGATGTTGACTAATTAAATATGATTCAGTATGTGTTGACTTGATATCCTTTTATTGGTGATGATTCATTCAGATATTGTTATTGACTTGTTACGATGTTTTTAGAGGATATTCCCTATATAGATATGATTGTGGTGTGTGTTGACATATTATACTCGAGAATATATCTTATGATTCATTTGAGTATTGGCGTGGACTCGTTAAGATGTTAGAGACTGGATTACTTCAGTTAGTAGAGATTGAGTAATTGGGATAATGATGTAGTTGATATTATTGATCTTGTACTTCAGAGTACCAGATACTAATTATCAGTTTGTTACTTAATAGTGAGATACTTGTTGGTGATTATAAGATGTTCATGTTCAGAGTTTACATGAGTTGTCAGTGATACATTGTGGTAGTGATCAGTGATCATGTATTCCATTGTTTATATGAGTTGGCAGAGATCTGTACCAGTTATAGTTGTTAGTGACACTAGTTGTCTGTGATACTATTGTGTTAGTGACACTATTGTGTTAGTGGCTATATCTCCAGTATTCTATTCATATGTCAGATATTAGTTGTCAGATATTACAGTTGTCGGATATTAGAGTTGTGAGATATCATAGTTGTGAGATATCACAGTTGTCAGATATCAGTTATCAGTTACCAGTTGTCAGATTATCAGCTAGTATTGACATCAGCAGTTGTTGGAGATATTGGTTACTATTACATGTTAAGTCACATTGAATGCTTATTAATAAAAGACACCATAACCCGGGGAAACAGGGGTAATTGCCTGATAATGCATGTCGTGTATTTTGGAAGGATTCTTATGGTACCGAGTTGTGGGTTCCAACCATGGGGAACCAGGGTAGTACTGGCTACCCATTCAGTTGTCAGTTGTCAGGGCTACGCCCGGATTACGGTGCCACACTAGTTGTCTTTTCGTGTGGGGCTGTGGTCTTCAGTTGTCAGAGCCTTGCGGCTTGTCCTGGTTCAGTGCCAGGGGTGATAGACCGTGGTACCGGGCATGCACGGTACTCTTTCAAAACACATGCACTACGTTGGCAGGCAGTTACAACAACGATAACATTGTTTGATATGTGGAAAAACGGCTGTGGTATGGGACACAGCTAAGTACTACATTAGTTAGGTTAATAATAACCAACCAGACTAGTGACATATAGGTTTCACATCTTGACAACAGCTATTAGTCTACTTTTGTGATAGATGACTTTGATATCAGTTGTTAGTTTACAGATGAGATAGTTGTCATTTATCTTTGTTGATATTGATATCAGATATGCTTCAGTTCAGATGTTATCATGTTATGATATTTAATTATCTTATATCTGCAGTTGTTTATCTGTTATTCAGTTGTGCTATATTTGCAGTTGCTCTTATTGTTATTTATGCACATGTTCTTATGCACGAGCTATTTCCCCTTTACACACACACTCACTATGGTCGCGTTCTGACGACCCCTGGATTTGCACGTCCAGATATTGGACGGTTTGTTCTAATGTGCAGGTGTTCGTTGAGACTGTACGCTTCGCAAATAGTTGGAGCTTCTCCCTATTCTATTCTGGTACTTTTATCTTTCTAGCCTTCGTATCATTTCATGTTTCTTGTTATATCAGTTCAGTTGTTATTCCAGTCTTGATTCATATGATATCATGTGTGATTGCTCATATGTGGTATTGCAGTATTCAGTATTCATTACAGTTGGGATTTATTATAGCTTGTTTCAGGTTACTTAAGGCTTAGCGCGTATGCGTGAGGGATTTTTCTTGCGTATATGCGTCGCCGACTCGTGTCGCGTCTCCGCTCCAGTGTATTTTGGAAGCGGGGCGTGACATAAATAAAGGAAAATCTTCTGTTTACTTGCTTGAGTCTCCTATTTTATGGCATGCTAGATTAGGGTATGTAAATTACAAGTCATTAAAGAACTTGTCTAATCTGGGATATATTCCTAACTCAACTTGGAAGAAATTCGCAAATGTGAGATTTGTGTTGAGGCCAAGTTGGCGAAAAATTCATTTCACTCAATTAATCAAAATACAGAACCTTTAGGGTTAATTCATAGCGATCTGTGTGACTTGAAGTTTATGCTAATTAGAGGCGGTAAAAAGTATTTTATTACTTTTATAGATGACTGTACAAGATACTGTTATGTGTATCTTTTAAACAGTAAGGATGAGGCAATTAATATGTTTATAACATATAAAGCCGAAGTTGAGAATCAACTCAACAAGAAAATCAAGATTCTAATATCCGATAGAGGCGGAGAATATGAATCAAATGATTTTAGTGAGTTATGTGCTAAATTTGGTATAATCCATCAAACAACAGTACCATATACTCCTCAGCAAAATGGAATTGCTGAACGAAAGACCAGAACTTTGAAAGAGATGGTCAATTCCATGCTCGTAAGTTCTGGAGCTCCGCAGAACTTGTGGGAGGAAGCTCTGTTAACTGCAAATTATATTCTAAACAGAGTACCCCACAAGAAACTTGGTCTTATACCATGAGTTATGGCATGGAAGGACACCTTCCTACCATTACCTCAAAATATGGGGGTGCCTTGCAAAGGTGCTAGCACCATTACCTAAAAAGACTAAGTTGGGAGCAAAAACTATGGACTGCATATTCATAGGCTATGCCTTGAATAGTAGTGCCTACAAATTTTTGGTTCATAAATCAGAAATACCAGATATTCATGTAAACATGATTATCGAATTTAGAGATGCTGTGTTCTTTGAAGATATTTTTTCATATAAATGGGAAACAGATAAGACTTCCGGAAAAAGAACACATGAGATGGCGTTCTGGGACGAAAGCCCCGAGGAACCGACTGTTAATGCGAAAATTGAACCAAGAAGAAGTCAGAGATCTAGAATCTCAAATCTTTTGGTCCAGATTCATAGCATACGCTATTGAAAACGAGCCTCAAACATTTAAAGAGGCTATGTCAACCTCAGAAGCACAAATGTGGAAAGAAGCTATAAATAGCGAAATAGAATCCATACTAAGTAATCATACTTGGGAATTGGTAAACTTGCCTCCTGGCAGTAAACCATTGGGTGTAAGTGGATTTTCAAACAAAAATTAAAAGCCGATGGATCTATCGATAAGTACAAGGTTACGTTAGTGCCAAGGGTTATCGACAAAAGGAAGGACTTGGCTACTTCGATACTTATTCACCAGTAACAAGAATAACGTCCATTCGGATGTTGATTACAATTGCAGTATTGCATAACTTAGATATCCATCAAATGGATGTCAAGACTGCATTCTTAAATGGTGAATTAAATGAAGAGATATATATGGAGCAACCTGAAGGATTTATAGTCAAGGGCCAAGAACACAAGGTATGTAAATTGGTAAAATCCTTATACGGTCTAAAGCAGGCTCAAAAACAATGGCATGAGAAATTTGATAGTGTCATGATCAAAGATGAATTCACTATCAATGAATGCGATAAGTGTGTTTACACGAAAACAGTTGAAAATGCATGTATCATTGTTTGTCTTTATGTAGACGACATGTTGATACTTGGGACTAATATTGAAATTATTAAGTCCACTAAAAGAATATTATCTAACAGTTTTGACATGAAGGATCTAGGGGTTGCTGATGTAATTTTAGGAATTAAAATCATCAGAACACCAGATGGAATCAATCTATCTCAATCTCACTACGTGGATAAGATGATAGAAAGATTCAAGGATCATGGGATAAAAGAGAATACAAATCCTTTTCTCCCACACGTCCACCTTCATAAGAATACAGGAACTGGAATATGCCAGATGGAGTATTCTCAGATTATCGAATGTCTAATGTATTTGATGAATTGCACTAGACCCGATATTGCTTACGCTGTAAGCAAGTTAAGCAGATACACTAGCAACCCTAGTGATCTACATTGGACCGCTCTACTACGAGTATTGGGTTACGTATCACATACCAAGAAATATGCCTTGAGATATGGACAGTATCCACCAGTACTTGAAGGATACAATGATGCTAATTGGATTGCAGATTCTGAGGAATTAAAATCAACTAGCGAATACGTATTTACTCTAGGAGGAGCAGCGGTATCTTGAAAATCTTCTAAGCAAACATGCATTGCCCGTTCCACTATGGAATCAGAATTCATAGCCTTAGATAAGGCCGGAGAAGAAGCAGAATGGCTTCGACAATTCTTGGAAGATATATCATTATGGTAAAAGCCAGTGCCCGCTATATGTATACACTGCGATAATCAAGCAGCTATATCTAGGACACAAAATGTTATATACAACGGTAAGTCTAGACATATTCGTCGTAAACATAATACCGTGAAGCAGTTGCTCTCAAATGGAATTATCTCTATTGACTTTGTATCGTCAAACGATAATTTAGCAGATCCGCTTACTAAAGGTTTAAGTAGAGAGCGTATAAACTGCGCATCGAGGAGAATGGGTTTAAAAGCCTAACCTTACCGAGTCAGCTTAATGGAAACCTCACTTAGCGACTGGAGATCCCACGAACTAAGTTCAAGAGGAAAAACTAGTTATGATTGACTCAGCAAGTAAGCACTTAGGAGCTTGACTCTAATCCATTCCTAAGGTGCACATAAGTGCTTTTCTACAAGTGGATTAAGGATAAGCTTAATGCTTTTAATGATGCCTATATCTTGTCACTAAACAAGTGGAGTAGAGTAGACTACTCTTAATAGGACCATCACCTATGTGAGTATAGAGTTGGGTCGGCTCTTTGGGAATTTCTATGGAGGCTATTATTCCCTAAAGATACTCTCTGAACCCAAGAATGTCCAGGGTCAAAACGGACACAACTGAGAACCAAAGTTGATTTGGAAAGTCACTGTGTGAAGCTTGTTGACTTGGCTTACACTAAAGGCTAACAGTTCAAGATCTAGTTCACTGATTAGCCAGTAAGTTCGATAAAGATTTCGCTATGGAAGGTTCAAGACCTAGTTCACATATCCTGATGCAGTTTCTTTTCTAAAGTACCTTTCACAATAGAGTCAGTCTCTTTGTGTGTCATTTCCTTGAATCTCCATTCATTGTGGGGGATTGTTAGAATATGAAGAATATAAATGTGAATCTTCGAGTTGAATTATGGCGAGATCTGTTGATCGAATCAATTGGATGATGGTTGGAGTGTGTTCTCCTTCTATTGGGGATGAACGTGGTATATTCACATGTTCAATTCCGACTTCGAATGAATGAGATATTCAAGTCTAAAGATTGCCTAATTCAAAGCCAAATGGGACTAAAGGTAGCTAAAAGCATTTAGTCCCACATTGGCCATGAGATGGAAGTTCGTGGTGTATAAATAGAGAAAATTGAGAACAAAGGGCGTGCCCTTTGGGTACTTGGAGTTTTCGCGCGCGATTGGAAGGAACTATGCCCGCGCATGCACGCGCGCCGCTGCTGGCGGCGGGCGGCTGGTGCCGGGCCGGGCTCGGGTCTGGGTTCGGGTTCGGGTTCCCTACCCGGCCTGGTTCTTTTTGAATCGGGTATGGGTTGCAACCGTTCGTTGGGTTCGGACCCGTTGGCCCCTCCTGGAGCGCTATAAATAGCGCTCCGATCTCTGAATTGAAACAAACAACAAAAACAACAAGCCACCAGAGCAAGAAAGGAATCTGCCATATAAAGGAGATTCTCTCTCTCTCAATCTTGAAGTTACTTCCAAAGGGAAGTGGGAAATCCGTAACTCAGTTTCCGAAGCGACTTCCAAAGGAGATTCTGCAAAATTCGTTCTGAAAGAGGGCTCAGAAAATTTAACAGATTCTTGAAATAAAATTGTTGTCTGAATCTGGGACTTCTGAAGAAGAATATTCTTCAACCTTCCTTCGTCTTCTACAGTGGGTGCTCCTCCAAAGTAAAGGCAAATATTCACCCGAAATTTGTCTTTGTCCCGCTGCTTCAATGATCCTGTGAAGGTACTGGTTGACTACGGTTCGACCGTACGGTGATTTGGTAGTGCTATCCAAATACCACGAAGGAGTGTTGTATCTTGAGAGACCAGCGTCCAGTAACCCGTTAGCACCGGTGCGGGGGACGTAATTGTCTTAAGGAGATTCGCTCTAAAAGCGTACCTCACTCCAAATACTGTATAAGTGAATTCATTTCTTTCTACAGGGGATATACTTAACAGTATATCGAGACTGATTTATATCAGTCTAATTGGTGTTTAACCAAGAAAGGAAATTGAAAGGTGGTTCTTAAATTAAAGAACGTTCTATTGAACGGAAAACCTCCCACCTGATATTTGCCGACCTGGCCAATTAGATTGTTAATTTTTCAGTGATCTTGAATAGTTGTCAGATTGATTCATGTTAAGCAGAATCCAACAGGTTGCTTATATTAGTCACATATATAAAGTTATGATCTCCTTAATTCGCAAAATGACCCAGAGTTCTAATGTAATGTGTTGTACACAGTTCACAAATAGTTTATGTAGGGATACAAACTTTCAATTAGCTGGTAAAGCTTGCATATATAACATTTTTGTAAGAACAGTTGATGAAACCTTTATAACTATATTTATTGTATAAAATCAATCTTAAAATATTATCAATACCGCGTCTTCAACTAATCACTTCTCATAAATAACTACTAATTTTAGAATTTTCGGTTTGAAATTTGTATCTATATCTGTTTTCAATGTTTCATGAATACCCATACCATATGTGTATCCATTTATCAAATATGATAGTGATTTTCATGACCGTTAAAGGTCCAGATCCATATTCGTACTCGGATCACAAAAAACAAATAGGGATATAGATATCTATATTTTGCTTCGTATCCAATCAGTTTACCCACCCCAAAAGGGCCACATACAAAAATATGACTGCATAGATTGTGCATAATGTGTTTTCAACACTGAGCACCACCATGGATATGGCGAAGAATAATGTAGAACAAGGTTTAAAAAATCGGGTGATACCGATACATTGACCTTGACAATTTGAAACCGGGTGAGATTTCCGGGTCCAGGCGAATCAAGTGGAATATCAGGATTTTCTTTAAGTATCGGAACTTATCGGGTTGATGGCTGCCAAAACGCTCCAATACAAACAATAGTGGGGAGAGGGGAGAAAGAGAGGACAAAGTAAGCCAGGTCTCATGTGTGCCACTAGGGCTGAGCATTTGGACATTTTGGTTGAGTTTTACACTGTTTTTGTAAACTGAATGGAAATTCCACAGAACCCAACAAAATAATCTGAGAATTAAAGAAAAACCAAATCAAATGGTTTAATTTTGTTTCATTTTGATAGTTCAGTTGGGGTTTTATTTTATTTTATTTTTTTGGTTCTCAGAATATTTCTGTTGGGTTCTGCCCGCTGGCCTCTGTAGAATTATATGACAAAATCCAAGATATAATCGGTTCCGGCCTGTACTCACTGGATCCACCACATCTGTATAAAATCAACCAAATATATGGCGAGAACAAAATCCGCATAGGTCAACACCAATTGCTTATGGTAACCTAAACCTTAACTGTGCAGCTTACGAAAAGTCAACCAAACGCGGTTACCTTGACTGTAAAAGCCCTATATGTTCGCATCATTTTTCAGAGATTGGGGGGGACTCATTGTTGGGAATCCCCGACCAGGTCCCCTATGTCATTACTGATGATGTTGCACAATGGAGAGCACAGAGAGCCAGGAAGTGGATTTTGGTGAATATGGATGGTACTTGGGGATCAGGATTTTGAGAATATATTGAGGCGTTATTTTAGTTTGGTCTAATTCAGTCTTCGATTGGGTTGGGCTTAGCATGGGAAAATCTGATAATGGAAAACCAAGTTATTACCAGGGTTGTAAGCTGAACTGAAACACATTTTTAAATTGAACTGAATTGAGACTGGTCTGGTCCCAAATCCTGGTTGAATTGGTTTCAACTAATCTGTGTTCACCATTATGCGCCTCCTGTGGTTTGTTGTGACATAAAGGCACCTGAGATCATTAATACTGATAAACAAGTGCGTTCTAGATTTGGATTTTGAAATCCAAACCCAAACCTATTTAATATGAATTCTAAGCATTTAAGATAGTGGACTCAGGGTTCTGGGTTCCAAACATGATCAGTAAACTTAAGACTTGTGCAAGTTTACATGTAAATCCCAATGAACTTCTAAATTTGCAAAAATATAGGCAGCAAAATTACATGCTATAGAAAAAAAATTTTAAATAAAAATGTTCAAAGTAAAATTTACACACACACACACACACACACACACACACTATATATATATATATATATATATATATATATATATATATATATATATATATATATATATATATATATATATATATATATATAGGGAGCTGATTCTCTAAGAACGGTTGTAATATCCCTAATCTAAACTACTGTATTTTTTTTTTCTCTTCAAGTATTTATTTTGATTTACTGAGTATTTTTATTTAATCAAGTTAATTTATTTCTCTTGAGATTAATATTGTTGAACATGCAAGTTATTTTCAGATAGTATATGACAAAGGGCTTACTGTACCTCAGTCTGCGGGCTGAGAGAGTTTCTCAGCCTGCGGGACGTGGCTGAATATATGCCACACATCGGTCGCAGAGTGTGGGCGCCAAAAAAATCAAAAAAACCCCGCCTAAACAATCGTGAAACAAATTGACAAAAATACCCCTTTTATATGACGACAGCGACTTCTAGCATTGAAAAGTAAAAAAATATTCCATGGTCGCATACTTAATACAGAATAAAGAATACCGGAGCAAACATGCTATCGTATAGCAATGCGACCTCCTTCAGTACTGCGACCAAAGTCGCAAACTTCTTTCTCATTACGATGGTGATGACGAGGATTAGAAGTTTAAAAAAATTGTATTTTGTTTTTTTTAAGTATATATAAATCTGTTTTCTAAAGTTAATTGTGTGAATTACATTTTTTACTACTATGTCTTGGTTGAAAATGTTGTACAATTGTTACAAACCTTCATTTTAATATTTTACGCTAAACGAATATACTGCGACCATGGACGCAGTTAATAATTATATTACTTCATCCTTAAAAATTTTTAAAATGAAAGGTTGCGACATTGGTTGCAGTTGCTGGACGCAGACTTAATAAATACACTGCGACCTTGGTCGCAGTTGCTGGACTTTAGTCTTAATCAACAACAACACTGCTACCTTGGTCGCAGTTTCTGACCGTAGTCTTAATAAAATAAACGACCGTAGTCTTAATAAAATAAACTGCGACCTTGATCGCAGTTGTTGGTGTTTAGTCTTAATAAAATACACAGCGACCTTGGTCGCAGTTGATGGTCTTTACTCTTAATCAACAACATCACTGCGATCTTGGTCGCAGTTGGTGGTCTTTATAAATAATCAACAACAACACTGCGACATTGGTCGCAGTTGATGGCCGCAGTCTTAAAGAAATAATCTGCAATCTTGGTCGCTATTGCTGGTCTTTAGTCTTAATCAACAACAACACTGCGACGAGGTGACACGTCACCGCAGCAGTTGCTTAGTCGCAGACTTTGGTCACAGTGTCGACCCTGGTCGCAGTAGTTACTGTTTGCAATGTATCTTATGCGACCTTGGTCGCAGTGTCATCTATGGTCATAGTTGTTTTGTTTGCAATGCATGGCTGCGAACAAGTTCGTAGTTTATTAAAAAAAACAAATATGCTTTTTATTTATGTCCAGGCATTTATCTCCAGGCATGTGCAAATGATACAAAACGATCTCTTATACAATAAGATTGAGTGTTACAAATACAGCAGTACAAAAGAAGACTAAACATCAAAAAAATCCCTTGTTGACTAAGAGCAATCTTCTTCTTGAGGTCTGGTGGCAGCAGAATCAATAAGATTGAGTGTTACAAAGAAGACTAAACATCAAAGTAGCCAAGAAGACTACACATCAAAAGAGCCAAGAAGAGCCCTTGTTGACTAAGAGTAATCTTCTCCTTGAGGTCTGGTGGCAGCAGAATCCTCCGATTCCAACTGACCCTCCAAAAGTGCCGGGATACGGTCTTTCGTTTATGAACATCTCTTCACCAGAAGGTTATCCAGTGAGCATAGAGTTTCCTCGATGTCACTTCTGGGGTAAGAGAGGGAGAGTGAGACCTCACAATATATGCTACCCACCACTATATCTACCACATCCCCCGCCGCCATACCCACTCTGACCATCCGTTATCAGCAAGCTTGACTGGTGCATCAAGTCAGAGCAGATCTCGGTGAGGATTAAGTCCTCGTCAGGGATCATGACTTCTTCCCTTGTGAACGACGAGGACCATGACTTCTTCCCTTGTGGACGATGAGGTCTATGACTTCTTCCCTTGTGGACGAACATCGATCAAGTTCGTCAATAGGGTCATCTTCATCCATGGAGGAAGGCCCCTGTTAGAGACTCTGAAGAAGGCGGAAATTCTCAGAGCAATTGCTCTCGAAAGAAAACAGTCTAATTATAGACTGTTAAAGGGAGAGGGTGAGCCCTATTTATAGGCAGCCCATAATAACCATAATTAATGGTTCATTAATCAGAATCGTCGGCATTAATGGTCTCCAACCGCCAGCGCCGGTTTGGCATTAAAAGACATTAACGCCTAAACCCAATGAAGAACCGACGCGTAGACAACCGCTTCGGGAAACAACGAATGGCGCGGGGTTCGTCAACATAGACTTGACGTTAAAAGATCTCATAAAATCTTTATGACAGGTCGCGTCTCACGGACTGACTCCAAGTCGCATCAGACAACAGACAACTTTTTATTTTTCATTTAGATTCAAAAAATGACTTAATCCAAAAAACAACACTTAATAAAACAACACTTACTTAACGTACTGCGACCAAAGTCGCAGTCCATGTAATGCAACCCTAGATTGCAGTTGCTGGTCATCTTTATCAATAACAACACTGCGACCTTGGTCGCATTTAACCATGTACACTGCGACAAAAGACTTTGGCTAAGGTCGCAGTTTAAATGTACAATACAACCAAAGACTCTGACTACATTATATACAAAAAAATTAATTACTTAACGTACTGTGACCAAAGTCGCAGTCCATGTAATGCAACCCTAGATTGCAGTTGCTGGCCATCTTTATCAATAACAACACTGCGACCTTGGTCGCATTTCACCATGTACACTGCGACCAAAGACTTTGACTAAGGTCGCAGTTTAAATGTACAATGCGACCAAAGACTCTGACTACATTATATACAAAAAAATTAAACTATAAAGTAGAATTTTATCGCAGGCTGAAAACATTGATCTGAAAAGATTTTATATTTTCAAAAAAAATTTATCCCAGGCTGAAAAGGAGAAACTAGATCTTTGAAAAAAGAGGTAAAGAAATAAGGCGAAAAGTAATTTATATCCTATAAAGAGCGGCAAAATAAAAGGGGGGAAAAATAATAATAAACAATAAGGAAAAGTTATCATAAGGGGTATTTGGTAATTTAACTTCTCCCTAAAAGCGGGCCGCAAGTCAGTAAGGTGACAAATCGAGCCACGTCACCGCAGGCTGAGAGAGTACTCTCAGCCCGCGGGCTGATATACATTTTTCTCTATGACAAATTATTCTTCCATTATTATTTATTGTTATTCTATTTAGGATATCATTATTTATTACTAGTGCTCAGTAATTATTATTAGTGTTCTATTATTTTGTAATTAAGTATTTCGAGTTGTTATTGGTATTATTGATATTATTATTTTGATTAGGTAATGTTGCTACTAATGTTGGATTATTATTTTGTAGTGGTGTATTCCCTTCTCTTGATTTCCATTCATGTCTTATTCTTTGATCCTTCCCATTTACCCATTGGTGATTCCATACCGTTTGGATTCCATAACCCATTATGCTCATTACCCTATTACTTGGTGATCCACAACCCAACACCTATTCATCTATTGGACCTCAACCCGTTAGCTTAAAACCCAATCCAACCCGAAACCCATTAACTAACCCATCCTATATATAATCTCAATACTTAACCCTAATCTAAACCTAATTCTCCTCCTTCCAACTCCAGCCGCCCAAACCCAGCCTCTTCACCAAATATGCGGCAACAACAACAGCCGGATCCCCTCCTCCTTCATGGCCCGGATCTCTCCAGCCACGGAGCCAAGGTGCGTTGGGCTTCCCTTCCTCATCACCGGCAACTCCGCAATACCCCAATCCTCGTGCGGCAGATCATGGCCGTCTTCATGGTCATGACCCCACATGTGCACCCTCCTCCTTCTCCCAGGCGCACAGATCAAGCACTTGCCGGATCCCCTCCTTCCTTCCCCGCACAGCGAAGCTAAACCCCCAGGCCTTTGACAGCCCAGCGTGCCCACCAAAGGCCAGCCGTGAGTCCCTCTCTCTCTGTTAATTGGTGTGTGTTTATTCTTGAGTGTGTGTGGGTTAATTTTGCTTGTGCCTGGGACTTAGTGGACATGTAAATATATAGGTCTATATTTATGTGTTGCATTGGCATTTTGTTAATTGATTCCAAAGCTGAGCTCCCCATTGGCCCGTGAGTCCCTGTACAGCCTTCTCCCTTTACAATTTAATGTGGATGGGAATGATATAATGTGTATTTTAATTCATGTATTTATGTGTTTTATTTCATGTGCGGCAAAAATCCTACTCCGAACCATTTTCGGGCTCTCCGCGGGTTGCCGTTAATCGCCGTCGGAGAGCGCGAACGCATCCCACGCCCTTCACGGCGAGTTGCTCTATCCAACGACACCCTCCGCGGTTCCGTACGCCTCCGTCGGAGCCTCCATCGGCGCGCCGCAAGTTCCCCGACGGCATGCTTGAATTTTCTTCATGTGGGTATGTATTTACATTGTACATGTTTTAATTATTTGTTAAAGTATAAGGTATATAAATGGACGCCTATTATATATGTGTGTCTTTAATTAATTGTCTATGTGTGTGTATATATATATATATATATATATATATATATATATATATATATATATATATATATATATATTAGGTACATTCATTCATGTGTGTGTGCTGTGCTTAGTGCGGGAGCAAGTGCATGCAACTATAAAGTAATGTAAATATATATGTATGTATGTATTGTGTTAGTGTGTGAGTATGTACATGTATGTATGTACGTGTATTTGTGTGCATGTGTGGAGTGCATGTGTGAACATGTTGCGTGTGAGTGTTAATTCTTATTCCTCTCTGTGTGTTCGGGTGCGTGTTACAGCGTTTTTGATTCATTTGGTGAGATCCGGACCGTTGCTGGAGACCCGGATCCGATCCGGATATATGCTCGTTGTGGACCCGATACACAAGTAATTCGAAGACCGATCCATTAGATGATTCGTAGATCAGTACCAGTTCGTGCAGTGAAGACCAGACGGCGATTCGGTTCCGAAACTGCGTCATTCCATGTGAGTGTTTGCTTTGTCTCATTTGCTTATTTACCGTTATCTATGTGTATTATGTTTTACTTTTATCATATCATGTGACTATTTGATTTATTTTACCAGTGTGAATATCTGTATCACTCTATGAGTCATGAGCGAACATTCACTTTATTTATTTTGTTGATCAGAGTATTGGTTAGTGTCATTTCATGTGTCGGTAGATCTCCGGTATTGGCTTAGGCCTAGCATTGGATACCCTAGACTGTAATCTTGATTTGATATACTGATCAGTTGAACTACGTTATATTTGAGATTAAAGGACATATATTAGGCATAGTGTCTATTGGCAGTCGTCGGTGATTATCCCGACTAGAATCTCTATGGATATCGAGGAAGTGTTAGGTATGACATTGTTTTACCAATATACTGATTTGTTGATACTTGGACTGGCATTGATTTAGTTAGAATTGGAGCCTGACTGATAAACCTAGTATTCAGATTACTAGAAGTTACGGGGATATGCATGTTGACTGTAACACCTTTTATAGTTTTATTGTTCATCGTATACACGGTTACTGTTACTGTTACTGATATTGTTCACCATGTATACGATTACTAATTGATTATTACTGTACTGATATTGTTACCGTCTCGTAGCATCCCAGTAATTGAAATGGCATGAGGTATTGATTGTGACTGATGGCATTACCTAACTGACTGTACACTAGACACCTTTCACGGGACCTTGGCATATGATTGTATCACTATTACTTGACATCTAGTACTCCTGTACCCCCCTGTATCCATGTCCCATGCACTGTTGACCTGTTAATAGCACAGTCAAACCGGCGTCCGGCGGTTTGCCGCCTGGTGTCGGGATGACGAGGATGTATCCCACAATCGTACTAGCGTCTGGTGGATCCTGAATGGAACTAAGTGCCACACGGAACAAAGTGCCACATCATACACATGGTGGGGGCCACCTCTTGAATCTGTGGGGGCCACCTCTAGAATCCATTCCCCTCAGAGCAAAGTGCCACACGGAGCAAAGTGCCACACCACACACGTGGTGGGGGCCACCTCTTGAATCTGTGGGGGCCACCTCTTGAATCTGTAGGGCTGTCTACTGATTGTGCCACCTGGTGTTAGCGTGATATTACATTCTCAGTGCCTATTAGCATCCACACGCACTTGTATGTTGATAACACCTTGAATACATGTTATTTGGTTCTTTTTCCCTATTCGAACAATGATACCCGCATATCGGAGTTCGGATGAGTTCTACTGGATGTGCGGGCTCCAGGGTGAACTGTCGGATGTTGTGGGACGCCGGTGGGAAAGTGACAAGGATAACGTAGGACATCACTGATTGTTATTGAATGGCTTGACTGAACACATTGTATATACCTGAATGGTTACCCTGCCTTATGACATATGACTGTATACATGATTGTAACCAGGACCACATGATTGTAACCAGGACCAGACTTATGACCAGACTTGGATACCAACCTAGTGACATGTGATAGATTACACGCCTTGACATTGATTGCATATTTACAGTTGTGCCAGTTATCTCCTATCTGTATTCATGTGGTTATCATATGTGTTACTGTTCAGTTACTTATTTTGTTATTTAGTCTTTTCTATCTGCAGTTATTCTTATTATTATCTATGCACATTGTTCTTCTACACGAGCTTTTCCATTTTACACACACACTCACCATGGTCGCGTTCTGACGACCCTGGGTTTGCACGTCCAGCTATTGGACGATTGTTTCTAATGTGCAGGTGTTTGATGAGGCGGTACGCTTTGCGAGGAGCTTGGGTCCTCTTCCTTTGATTCTGGTACTTTTGCATTTTTCTGTTCCTGCTATTATTCCTTGATTCTTGTATATCACATTTAGCCTGTCATTCTATTCCTGTTATTTCGTGATTCTATCTTTTATCGCTTTCAGCTGCCATATCCTTGTCATTATCTATCTGTTATCATGTATATGTATTGTTGCAGTGATTCGATGATTATTATAGTTCTGATTATTGCTTGTTCAGGTTAATTTAGGCTTAGCGTATATACGTGGGGTATTTTCCTCGTGTATATACGTCGCCGACTCTCGTCGCGACCCCATTCCCACGTATTTTGGGAAGCGGGGCGTGACAGCGGTTCTCACGGATTTCTGTGAGAACTTTCACGTGGGTCGTCGGATCTGATAGATCAAATCAAATAAAACTAGATATCTATCAGATCCGACGGCCCACGTAAAAGTTCTCACATGAATTCGTGAGAACCGTTCTTAGGGGATCAACTCACTATATATATATATATATATATATATATATATATATATATATATATATATATATATATATATATATATATATATATATGGGGTTACTGTACCTCAGCCTGCAGGCTGAGAGAGTTTCTCAGCCGGCGGGACGTGGCTGAATATATGCCACACATCGGCCGCAGTGTGTTGGCGCCAAAAAAATCAAAAAAATCCCGCCTAAACAATCGTGAAACAAATTGACAAAAATACCCCTTTTTTAATTCTAAACTGGAATAAAGTCATGAACAAACAAAATTTCAGTTGAATATATCTACAGTTATAAAATTCGTAATTTTAATACATCGAAAAATATAATTAAAAAATTGGATCAATATAATGTAAAATAAGCAGAAGCATTGAAAATTTAAAAAATATGCCATGGTCGCAGACTTAATACAATATAACAACTGCGACACAGTCGCAGTCACTAGTCGCACTCATAGTATAACAAAACGTTTTTATGCGACCTAATACAATATAATTTCAATTTTATATGACAACTGCGATACAGTCGCAATCACTAGTCACAGTCATTGTATAACAAAACTTCTTTATATAACGTCTGCGACTCTAGTCGCATTCTATCGTACAACAATGCGACCTCCTTCAGTACTGCGACCAAAGTCGCAATCTTCTTTCCCATGCCTTATGTAAAAGATTTTTAATATACGACTAGGGTGGATTAGCCATGCGACCCTGAGATCAATTCGCGTATATCAAATCTTATAAAAATTACTATATTAATTACACTGAATTAAATGAAGTAATTAATATTCTTTCTACCGTGATACAACAACAGTCTAGAAAAAAGAGATGCACTAATGTTAATCTCGAGAAAGGAAAGATGTGCACCATACGTAATCTAAAGATATAGGCAAACAATTCTATAAAAAGTTAATTTCTACTTCAAGCATTAAACCTCTGGCAAAAAGAAACTCTTCGGATTCTCCCGCAATAAATCTTCAATTAAATATTTAATTTTTTTTACCACTTCCTACCATACTCAACCCTCACCTGTAACAATTATTATTACTATTCATGTTCTTCCACAATATTGACCTTTATATAATGCTTGTAACTAATATATTATCTCATACCTGAAAACTATATTTTTGCTCTTCTTTTTCGATTTGATTTCAAAAACTTCCAAAAAAAATTCATTCTTGAATCATGTCTTCCCCATCTTCTTCCTCTGAACACTTAGATTTCAACTTCAATCGTTCCCCCACCAGTCCTTTGTCTTCAGGATATTCTAGTGAATCTGATACCAGTCTGGACTTCACTCCTTTTGACTATCTCACTACATCAAATAATGTATTAACTAATCATCCTATTCATGATGATAATGAAGTTTTCATGTGGGTTAGTGAAGAAGACATTATTCCTCTGCCACTTGACGGAGACATGCTTGATGAAAGCATGTCCTCTGATGCTGTAGGCTCGCTTCCTAGCAACGGGTCAGACGAAGAGCTTGATAGAGACGATCCATTCTGGGAGTTCATCGGTGAAACAAAAAAACCTCAAAAACAGGAAGATGATGAGGAAATAAGTGATGAAGAGGAAGAGCAGAAGAATGAAGACGATGAATCTGCTTATGATGGTGATAATGACGAGGATTAGGATTTCCTGATCTTCTGATATTCAATTATATTTTGTCTTCTTTTAAAAGCTTTTAATTCTTTTTTTTGTAAGGTCTCTTTCTCACTATATTAACTTATAAGCTCTTTTAATTACATATCCAAACTGCGACTGCTGCTCTTAAACACTGCGACCATAGTCGCAGTCCTACTACGGATGCAATAATTAAAAATAATTCATACGTTATAGGCGGCTGAGACAAAAGATATGGTGAACTGCGACTATAGAATCAGTCCTTATTCAGACAACAGTCAAAAATAAAGAACAAAAAGAATATAAAATAATACGTAAACTGTGATTATACTATCGCTCTCGTTAAATACTACGACCATATTCGCGGTACTGCGATCATAGTCGCAGTCCATGGTCGCATAATATATGTAAAAATCAATTTAATTGTTCATAGGAGGATCGGACAAACATTCAGAAATTATACGAAGGACAGTATTTGATGACTAACGGTTGACAATTTATGGTCGCAGTTACTTAATCATTTATCAGTTCCCAATGCGACTATGGTCGCAATAATGTACTGTTTTGGAGTTCAAAGTAATTTAAAGTTATAGTGTATTAACTTTTAAACTGTTTTGGATAACTGAATAGTCACCTAGGAAGTATACAATTTTTCGGAAAAGGTAGAAAATAAGTTTGGGAGATATTCACGTGGTTGGAGAGCTTAAACCCCTTGGAATTCTGGGATTAAAAATATATAAAGGGTCATCAGCAAAGGATTAAAAACATACTAAATTATTTTTGTTCAAACTCGTTACTCTCACTGTTCGGAAAATAGATTCTAAAAATGTCTTCTCCACCGTCTTCACCGAAAAGAACCCAATCATCTAATGATGATTGGATGTATAATTCTGAAGATATGCCTCGCTACGGGTCAGAGGATGAGCTTGATACAGACGACCCGTTCTGGGAGTTCATTGATGAACCAAAATACAAACATGAAGAGGAAGAAAGCGAAGAGGAGATTGTCGCTGAAGAGGAGGAAGGGACGGAAAGCGATACGGAAGACGAAAGCAGTCATACTCTTGATGACGAATCTGATTACGATGGTGATGACGAGGATTAGAAGTTTAAAAATTGTATTTTGTTTTTTTTTAAATATATATGAATCTGTTTTCTAAGGTTAATTTTAAAATGAAGGTTGCAACTTTGATCGCAGTTGTTGGCCGAGTCTTAATAAAATACACTGCGACCTTGGTCGCAGTTGCTGGTCTTTAGTATTAATCAACAACAACACTGTGACCTTGATCGCTATGCGTGTTAATATAAAGGAAACACCTACCTAACGTACTGCGACCTAAGTCGCAGTCATTATACTGTGACCCTAGATTGCAGATGCTGGCCCTCTTTATCAATAACAACATATGCGTGTTAATATAAAGGAAACACCTACCTAACGTACTGCGACCTAAGTCGCAGTCATTGTACTGCGACCCTAGATTGCAGATGCTAGCCCTCTTTATCATTAACAACATTGCGACCTTGGTCGTAATTAACCACGTACACTGCGACCAAAGTCTCTGTCTACATTATATACACAAAAAAATAAACTATATAGGAGAACCTAGATCTGACAAAGAGAGGTAAGGAAATAGGGGGAAAAATAATTTATAATCAATAACCTAAATCATATAAAGAGCGGCAAAAAGAAAGGGGAAAAAAATAATAATAAACAAGTCTGACAACGTGCGCTCCAAAAATTTCCTTTTGGGCAAAAAAATAATAAACAATAAGGAAAGTTAAAGAAAAAGTAGCTTTTCATAAGGGGTATTTGGTAATTTAACTTCTTCTTATAAGCGGGCCGCAAGTTAGTGAGGTGACAAATTGAGCCACGTCACCGCAGGCTGAGAGAGTACTCTCGGCCCGCGGGCTGATATACATTTTTCCCATATATAATATATATATATATACACCCTATTCTATGCTATGTATGTATATACACTTCTGATAATTTATTATTGACGTATCCATTATGTATTTGTATCCTCAAAATTTTGGATTGTCACATCTGCATATTTAATTAAGTAAATATCATGGTGCGTCTAATTAATGAAATCTAGGCATGTTTTGGCTACTTCATTTAAATCGAATAAACTTCATCAGACTTGATTAAATATCATGATATACTTATTGGCTATTTAAATCAAGAAACATTTTATATTGGCTATTCAAATCTAGAAACATTTTTTATTTACTTATTTAACTAAAAAGTAGAAAACATGCTTGATCAAGTTGTGCCTTGCCTTTGTTTATTAAAATGATATCTAAACATATAGTTTAAAGAACATAAATAATTTAATTACTTGTAAGGAATGTCTGTAGAGCTCTCACATCATATAATATTTCATCAAAATCAAATCTAAACTTCACCAATTGTTCAAAAAACTTGATACCAAAAAGGGTCCAAATTGATTCTGCCACTGAGATTTCAAACCTTGCTCTAGAACACAATACAACATTCACTCTGACTTTACCAACTGGACTAACATGATGAATATGATAACTATTCATAGGAGGAAGGAGGGGAAAGATTTACTGTTGCATTTGACTCAAAATCAAATTTGAGTCATGTATAGATTGGGTTATTTTACGTCTCTTTTTATGTGAGTGGTAGATTGAATACGAGTGACGTTCTTTTAGTATTATAGTAGGGCTAGAATTTCATGAGAAAATGCTGTAAATGGAGTTCTGAGAACGGGTCGGATTGTCTAACGGGTTACCTTCCATTGTGAGAGATTAAGAAAAGATGAGAGTAAATTATGTAGAGAGATCAAAAAAGGAATGGTGAGAGAATCTTGTAATCTCTTTTAACTTATTATAGTGAAATATCTATAAGATATACCTCGGTGGATGTAGTCAAAGGAGCCAAACCACGTAGACATTGGTGTGCTTGGTATTGTAATTGTTTTAAATCTATAAAGGCATTCACTTTGTCATAACAAACTAATATTAGAGCTACGAAGACGGATCCATGAGCAAGTATGCAAGGTGATGGTCGTACAGTAATTGTGATCAGCAGCGACACGAGGAAGAAGATGAACAAAAAAGAAAATAGGGGTTGTAGATCTGATCAGTATGAGACTAGACCGTAGTGTTCAGTCAAGATGGAGTCATAAAGTATAGCAAGGTGGTTGAATGATTTTAAGTCAAGATGGAGATTTGTTGGATTTGACTCAAACTAAAATTTGAGTTCAAGTACAAAAAAATCATTTTGTCTCCTTTTATGCGAGTTCAAGATTAACTACGAGTCCAATTAAGTTCTTTTAGGATCTTAGTAGGGCTAGGACTTCATGGGAAAATTCAATAAATAGAGTCGTAACTTGTAACTTTTTGTTGACCCATGGGATATTTTAGGGGTTTGCCTCCTCTTTCAGTAGATTGAGAGAAGATGAGAGTAAACTGTGTACAGAAATGAGAGAAAGGATGGTGAAAGAATCTGTAATCCCTTTCTTTATTTTAGTTAAAATATCTAAGATATGCCTTCCGTGGATTCAGGCAAAGGAGCCGAACCATGTAAACATCAATGTGCTCTCTTCTGGTTTGTACAAGTATACTGTCTTCTGGTTTGTACTTGAGTAGGCTGAAAAAAGATATACAGCCTTGGCAAGAACGATATTCGGCAAAGGAGCGAAAAAGACACTATAAGACACAATACTAGTTCCGCACGGACCTCCTGCTAATATCCATAAGGACTTGGCATAGTTTTTGTTTTGAATCTATACATGCTTTCGCTATGTCATGAAATTTATCATGTCCATGTAACCCAAAGTCAAATGCATAGTTTCTTCAGTTGATCATCCCAGATGGTGTTGACTCGGAGGGAAGAACTTGTCTGCACCATTTAAGACTCCCACAAGAAGTGTGTCATTAATAAACCATGATCTCCAACAGAATAGGTCACAGAAAATTATCATATCTCAAGTAATATCCCTTAGTTACATCGTGGGAGTCATAAATATGTAAGCCCTCTTTAAACCAATAAAACTTTTGTTGCTCTTAATTGATCACACCTCTAGCATAAGAACCCGACCTTTTTTCTGGTCTTCAAGATGTAGTTAGAAAATAAACTCTATCCAAATGCATGTTTTTAGTGGTAGATTAAATAAAATATGGACTAGTTGAGAATTATAAAGACAACATGAGGGTGATCTATCTGCTTTCAGGAAAGAATATAAATAGTTATATTTCCATTCTTTATGAAACTTCATCATCAAAGTTTTGATTCTTTTCACTCTTTAGGGAATATTTCTAGTGTGCAGCTCTGATGGTTGGTCTTTGAGCTTTATAATACTAATACAATGAACTTGCTAGAAAAAACTTTCAAAACCTTTAGAAGGCTGACATTGTATATTGCCCACACAAAGTCCCCGAGAAGGAATTCATCATGATCTCAAGGTGAACAGACCCTGTGCTCTGTTATCAGGCTTTCAATGACTTTCATAGCTATCCTCCTTGATATGGATGAACAACAAATGATGTAATCTGACGCTGAACTTGATACTTAAATGAACCAAGTTCTTTTTCAAATCAAACTTTAGGATAATTGATAGCAATACACAGGGGCGGCTCAATCTCTAGAGAGGCCTTAGGCGAAAGTTTCAAATGAGGCCCTTTTAATACATATTTTTAAAAATTAAATAATATTAAATAATATCTTATTTAATCAATATTCTATTGGAAAATAATTCTTCTAGTTTTTTGAGATGTAAAATTTTTAATCAAGCTTTTGTTTTCAAGTTTTGCTAATATATCATTTTCTGTAGATAATATGGGTAGTCCATTTAATCTTTCATGTGACATAGTTAAACTTAGGTATGATTTTATCAATTTTAATTTTGAAAAATTTCATTCTACAGAAGCAACTATTACAAGGACCATGAAGTCCACGGAAAAAAAAACCAAAATATAGAGAGAAGGCAAATATCAAGCAAGGAGGTTGCATTTTCAACACAAATTTGTCCACTGGCTACAAGGGACATGCATGCATTACAAGAAGTACATAAATATTCACATCCATGATTGCATGCTAGTAAGAAAATTTGCATGTTTTGTTTACTGAATAATTTCAAGAGAAAGATAAACAGTAACTTAAGCTTGTTAGTCATAAAAAAAAATTCTGGTCATATCGACAAACCTAATTTTCAGCCACAAGTACGGATGTTCTAATATTATCGAGCAGCATGACTTGCTCAGTGACCGGTCCTGCAACAATCACACAGTTACCTCACCAAATTTAAAAACTAAACAAAAAAGTAAAGTTTGCAAAAGAAAGCCGACGTTGATCATTTGAAACCAAAAAACATTAACATATTGAATGCTTTTAAGACAAGCTGCATAGCTTAGTTAATTAGGATTTCAAGTATAAGCGTGTTTGGTTGCAAGGAAGTGGGCGGAAGTAAGGAAATGGGGAAGTATAATTGCTCACTTCCCTATCTATTTAAACACTGGAAAAGAAAAATAAGAAAATCCCTTTTCTCTTTTCTCTTTTACACAACTATTTTCTCATTTCCAGAATGCTACAGTTAACTTTGTGGTCATAGAAATCTCATTTGTAATAAGTTGTAGCACAAAACAGTTAATTTTTTGATCATGTAAATCTCACTTGCATTCTAATTATAGTCTATTTTTATTTTTCTTAATTAATTTTTATTTTAATATTATTTTGCGGTCAACTTTGTGGTTAACTTTTTCACTTCCACTTTCACATTACCATTCAAACACTGAAAAAGACATAACATTTTTCAAACCACACTTCCTAATAACATCCAAACACCGGAAAACTTACTAACAAATTCCCAAGTTTCAAAAGGAACCATTACCACTTCTTCACTTTTTCACTTCCTCACTTCCACCCTTAACGAAACAGGTATCAAGTCAAGCAACAATGTTGTATAGTCCCAACATTAATAGTTAAGGTCAAAATGAATCTAGTCATGCCTAACAGAAATGTTACAGATTAATGTTCTCAACCCTGCACCTCAAACGTATTAATACTATTCAAGGAATACATAGTTCAAAATTGAACCCATGTTACTGTATTTCCCTAATGTTTTTGTCAGGAATTCCTTGCGATATCAATTTTGAGCAAACAAGTCACAGTCAATTGTGCAAGTTCTTGTGTTCTATTTCTTATATGTCTTAGACTAATTCAATCTTATTTACAGAATTAACAGTGATAGTGATCCTCATAGTGAAAAGGAACCGAAGTATTTCATTTATGCACCAGATGCCTAAAGAAGCCTTTCAACAGTATTTGACATCATCAGAAAATATCACAGGTAAGAATGAGTTGTGAACGGCATACCTAGCAAAGCCTTGCCAAGTTCATTCAGTCCTGAAATTGCCCTTAAAAGCAGCGTGTTCTGTATATCAAACAAATCAAGAACAGAAACAAAAAATGAGATAAACCAAACTGAAAATTCATCACTATAAAAGACTTTCCCCATGAAAATGGGGCATACAAAGTTTCAAAAGTTCAGATGCAGAGGTTGCATGACTGGAATCAACTACAGTCGACCAATCAAACATAACAATAGATTCAAACTGATATCTGATATCATACTGATGTCTGATATCATACAAGAAACAGATATTCAACTAGGAATTTGAACAAACAAGTGATGGGCACAAACTCAAAGCACCTGTTTGTCGAGAGGGTGCCTGAAATCGTTGGCATCAAGATCCCGAAGGACGACGGGCACAGCCCGGCAGACCGCAACCGGCGCTCCACCACTCCCCCTCTCCTTCTTTGCCTACTGCTTCTCAAAGCAAAAGGATGACCCAGCTGAGCTTGGGCCCCGCTTGCGACGCCCGATTTGTGCAACAGAGAGAAGGGCTTGAGCCCAACGCCATAGCAAGGAAGAAGAGAGGAGGCCATGAGAGAGAGAGAGAGAGTTATAATTAAGTAGTTAAGGGAAGTGGAAGAGACTCTTTTCTCGTTTCAGTTAAATCACTAATATGAAAAATGGAGGGAAAAAAATGAAAAAGCGTGGACGACGTGATTCGAACCTGCACGGGCAAATCCAAAAATATTTCCAGTTATATCCGATAACTACTTCAGCATGCGCAAGCAAATGTTAATGCATTTTAATATTTTATTTTAAGTTTAGTTAGATACTCATTAAAACTATTATTTTGAGGCCCCCACTATATTTGGGGCCCTAAGCGTCCGCCTCATCCGCCTAATGGTTGAGCCGGCCCTGGCAATACAAAAAGGTTAGGGCTACCTAGCCTCAACTGACCTTAAGGTTTTTATGGTAGGGCCCTAACTTTCTAGTGATTTCCCTGATAGCAACTTGACTCCTACTAAAAGAGGAGTTTCTGTCAAGTTAAAAGCATGATCATAAATAACATGGTTCACTCTTTATGAAGCTTACTCAAATTTGAGTCATTCTCCATATACATCCCAATTAGATAGTAAAAGGGTTAGGAGATGACAATGAGAAAGAGTAGGGCTTTCAGAAAAACAAGAGAGTGACATATCCAGCACGACCAATGAAAAGTAAACAGACATCGACTCCACAGGTTCTTCACCTACTCCAAGGTCAAAGGAACAAGTAAACCATATAAAAGCATTTTCTTCAACCAATAGATAAAGGTTTTCATCTCTTTGGCACGGAACTTGAATGCTAAAGGTTCATACCTTCTCATGTCTTCATAGGATGTGACACACCTTAAGTTTTCAAGTTCAGACAACTGAAGTTTTCCTACGCATATCTGTTTTCAGGGGAGCCGTGTGCATGGATGTTGTTTGCTCAGCAATCAGCAACCGTCACCAATTATACATAATGCATGTGATAACAACAAGTTGGTTAGACATAGCATGGTCTGGCTGGATATATCAGATTGATGCAGTTTAACTGAGACAAGAAGAATCAAGGTTGGAACAAGTTAGGGTGGTGGCTCACACAACATTAAAAAGAGGCTAAAGTCTTAGAACCTACAAAACTATAGCCTCTAGGAAACCATTTGTCTAGAACAAAATAAATTTAAAAAAAATCAAGAGAACTACCAATGAGAAAGCAGTGATGCCTTCAGACAGTAAAAGAACCAACAGCAACAAGGAAAAAACATGGTGTAATTCATAAATTCATTCCACCCAGAAGCCACATATAGTGTAAAGGAAGCTTATCAAATATGGACTATGGAAAAAGCTAAATACTCATCCATAAATATCTGCATGATGCAAAAACTTTGACATGTAAGTAAACGTATTGATTCTTTGATGTCAATCAGTGTGTTTCATGGTCAAGCAAAGAGGCACGTGACATAGTCACATAAATCAACAAGCTTTAAGGAGATGATCACAGATCAGAAACATGCGTGTGTGCCAGCTACATTGACACTTCAACCTACAGTTCACTAGAAAGGGCATGACGAGAACTTCTATCAACAACAATAAAATAGCAGCTAAAAGAATTCTGCTAGTTCATTCCTAGTCTAGTTGATTCTCAAAACAGTTAATTAAGGGTTTAAGATGAAGAAAAAAATAATCCATTCTTCAGACACAAGTTCAATAGTATCCACTTTACCTCACGCGGCATGGGATAGGGACCTCCTCCAAGGAATTGAGTGGAAGTGAGGAAGTGGGAAGTGTCTTTTCTCATTTTCATTGTTCATCCAAACACCGGAAAAGAAAAATGGAAAAAGTTCTTTTCCTTATCTCTTTTCTCCTTTACACAACGTTTTCCTCACTTCCAGGGTGCTACAGTTAATTTTGTGGTCATGTAAATCTCATTTGTAATAAGTTGTAACGCAAAACAGTTAATTTTTTGCTCATGTAAATCTCACTTGCATTCTAATTACAGTATAATTTTATTTTTCTTAATTAATTTTTAATTTAATATTATTTTGCGGTCAACTTTGTAGTCAACTTTTTCACTTTCACTTCCACATTACCATCCAAACACCGAAAAAGACATAACATTTTTCAAACCACACTTCCCAAGTTCCAAAGGGAACTATTATCACTTCCTCACTTCTTCACTTCCTCACTTCCACCCTTAACCAAACAGGCCCCAACATGAATGCCTAGTCCACCCAACAGTGAAGCCATGTCTCTGTATCTCAGTTCGATCTTTTCGAGCTCCTTCCGTACTTCAGCTCAAAGTTGTTCTTTCAAATTTATAGTTTCCTCATCCTATGACAGCATAAACTTGTTAACTTACAAGACAAGAAGAAGAATTGATATCATATTACATATGACAGATAAAAGAAAAGAAAAATGTTTAAAAATATTGTAATCTTATGATTGCATAAAAGTTGAGCATCTGCACCTTCTTTTGTGATTCTCGAATTTCCTCCAGCCGCTGTTTTTGTCTTCTTTCCATGTCAAGAATACGCAAAGTTTCAGCCTTTCTTTTCCTTTTCATTTTTTGTATTTCTTCTGCCTGAAAGAGAGACAAAAGGTCAGCGGATAGTCATTGATGGCTACAAACAGAAAAGGAAGGGGCCCAGAAAAGAGTCACCGAGAACATGGTGATACCAACAAGAACTAGTAGTATTTCTGAAAACCACATCATAGGTAATGGCAAATTTGTGTGTGCGCGCTATCCAATCACAACAACCAAACAATAGAGAATCCCAAGATCTCAAGCACAAAGAACAACCCAACAATCACACGAAGAACGCACAAATCACAAAAACAAGATTTAACGAGGTTCGGCCTCAATGCCTACGTCCTCGGGGCAATCAATGGAGAGATTTATATTTAGGAAGATGATTACCATAACTCTTCTTCTCTTTGAATGCAAGAGAACTCTCAGCTAATACAATTTTCGCAGAGTTCTTCCAGATGATTCTTAACCCTAGAAATAACATTAGACTTAAATACACAAATCAGCGGATTAGCAGATTTCACCCAAAACCCGACTGTCGGTCGACCGACCCCTCTTCCGGTCGACCCGGCGGTCGACCCAAGAAACCCGAGAGTTGGGTTGTTTACAGTCAGTCCATTCCGGTCGACCGGGCCGGTCGACCGCCCAAAACTCTGTGCATGCTGTGCACGTCGGTCGACCGGCGACCGACCCTTCTGACTTCTTCTTCTGCTGTTATTTCCTGCCGCTGTCCCTTTGCCTTTCATCGTCGACTTCCTTGGCGATCTTCAACGGCACTTGGCGATCTTCTTCAGCACTTGGCATGGCATCACCTCCTTTAATATCCTCTCTCCTCCAACAATTCTCCACCTCGGCGAAGATTTCCAAATCTGAGCCGAACTCTAACGAACCCCAGTCCATCACCTGGCGAAATCGACACACGATCTCGGCTTGCGCGCACCGGTCGAAATCGACACACGATCTCGGCGAAATCGACACACGATCTAGGCTTGGAATCTTTGGATCATCTATTCCTGGAAAACATCGCACATGCCTTCCCTGCACTTCACCTTAGGAGAATTTTCATACCTGCCGATCACTAACCGTGGCTCCCTCTCTGCAACTTCACGACCTCACAAAGACTTCCTTATGAGCCAACACTGACTCTCCACTGACCAGCTCTATCTAGTCTACCTGTCTTCCTGACGGTCCAACCAAGTCTGCGTAGAACACACCAAACATCATCGGCTTCAACTGGATGCACACCACTCCTTATGCAAGCTCAACATCTTCTAACCGGAAGATAAACCTGTTCATCGAGATCACACCATCTCACCACTACGTGAGATCCAACTGGCCACACCACTTCACCTCTACATGAAGTATCTTCACCTCTACGTGAAGTCTCTCCATCTCTACTTGAAGCTTCAATATGCCACAACTCTTCACCTCTACGTGAAGATCCAAAATAACATCTCGAGAACCCAAATAGCTTCATAAGAGTTGCATCACCAACTGGCTGCGCCTTTACGGCTGCCTACGTACCTTTGCCCAAAAGGATCAAGCCAACCGTAGTTCATTAAAATGAGCTTTAACAAGCTCAAACAATGGTACCTCTATTTGCAGCAGCGAACCTGTCTGACCGAGTCATATGAACCTCTTCCCGACCATCATGGACGACAACGGCCTTCAACTTCAGCTTGTCAAGATCACAAGCTTGAGATCCATGCTTCTTTAACCACAAACGTGGTTTCACCTTAGTTCCAATGGCTGCAAATAACTCGACATCCTCAACAATGTCGTCAATCTGTTCAGCGTCACCCTTTGTATCTTGAACTCCTCCCGGTGTCACCTCCGATGAAGTCTCCTCTGATGCCGAACCAACTGGAGATGATGGAGTAGCATCAACCTCCACCCGCTGTAATCCTTCCTTGGTCTCCGTCCTCTCCACCTGCTGAGAGACAGTGGACTTCAACACTGAAGTCTCTCCAAATGTGACATGCCTGCTCATCACGATCTTCTTGTCTTCGGGGTCCCACACACCCAAGTAGACAAACCTCTTTGCCCGCGGATTCACCTTGCCACTCTTGGCACTGAAGTAGGCTGGACTTCCAAACTCCCGCAGCACACCATGACCTTGAGCAGATTTCCCAGACCAAATTTCCAGTGGAGCTCTACCTCTAATTGCAGTCGATCTGTTCATGAGATGGCTAGCATACTCAGTCGCCTCAGCCCAAAATGACCTGTCTAATCCTGCATTAGACAACAGCCTCCGAACCTTCTCCAGCAAGGAACGGATTACATCTTTAGCCAACCCATCTGTACCTGTTGTGAAGTGAGTTGCAATCCCTGTGTTCTGGCCAAATTGTATGAACTGGTACATGTCCTTTCCAACATTACCAATATGAAGCTCCTTTATCTTCCTACCTATCTGCCTCTCCATTCTTCCTCTCCACTTCATCAACACATTTAGGGCTTCTCCCCTTTGTCTCATCGGATATATCCAAACCTGTCTAGATGAACCATCAATAAACGAGACAAAGTACCTGTGACCTCTAAGTGATGCCATCTTAGCAGGTCCCCATACGCTCATGTGAACATAATCAAGAAGACCTTCATTGCGGTGAGTACTGGTGCTGAATCTCACCTTCTTCTTATCCAGAACGCTGTGTCCACCTTCCAAATTGCAGGTAGCAGCACCTTCCATGGATTCCTTCTTTGCAGGAGCTTGCAAAGACCTTCCATCTTCGTGTCTGTCCTTTCCCTGCCAGTCCTCCGGGCCACCTTTATCTGAAGAACTCGAAGTCTCCACCTGATCTGTCATCATACTACCCTTCAAGTAGTAAAGATTTCCTCGGCGGACGCCCTTCATCACCATCATTGAGCCTCTGATCATCTTGAGAATACCATCTCGAACAGATATCACCATGCCCGATGCTTCCAAAATGCCAACTGAAATAAGATTCCTCTTGAGTTGAGGTACATACCTCACCTCCTTCAGCTCTCGAACTATCCCATCATCCGTCTTGATGCGGACTGTACCCATCCCTTCTATATTACACGGATGGTCATTCCCCATGACCGTGTAACATCCATCCAGCTTCTCAAAGCTAGAAAACCAGGCCCTATTCGGGCATACATGATAGGTGGCTCCGCTATCCAAAATCCACTCAGCCCTATCTTAGTTACAAGCAGTAGGGGTAGTAACTGAGAGAGAGAACACCGATGAGTCATCATCCGATCCATCCGCCTTTGCGAGATTCGCCTCGATCTTTGACTCCACCTTCTTATCTTTGGCCTTAGGGCATTCTGCTTTCCAGTGTCCTAGTTCCTTGCACAAGGCACACTGATTTCTCTTCAGATTTCTGAAACCCGGCCTGGATTTCGATCTTCCTCTAATCTCCTTTCTCTTCCTTGATGAACCTCTGCCTCTTACTTCCAATGCCTCCGCCGATGACCCTGACTGAGAAGGATGCCTCTCCTTCTTCCTTGTCTCATAACTCATCAGTGCAGATGACACCTCATCATAATCCAAGCTCTGCCTTCCATTAATGAAGGTCAGTGTGAATGTCTCGTACTCCTCTGCAGGAAGTGAATTCAGAAAGATGACCGCCTTATCTTCCTCATCTACCGTGACATCCACATTTAGCAGATCTGTAAGAAGCTTCGTATATCGGTTGATGTGCTCATTTACTGTGCTCCCCTTCTTCATCCAAAACTGATACAGCTTACTCTTAAGCTGCAACCTGGACTCTACACTCTTCGTCATGTACTTCTTTTCAAGGGTTTCCCACAGTTTCTTCGCTGACGTCTCATGTTGCACAAGGTATTTTATGTCTTGTCACAAGCATGAACGTATCAAGCCACATGCCGACCTGTTCATCTTCGCCCAGTCTTCATCAGTGGTAGTGTTCTTCTTCTTCGCCAATAGGAGAGTGTCTTCGAGGTTTGATGCATTCAACGCATCCATAACCTCGCATCTCCACATGCCAAAATTGTTAGTCCCATTAAACTTAACAACTTCAATCCTTGGGTGATTGTTCATTGCCTTAACAGATGCAGTTTCTTCTGCCATTGAGATTTTCCTGATTCTCTATCTATGCGGAAGATCAACTACCTTGAAATAGATCTATACACAGATAAAAATATGATTTTTACCTGTCCCTCGAAACCCTAGATCGAGTTTCTAACCAGATCTACTCTACCACGGATTCAACGAACCCTCCTTGAGTCCTTCTGAGATTGACACACGATCTCCTCGAACACCCAATAGCTCAGATCTGAGATCGACACACGATCTCCACCGGATCCGATCTCGAGCCCTTCGAATCCTCAGAAATCCCAAGTACAACCCGGAAGCTCTGATACCACTTGTTGTGCGCGCTATCCAATCACAACAACCAAACAATAGAGAATCCCAAGATCTCAAGCACAAAGAACAACCCAACAATCACACGAAGAACGCACAAATCACAAAGACAAGATTTAACGAGGTTCGGTCTCAATGCCTACGTCCTCGGGGCAATCAATGGAGAGATTAATATTTAGGAAGATGATTACAATAGCTCTTCTTCTCTTTGAATGCAAGAGAACTCTCAGCTAATACAATTTTCGCAGAGTTCTTCCAGATGATTCTTAACCCTAGAAGTAACATTAGGCTTAAATACCCAAATCAGCGGATCAGCAGATTTCACCCAAAACCCGACTGTCGGTCGACCGGGACGGTCGACCGACCCCTCTTTCGGTCGACCCGGCGGTCGACCCAAGAAACCCGAGAGTTGGGTTGTTTACAGTCAGTCCATTCCGGTAGACCGGGCCGGTCGACCGCCCAAAACTCTGTGCATGCTGTGCACGTCGGTCGACCGGCCCGGTCGACCGACCCTCCTGACTTCTTCTTCTGCTGCTATTTCCTGCCGCTGTCCCTTTGCCTTTCATCGTCGACTTCCTTGGCGATCTTTGACGGCACTTGGCAATCTTCTTCAACACTTGGCATGACATCACCTCCTTTAATATCCTCTCTCCTCCAACAAAATTTTAGAGAGTACACTAGCACAATGAAAAATTGGGATAAAGTCTTTGTTGCTGTTGCTGTTGCTGTTGTAGTGCAGCCACTAAAGTACAACTTATGATATTTGAGATGTGTACTCACTGTGAATTTTAGAACTTAAAACAGATAAACAAAATATTCATTGTCTGAGCTGTACCGGCACATATTTAAAAATAGACACCAGCCAACTTATGAAAGAGATTCCTACTTGAACAAGTGAAAATTGGAGAAATTATTAAACAGATAATTAACATTTAGGACAATGTTGAGGAACAAGGATCTTACAATCCACGATCGTATCCAAAGATCCAGGTAGAACAGTGCTTCTTTGATCTGATCCAATCATATGACCAGAATCCATTTGGATCCTACAGCCAAAATTGGAACATTGTAATACATATGATGGATGTTGTGACCTGAATGATAATCGATACAAATTTAATGACAAATATCCACCATCACCAAAGAAAGGCTGTTTTTGCATTTGACGAGAAATTTGTCTATTTTAAGCCTTGGTATTATTGATATATAATAGCTTTACAAACTATAGGTCCCCATGACATAATGCTGTAATGTATAATTAGAATTTTCAAGAAACTCCAAAGTTGTAAGGTGTTATGCAAGGATAACAGGTCAGCATATTGTTATTAAATTATAATCAATTCATTTAATTGAAAATTTCTTAAAATTCCAAAGAAAGTGTTCTGAGGTGAACCAGGTCAGCAATTTTTATTTACATTACAGTCAATTCATTTAACTAGAATTTTCAAGAAACTCCAAAGTTGAAAGGTGTTATGCAAGTAGAACAGGTCTGCATGTTATTATTTAAATTATAGTCAATTCATTTAGTTGGAATTTTCATGAAATTCCAAAATCGTAAACTGTTATGTGAGGAGAACCATGTCAACAATTTTTTTTACATTTTAGTCAATTCATTTAACTAGAATTTTCAAGAAATTCCAAAAGTTCTAAAGCATTTATGAAGGAAAACTAGGAACTTCAATATCAATACGTCTCTTAAACACATCAATATATCTCCTACAAGATCAACATATAAAATATATAAATATATCTCTTTACAAAAGTGTGAGATATAAACAAGGTACCAGTGTGCGCTAGTGGTAACAAAAAGACTCAGTGGTAACTATCCATAAATAAAGCTCTATATTAAACATATGACGATAATGTTTACGAGCCCTCTCCAAAAGATAACTTGATCTCTGATAGGATGTGCCAGTCTTGTCCAATGCTATTCTACACATTAGTGCATAAAGATAACAAGTCAAAGATAGGTGAGAACCCAAATCCTTTATCTCAATCCAACATTAACCTGTCCTAAGAGAAAAGTATGCAAGACCCTGACCCAATATTACAGGCCATTCCATACTATTTTATGCTCAGAATATTTCTGCCAAATAAATCTTATATCTAACCATGTACAGAAACGGATCCTACACTAAGCACTTCTGCACATTTTGTGCTGAACTGTCTCATCAGTGCCACAAACAAATAGATTCCACAAACTAATCCGACCAAAATCTTTGTAATATGGAGAATATTCCCCCCCAACAATGTATTATGAATGTTTAAGTTTTGGGTTTCGCTACACACACAGAAAGAAGACACACAAAACCCACATATCAGACATGAGATTTTATTAATAGATATTTGTTAGAAATATAAACGATAAGCTCTATAAGATACAAATGAACACCACTTAAAAATTCAAATGAAAAAAAAAAAAAAAATGACTAAAAGATAACCTGCATGTACGTGAATAATAAAAATTGCACTCCATATTAGTATAATAATTTGTCATGTTGCATCTCAAGGAGAGAAATCCTGGAGCTCATCTACAATGATTGTCAAGATTGACTTGTTACACATTGCATTACATAGCTCAACTCAATCACCATGCATACACATCCTAGGCGCCAACTTATTCTGCTTACTTAATGATGCTCCGGTATTTGTAACCCTCATTTGACTTGATATAACGTATATAACCCAAGTTGATTGAAATCGACCTTATCAGACCGTGTTGCTGTTCATTATCGCAGCCTCAACCTTGTCACTTGTGATGGAAAACAAAATGCCGCTCGGACTAGAGTTTTAATTTGATGTCCATCCTTTTTCTTCTTTAAGAAAAAGCTTAAATGGAAATATTTCCAAACTTGAAGTTCAAGAAAATACTCGCAGAACAACTATGTTAACTCTGGTCAAAATACAAAGGCAAAAATTTTATAGTTCCAATATGTTTGAATTCTATTAAGGATTTTGTTCGTCCAAACTTATGACTGATTCTTATCTTCCTCATTACCACTGCTGCCTTCACTTTGTGAAAAACATTGTCTCCAATTCCAATTCATTAAGAGAGATGTCTACCTTCTCAAGCATCCCATAGTATTAAATGAGTAAAATGCATTTCTTTAGCCCACATCCACTTAGCATCTTGCATAAATCATGGGACTCTTCATTGACAAGAGAGAAGGTTTGTATTTACAAATGGAACACTGTGCATTGTGGTTTTTATCTTGTTCCTTCTCATTAAGTGAATTAAGAACATGTTGAAATTCATCTCATGCAGTGTTATAAAAAAAGGTTTAAGCGGCAGATCAATCGGCCGCTTAAACGTTTTTAGCCTTAAACCGAATAGAACTTGAAGAAAGCGGTTGAATTACTCGGCCAGGCGATTAATTCGCTTAAGTGACGATTAAGCATCTAATTGGTGATTAATTAGCGCCCGTTTAAACGTTATTCAATCATTTTCTAAATGGGTTCGAACTTCAAACCCATTAAGCTAATGAATTAAACCCGATCCAATAATTGGGAATATAATTTTTTGCGTATTGGAGAATTCGGGCTCACGAGCCCTAAATTTATCCGCATCCTCGATCCTCCTACAGCGGTGACGAAGCTCCTGAATTTCACGAAGAAACTCTCGATGCTCACGGCGACGAAACGATGAAGCTCCCGAAGCCCTAATTTTATCTGAAACTCTCGAATCTCACAGCGACGACGATCCTCCTAGGGAATTAGGGCTCCCGAAGCTTGACGACGACGAAGAAGTTCACAAAGCGTTGATCCTCCTTTGGCGACCTCCCCCTTCGACGACAACCTCCCCTTGCGGTTGATCCTCCCACTATGACCTCCCTCTGTGCCGACAAAGACCCCCCCAGCAATCAGCTCTTTGTTCAGCAACAAAGCGTCGATAGCGACGTCCACTTGCATCGATGCGACCTCCCCCTGGCCAGCTCTCTCCACCTCGCGTGCACGAATTTTGCCCAGGTTCTTGCCAATGGTCTTCATTTCTTTTAATAAGCCGAGAAGTGCCTTAAGCGTGAGAAGGATAGAGTTGCACATTATTTGCAATTCTAACAGTGAACCAAAGTTGTTGGAAGTATATTGCTTTTTGAAAGAAATACATATAATTGTTCAGTTAAAAAGTATTTTTTTTAACTATAGTTGTTAGAGGCGGAGGTACATTAATATACTTTGAACTGATTAACATTATTACTTTTTAAATTCTTAGTACCAGCAATTTAATTTTAAAGTTATGTTTGCTATATCTTTTATGCTTTTTTTTTAGAGTCTATAGAATTCATATTTGCATGTTTTAAGTATTATAATATTATTATTTATTAAAATAATAATAAAATATTAATCACCGTTTAAACCGTTTAAGCATTATGCGCTCCCGGATCGCGCTCGTACTGAGACCGCTTTTTAGAACGTTGATCTCGTGTCATGTGAAGAAAAAAGGTTGCCCAGGTTGCTCAAAGACCAAAAATTTTGAAGTGTTAGGCAAAAGGTCAATGTACCATTGCCAAAACCTTGAACTCATATTAAATTAATCTGCCAAAAAAACCCATGCTTTAAAACCTCACCTATAATCGCCAAAAACTTGGAAGCTCACTGTTCGCTACTAGTCTCCTCTCAACTACATTTGAGATCACATATTTAGGCATTTGCATCTTTCTTTGAGAATACTGGCGTACAGTGGAAAAAGGCTTGTACCCACACCACATTACTTACCCTAAATATACCTTAGGAAGGAACATGAAATTTGAAAAAAGAAATGTTATAAATCTAGTTATAGATGAGAACAAATAGTAAATTAACAATATGAATAACCATAATTCAACTGATATTCAAGAAAATGAGGTGACAATACCATCTTTGTTCCACCTAAAGCATTGTGAAACATCAAGAAGAAGAGATAACACATTATTTTCCCACTACTCATAAGTCAGAAAATCTAAGAAGTCATGCACTTGGTAAGAGTGTATGAGGGAATCAGTGTTCACAGTATGTAGCATCTATTGATTGGCTCTCGAATGATAGAATATATCCAATCCTACCCCACCATCAAAGATCTTCTCGCTCACAATCCTTGACTTCTCAACATCATCATCACAATAGGATTTCATACTTGTTAAAAATTTTCTCCCTAATCCCATGCCCTTTGCATAAGTCTCAACGCTATGGTGGGAAGCAAGCAAGCCTCAGGTTTGAAAGCACTTGACATTATTCAATGCATTGTATATAATCTCACACAATGCTGAACCTATGGATGAAGTATCAATCACCAATTACATCCATGATCTGACAACACTTTTCACCAGTATCTTTTAGCTTCTTCCACAGATTATTTGAAGAACAAATGTTTCCCAGCAAGAAGAACGCTATGGAAAAACCCAAAATCCAAAGAATGTGAGGATATTGGTCATAAACAATATTTCATAGCTTTGAGAAACACTGGCTGCGTTTCAATTTCTTTGAAGAACAAATGTTGGCAGCAAGATCAAGGCTATGGAGAAAATCCGATATACAAAAGATGTGAGGATATTGACCATAAACAATATTTCATGGTATTGAGAACATTGGCTCAGTTTCAGTAACTGCCAAAGAGATTATGAGACGCCGGGTATGCGTGTGGGTTGGGGGCGCATAAAAACATATATAAACACAAAGCAATCAGCACATGTAAACAAACCCACATCAGTTTGTTGGGAATTCAGGGGGAACGCCCCCACGACCGGATCGACTGGGGCGGCGCAGCAGAAAAAAACCCCAAGATCTACTAAGGCAACTTGAAGAAGAGAAGAAGATATTCCTAAATAGATAGAAAGCCAACAAATAATATGACGTGGTTCTACCTATCAATCAAACAGATCGTGTGTACGTCCACGAAAGAAAGGGAAAAAACTTATTAAAACTTTGGGGGAGTACAATAAGAATTACTTACACCTCACGCTAAAAAGATTACAAGCCATTGATGGCCGTCAAGAACAGCGAACTCTTGTGGTTAAGCTTCTCTCACGAATCTTTCGCCTAAATGAATTACACCTTAGGAATTACAAATTCATAAGATTCTCTTAGAATACATTGAAGGCCACCCCTAAGGGGTTATTTATAGACCATAGAACTATACCTAGTCCTAAACAAACTCCATCAATCAGAATAGAGGAAACTTGAATCCAATTCGAACTCAAAACAGATTGAGAAAAGAAAAATGCCGGATCCGATATTAATTGACTACCTTCTTCACGTCATAATCCTAACAATCTCCCCCATTGACTTGAATACGTCCAAGTCCGAGAAAAGAAACCATGTTCCATGTGCTCGCATCCACGCACAATTGAACAAACTTAACTTCATCTCCATCTCACTCTCTCTTCTCCATAACCCCTTCATGGGGTTCACAACTTGATCTACACAAGATTTATGAGAATTTGCTCCACAAGTAACGATCTAGACTATCTTGTCGTGCGCCAGTCCCAATCTCTCTTCAGGGTACAACTGAACATCCGAGTTCGAATTCATCGTAGTCTTTGACTGTTCCACAAGCACCATTTTCGAAGCCGAGAATATCTGCAATCCACCAACTATAACTTTCGAATTTTGCAACATAATACATTGCCGACACGTTCGGCCTGAAACTTCACATGGGCCCCTTTGAAAACTTTCATAAGATCACCTTCAGAACTGAAACTGAGCTCTTGCCCTTGTAGGGCTCCAAGAGAGATGAGATTGTACCTTGATTCGGGAACATGACGAACGCCTTGAAGAATAGTGACGCATCCCTCATGAGATCGAAACTGGATTGTTCCTTCGCAAATCACCTTGCTTGTAGCAAAATTTCCCATGAAGACTTCTCCTCCTTGAATCAAAGTGTATAAAGAGAACATCTTCCTATTGAAACTGATATGCTGTGAACATCCAGAATCTATGACCCACCTATCTTTTTTACCAACTGATATGTCTATTACAGATAGAACATCGTATTGTTCTTCATCTCCCCCAACCAGTTCAGTGATATTAGCATCTTGTTGTTCTTCTTTCGAACCCAACACTCAGTCTAATGCGCCCCTTTTTGTGACAATAATTGCACGTCAAATTCTTATGTTTTGAGTTACCCGTGAAACTTTCATTATTACTCCTCTCTTGAATAATGAACTTGTCTGGAATCACCATGGTGAGACTCACCCGTCAACTGAGTTTTGTCCTTATTGAGCAGATGCTCCTTGACCTCATTGACCTTGATTGTTGCCTTCTCTTATATGAAAATTTTAAAGAACACACTAATAGAAGTGCTTGATCCTCATCGTCTATCTTAACATCTATCTTATTTAGATCATTGATAATCGAAGAAAATTCTGCAATGTGAGACTTAAGAGGTGTACCTTCATGCATGCGGAGAAGAAAGAGACGCTGCTTCAGAATCAAATGATTCGCTAACGACTTCTTCAGATAGTGGTCCTGAAGTCGCTCCCACAGCGAGGACGCTATTTTCTCCGTAGAAAACTCATTCAGCACTTCGTCCACCAAGCAAAGTTGAATAGCTGTCAAAGCTTTCTCATCCAACTCCTGCCAAGTTTCTTCCTTCATATCTTGAGGCTTTTCTCCCTCTCGAGTAGTGCTTTCTTCAACCCGCTCTGGGTAAGGATGGTGTTCATCCTAATCTGCCACCTCTTAAAATTGGTGACACCATCGAACTTCTGAATATGGAACTTGATGAAATTCAAGCGAAACGCCCCCACGACCGGATCGACTGGGGCGGCGCGACGGAAACAAACCATATGATCTACTAAGGCAACTTGAAGAAGAGAAGAAGAAGATATTGCAAAGTAGATAGAAAGCCAACAAACAATATAACGTGGTTCCACAGTTTAAACAGATCGTGTACGTCCATGGAAGGAGATAAACTTTATTAAAACTTTAGAGAGTACAATAAGAATTACTTACATCTCATACTGAAATGACCTAGAGGGGGGGTGAATAGGTGATAATGCTAATATAATAAACTAAATGCGGAATTTAAAAATTAATTACAACAACACTTAATACAACCAATGAGTGTAGCGAATTTCTGATGAAGGGCTCTGGACTAACTCCTCTTGATTCCTCTGAATAAGAGTTGAGGCGCTATGTAAAGCTCTCGTGGTTAAGTATAAGTGAGGCACATAAACACACAAGCATGTATATGATATAGCAATAAGAAACAATGCACAAAGTAAGAGAGAGAAAGTAAGAGTCAATGGATCAAGCGTAAATAACAAGATTTATTTCGAGATTCGAGCACCCAGCTCTACATCCCCGCCTTCACCCAGAAGGATTTCGAATCCACTAGCTTGTCCACACAGGACTCCCACACAGAGAACCTCCACCGAGGATTTGAGGCAATACAATAACTAGGAGTACCCAACTCCTCTCTTTACAACCACAACCTCTCACTAGAGTCTAAGCACCAAGCTAACAAAACTATCACCTCACAACTTGAGGGATAAGCACAAAGCTAAATAAGGATCACCTCACAACTTGAGGGATACAACCCAATTGCACAACCTCCTCAACACTATGAGGGAAAGGCACAAAGCCAAGCAATAATTAGGGTTTACAACTTGGTGATCAAAAGATCACAAACCATTCTCTTTTTCTCACAAACACAAAGATCCTATAGATAGGATAGAATGAAGCTCAAGTGTGTGAAAAACTAAAGGAAAGGAAAACAAATACTCAAAGAAAATCTTTGAGAAAAACTGAAATCAAGATAAAGAAGTTGAATCAAAAACACTTTTCCCAAAAATACTTTTCTTTGATTTTCCAAACCATAGAAAAACATCAAATAGATTGTAAAGATTTGAGCCCAAAAACTTCTTTTTGATTGCTGTAAAAACACTGGTAAGATCAGAAATTTTGCTCTCTAAAAACTTGTTAAAAACTATTAAAATAAAACCCAATTTATAGCTTCTTCAAAGAACTAGTCGTTACAGCCAAATATGGTCAGATTTAACCATCCGGTCGACCGCCCGGTCGACCGGCCAACGGTCTAAATTTGACTGTTAGCGACTGCCGGTCGACCGCCCGGTCGACCGCGCCCAGAACCAGAGAGCAACGGCTCTCTGGCCGGTCAACCGCCCGGTCGACTGGAGCAACCCGAGAGTGGGTTGCTTTCAGTCAGTCGACAGCTCGATCGACCGGCTCAATGGGCTAACTGCGTGCACGTATCTATGCACGTCCGGTCGACCGCTCCGGTCGACCGGCTACTGGTCCGGTCAACCGTGCGGTCGACCGCCAGAGCCTGGCAGTTCAGTTTAAAGGATTAAAAACTTAAGTTTTAATTATCCAATTAAATCCCATAAAATCTGAAAAAATCCACAAAATAGTTTTAGCATAATACAATGATATACAAACTTGTGTGAAAAATTTCAACACAAATTTTAAACTTTTTGAACCATTTTTGTGTTATGGAAATTTTGCCAAAACCAAAACCCGTATTTTCTAAAACTTAGATTTTTCAAATGAAAATTCATTTTGTCCAAAACTTATCCAAATACAAAAACATGATATTTAAACAACTTTAAGCATGTTGTATATGGATATAATCCAATATACACTAAAGATATATATATATATATTATATATATATATATATATATATATATATATATATATATATCATTATTTTTGACAATAGATCTGAAAATATGTTTTGTTCCAAATACATGAATAGGTATATCAATGTAAGTTTGTTTAAATAGTTGAAGCATAGATGTATATATAGAACATATCTAATATACATTTAAACCATGTAAACTTGTATTGATACTTAGCTATTCATAAAAACCAAGATCGGTTAAACCAAAGACCGAAAATCGAACCCAAAACATGAAACGTGTGTGTGTTGTGAACTTGAGCATATCACACTATTCTAATCTTTACAAATGGATCTAAACACAAAACTAAACTAGGTACCGAAGTCTTCTTGATGAACACGTCTTCAAGCTGACTCGATCCAAACTCGATCCAAACAACTCCTTTGTTGAGCATATCATGATCACGGTTTGGAAAGGCTTCAAAACTTCTTAGCTGAAGCAAATCACCAACTAATATCTTGGTTAATGATCTGAAACTAAAATCACAAGATTATTAGTACACATAACTACATGAGTTAATCATCATCAAAACTAGAGTGGAAGGCCTCTGGGCCAACAATCTCCCCCCTTTTGATGATGACAAAACTCATGGAGTTATATATGCATGGATTAAAGTTAAGCTTCAAAGAAGCTCCCCCTTAACTCATGCATAGGAATAAATAATAAATATATGCAATGAATATCAAACATGAAAATGCATAGACATGCATAAACAAGATACCAAATACAAAAACATGCTCTTGATACCAAACATGAAATGCATCATGTATAAAACGTGCTCTTGATACCAATAAAAACATGCTCTTAAATAATGCTCTTGATACCAATTAAAACAAGCTCTTGATACCAATAAAAATCAAACTAACTAAACTATATTCTTAAAACAAACACTCTGATACCAATACTTGATTCAATATAAAAACATGCATAGTCATAGATAGAAACATGCATATAAACTCAAATAATTCTCCCCCTTTTTGGCAATCATCAACAAAGGGGTCCAAATAAATAGTAAAATAATTTTCTCCCCCTTTTTTTTGTCCGAAATAAAAAGATCAATAAGGGGTGACAATAAAACAGATTCTTCCAACATGATACCAATTAAAACATAGGAATATAAAAATTCTTGTCATCAATGATACCAATTGAAAGTAATAAATTAATAATACCAATGAAAGTAAGTAAAATCTTGATTCCAATAGTGAGTAAACAAATAAGCATCTTGATACCAATTTTACCAATTGAAAGTATTTTTCCTTTTAAACATATGATATCAAATTTAAGAAAACAATATTCATTTTTCAATCACATTTTTCATCATAAAGTAGGGGAGTGGAAATCAAAGGTAAACAAAATACCAATTGAAAGATAAAATACGAATTTTCTCCCCCTTTATGAAATACCAAATAAATAATGCATAAGCTTGTATAAGTACCAATTGAAAACTTAATCAATTGAAATATGATAGTCATTAAAACTCAAGCTTAGCAAAACCAAAATTTGTGATATTTTTGAGCACAAATAAAACATATATATGTATGAAAAATTAGATACCAATTGAAATTGATACCATTTGAAGTGAAAGCATACATACAAAAAGATATATGAGTATACAAGAAATGTCAATATTGATACCAATTGAAAATGTCCAATGATACCAAATTGAAATAATAATATCAAGTGTATACCTCATATTATCTACCACCCATTTCATGCTCAAGTTTAAAATGATTTTCACTATAAAGCATATATGTGCATGGTCTCCTAACCAACCGCCCTTGGAAAGTAGGGGTTTTCAAAAAATAGGATTGAAAAATAGTGTATGTTTGAATAACTCTACCATTACGAAGAATCCCGCAACTAATTAAATGGAAAATCTTGTAAACTAGTACAAAATCCTTCAAGTAAGAAATAAAACAAAAATATTTTTCAAGAAACATGAAATTCACATGATATCCAATACTCAAAGTCGATGAAGAATGAATATGACTCATGAAAACAAACATGAGTAAATAAGAAAAGCGAGTATTCTAATAAAATGTGAAGAACATATTCATGAAAGGTAGGCAATAAGCTCATTATTCCTTAAAACATGAAATTCATCAAAACTAAATTTTCATAAAAGATATATACTTCAAGGCATATGTATGTCTTATACAAACTAAAGTATACATACATATCCAAATATAAACGAGTCCACAAATGTATTTGCATGAAGGCACGTGGCTCAAAGGATGTATATGCATAATCAATAGTTTGGACAAGATGGACATATACATGAAGTTCAACATATAAATATGGAAAACATGTACAAAGATGAGGAATACAAGTTAAAATGCAGAAACCATCAAAACTAGACTATACTAGCACATCTAATGGGTTCAAATAAGCGTTAAAGCACAAACATATAATGATCTATTTGTGGCCCACTATATGTACAAGTATATGTCTTAATGGAAACTAACATTTAAACATATATTCAAATCATGAAGCATAAAACAAGATATAAATCAACATGATACGATCATTATGTAAATCCACATGCTATTAGAACTATGATATACATAATAGCTAAACAATGGTGAGAACACAATATATGGGTCCATATAAATATGGGTGATCTCAAATAACTAAACATGTATATCACTAATCTAATAAACATGGCATAAGTATAATGAACAATAAAAATGACATGCTATGAATCAAAGACATGAAAAGCATGCAAATATAAACGGGAGTTAGAGATCGATACCAAACCGATGAAGGCACCTCTCTAGTTCTCCAAACCAAGGTGGTCTTCCCTCCAAACTTCCCTTGAAAGTGATGCATCTAAATAATCCTCATGAAGCACGGAACGCATCCACCTCAAGATACCGTAACTCTCACGTTATGCGAGAGCCCACACCTACATCAAATACAATAGGGGTGGTCTTTGGTACCCATACTCTTTTGGGTCCATGGGGGTTAGTTCCTTTCCTAACCTAAACAAATTTATTTGCTAAATTTACATCATGTATCTTATCAAAATAAAATTTAGCAAGGTGGCCCTTACGTCCACAATGTGTACAAGTATACACATGAGCATACATTGTGTTATGAGTGTGTACGTGAGTAGCATGTGTATGCCGTGTATGATGTGCATACATAGATGGAACTTGTTTCTTTCAAAACATGGATTCCAAGCGTGTATGGTTCAAAGCACAATGGCTCAAAGTGGAGCCCAAATAATCCACACTTTTCTTCAGATCATTTATATCATTTTCAATACTAGAAGATAAAGTGGAGCATGCAATAGGTGTGCTAGGTGAGGCTACACTTGTTGGCCCAAAGGCCTTCCACTCTAGTTTTGATGATGATTAACTCATGTAGTTATGTGTACTAATAATCTTGCAATGTTTAAGTTTCAGATATTTAACAAGATATTAGTTGGTGAAAGCTTCCACACATCTTTCACAAGGTGATTCAAGAGCCTAAGTATCAAAGATGACATCTAGCACTTATTGGAGTCAAGCTTGGTGAATCACGGTTTGGACCGAGTCAACTTGGAGACGGCGCTCTACAAGAAGACTTAGGTATCCCTAGTTTAGTTTGTGTTTAGATCCTAATTGTAAAGATTAGATTAGTATGATATGCTCAAGTTCACAACACACACGTTTCATGTTTTGAATATTGGTTTTGGTTTTTCGGTTTTAGGTTTAACCGATCTTGGTTTTCATAAATAGATAGATCAAAACAAGTTTACATGGTTTAATGTATATATGATTTGTTCTATATACATGCATGCTTTAATTTCCTAGACAAACTTAGTTTTGACTCCTTTATTCATGTGTTATATGTTTTGGTATTTTTGACAAAATATATTTTGGAATTAATGACAAAAATTATGATATATATTTGTTTCATGTATATTGGATTTCTATCAATATGCATCATGCTTCAAAGTGTTTAATTATCATGTTTTTGTATCTGGAAGTGTTTTGGACAAAACGTATTTTCTATTCAAGTTTTAGAAAATACAGTTTTTGGTTTTTGGTAAAAATGATTAGATACAAAAATATTTTGATACAAAAATCCTCTGCCTAACAATCAATTTTTATGTTTTATACTTAGTACTATTTAAAGATATTTTTCATAAAAATCAAAGTCTTTTCAAAATTGTGTTTTAAACTCAACTTTTGATCTGAGCCGGTCGACCGCACCAGTCGACCGTGCCTGTATCAGTCTTGTCCGGTCGACCGGACAAGTCGACCGTGGTTCTGACAGATGCACGTATCAGTGTGCATGTTTGCCGGTCGACCGGGCGGTCGACCGACTGTTAACAGAGTTGCTCTCTGTTTGTTTCGGTCGACCGGGCGGTCGACCGGTAGCTGACAACGATCAAAAATTGACCGTTGTGCGGTCGACTGGGCGGTCGACCGCCAGGGTATTTCTGGTAGTTCTGCTGCCAACGGCTATTTTCTGGATTAGCCTATAAATACCCTTTTGGCAAGAGTTTTTCTCTAAGAATTTTTGTGCAAATTTTTACATACTCTCTGGTGTTTTTACAGCATTAAAAAGAAGTTTTTGAGCTTGATTTGAACAATCTTTTTGGTATTTTCATTAGGGTTGAAAAATCAAAGAAAAGGGTTTTGGGAAAAGCTTTTGAATTGAACTTCTCTATCTTAGTTTCATTTATTTCCCAAGATTTTCTTTGAGTTGCTGGTTTCAAATCCCTTGGTTTTCTCCACACTTGAGCTAAAATCTACTATCTTTTCTATAGGATTTTGTGTGGGAAAATGAGATTGTTTTGTGGTTGTTGTTTGAAACCACTAAGTTGTAAACCCTATCTTTAGCTTGGCTTTGTGCCTTTCCCTCATTGTGTTGAGGAAGTTTGGCTATTGGGTTGTATCCCTCAAGGTTGTGAGGTGATCCTTGTATTGGTTTTGAGTTTGGAAATCCCTCAAGTTGTGAGGAGATTGTTGGCTTAGAGTTGTGCCTCAAGGAGGAAGTTGTGATTGTAAAGAGAGGAGTTGGGTACTCCTTGTGAGAGTTCTTTGTGAACTAGCTAGTGGATTAGAAATCCTTCGTGTGTCGAAGGCGGGGATGTAGAGCTGGGTGCTCGAACCTCAATAACATATCTCTGTGTTTGCGTTTGATCTATTGACTCTCTCTCTATCTCTCTCTTTACTTTGTGTATTGTGGAAATTGCTATATCTTATACTTGCTTGTGTGTGCATCATTGTTGTAATTGCAATTAGTTTTAAATTCCGCATTAAGTTCACTAGATTAGCATCGTCACCTATTCACCCCCCCCTCTAGGTGACTTTTCAATTGGTATCAGAGCTAGCGCTCCTGATATTTAGGTTTAACCACCTAGGAGGGAGATCTTGGTTTGCTAATCTTCATTTGCATTATCATTTGCACACATATTAGTTTGCACTCATGGATAGCCCTCCTATGTTTAAATTTGCTAGACATGATATTTGGATAGCCAAGATGAGTAGTCATTTAAAAAGCCTAGGACATCTAGCTTATCAAGCCTCTACACAAGAATCCTTTTCAAATAGTAGCAAGCATAAAAAGGCCAATGCATTAGCACATAGGGCACTTAGAGCATCTCTCAATGAAAATCTTCTACATGTTTTTGATCGATATGATTCGGCTTTTGCAGTTTGGAGCATGTTGTCATCTCCCGAGCTTCCAAAGATTATCAATAAGATAAGGAGATCTAGGAGAGACATATCCGAAGAACCTTGCTTTATGGTCCATGGGAATGACTCCCATGAGGTACAATCGGATTCTCAAATAGATGATAGCTCTAGTTCCTATTGTCATGGATGTTTTGAAGTTCAAACTTTAAATATGAAACTTGTTCAAAAGCTTGAGAATTTGTTAGAAAAACATGATTTGTTGAAAGATGATAATCTTGTTTTGAAAAATGAATTAAAGGATTTATGCTCTAATTTTGAATTGGTGTTGCAAGAGAAGGAAGAGATTGCAAGTGAATGTGACTCACTTAAATCTCAACTCGAACTTGCTTTAAAGGAAAATGAATTTTTGAAAAACAAAAATGATTGTGATGATATTGTAAAGCACAATGAGATCTTATCTTCAAAATTGAATTTTACCTTTAAAGAAAATCTCACTTTGAAAAATGATATTGATGCAATTACAAAAAAATTGGATTTGGTTTGATTAAAATAAATTCTTGCAAAAAGAGATTGATGTTTGCCATGCTAGTGTAGCTTCTTGTTCTAGCATACCTATTGCATGCTCCACTTTATCTTCTAGCATTGAAAAAGATATAATTGTTTTGAAGAAAAGTGTTGATAGTTTGGGCTCCACTTTGAGCCATTGTGCCATGAACCACACTCGTTTGGAAACCTTGGCTCGTAAGAAACAAGTTCCAACCTTACATGCACACCCATCATGGCATACACATGCTTTTCATGATCATCACCATCATATGTATGCTCATGTGTACACTTGTACACATTGTGGTCGAAAAGGCCACCTTGCTAGATTTTGTTATGATCGCATTTATCATGAAAATTTAGCAACTAATTTTGTATGGGTTAGAAAAGATACTAACCCCCGTGGACCTGTAGGCTGTCTAAAAATATCCAACAGACAAGCTACTAAGAAAGCAGAGTTCCAGCAACAAGGCGCGTCGGCCCGAAGCCCGCGTCTCAGCAAACAAGGCGCGTCGGCCCGAAGCCCGCGTCTCAGCAACAAGGCGCGTCGGCCCGAAGCCCCGCGTCTCAGCAACAAGGCGCGTCGGCCCGAAGCCCGCGTCTCAGCAACAAGGCGCGTCGGCCCGAAGCCCCGCGTCTCAGCAACAAGGCGCGTCGGCCCGAAGCCCCGCGTCTCAGCAACAAGGCGCGTTGGTCCGAAGCCCGCGTCTCAGCAACAAGGCGCGTCGGCCCGAAGCCCGCGTCTCAGTTGCAACTACCCGAAATAGGGGGCCAGTCACCGCACATGTAGCAGGAAGTGGCCCCTCATTGTGGAGCGTTTTCAGGGGACACGATCACCCCCTAAAAACCCTATAAATAGTCCCGTCACTATTGAAGGAGGGGACGATTGACGACGAGAAGGAAAAAGGACGACAATCAAAGGAGAGATCAACGACAGAGAGAAAAAAAAACCCTTCAGCGAGCTTACTGAGTACTAGCCGCTCTTCGCCTACCTCCTCTTTGAGAGTTTTGGTAGACTGAGCTGAGTTACTCTTTCTACCGACCGAAGAGAAGACCCCCGACGGTCCAGGACGGTCATCTGGTCAACGGAGAACAAGATTCACTCTCCATCGCCACATGAAGAACCCAGCCTTAAACAAAGGAAGATTCAGACATCCTCCCTCCCTTGTAACTGGAAAAGAGGGAAGAGTAGTTCTTTTGGTTGTAATCGTTTCGCTTGAATCAAGGAAATCTTTTACAGCTAAAACCACTTTCTCCGACCACCAAATTTTCCGGCGCGTACAAGAGATGGCGACTCCGCTGGGGAAAATGGTCGAATCCCTCGTCGTCGAGTTCGACCAGGCGAAGTATGAAGAGTTCCTCTCTTCTGGCTCCAAGAGCCCAAAGACCCGCGTCTGCCGCAGGGTCTCAAGTGGACAGCCCCCTGAAGCCCAATCTGAGGCTCTGTCGGGTGCTCCTGCTGCCCACTGTGCCAAGTTTGGTTCACGCGCCGACGCCTCCCAGAAGGCCCGCGTAACCTCAGACACCTCTACTGCGATCAACCGCGTCGCGCAGAGCACACGCGCCAACACCTCTCTGAAGGCTCGCGTGGTCCCCGGCACATCTACTGGTGCGATCGACCGTGTCGCACAGAACGCCCGCGTCAGCGTCTCTCAGGAGACCCGCGTGGCAAACACCCCTGGTTCTACAAACCAGGAAGTTGTTGGCTTCTCTCTTCCTCCACGGCGCAATCGGAATGCCGAGCGTCGACAGAGAAGACGCGCGCGTCAACACTCGGTCGGAACCGTTGGTTTTCTGACTGGGGTTGAACGCAGCGTACGATCCGATGCCTTGCCCGCACCTCGTCCAGTGCGAGAGGTCCGTGTTTGGCGACCCAAACGCGAGACTCCCCAAGTTGAGCCTTCTGAAGACCAACTTGCCAAACGCCAAAGCGAAGCTTCTGCGTCTTGTCAAACACAGGAAGCACGCGCCCATAGGCGTGGGGCCCAGCAGCCCACTCTCTCCCAAGTCTCTCTGCTCCAACGCAGCAGACAGCAACGCGAAAGTCGCGTCTCATATCAACAGAGACGCCAGACGCGCGTGACGCAGCCGCGACGCAACAGCCGCGTTTCTGAAACCTGTGTCCAGGCTGTCTCCCGTCGTCGACGTTGCGAGACCAGTCTCTTTAATCCCCCTCCCACAGATTTGAGGGATTATTTGACAAGGAAGAGGAGTGCCAATCAGACCACTTCTCCATGCTGCTGTCAACAGCTCATCCAGATGCTCTCTGGATGCCATTGCGAGTCAGGCGTGCACCAGCCGTCTTTAATTAGACAGCTGACCCTGATTCCCCCGTCAGCCAAGAGAAGACGCTCCCACAGGAGGAGAACCTTCTCAGATGTTGAATACCCGGAGTTTGCTGCAAACATGACTAGCAGAAGCAAGGGAAAACAACTAATGGTCAACTCAGAGGAATCTGACTCTGAACCGGAGGGGGTGTATCAACACACTCGCACCCGGACAGGGGCCATTTCCCCAATTGACTATAATGCCTTAGCCCGCGGCATTAGAATGGGTGGTTCTCACTCCGCTATAGTGGAGTCGCAGGCTTCAAACTCTTCCGTCGAGAAGGAGGCTTCCGCCTACATGGCCGACACTCCTGAGGAGACGACCAGGCGTTTAGAGCAGACGCAGAAGCACCAGATGGATATAATCGCCTCTCAACAGAGATCCATTGACTCCCTCAAGCATATGCTTGAGAAATTGCTTGAAGAAAGAGCGAGATCTCCTCCTAGAAGGCCGAAGGGGAAAGGGAGAAAGGGAGGAAGCCCACCCTCCGAATCTTCTGACGAGACACGACGATCTACCTCGGATGTGTCCAAGCCCTCGTCGCAGGCAAGAAGCGACCAAGACCAGGAGAAGACTCATGCTAAGAGGGTGAGTCAATTGGAACGACGCCTCGAGGCCCTTGCCAATCGCAAGGACCTCCAAGAAGCAGGAGTGGTCCGGCCCTATCCGGCTGAGTGGGACTTAGTTCCATACCCTCCTAAGTTCAAGGCTCCAACCCTCCAAGCATTCGACGGGAAGGGGTCACCCAACCAGCATATCTACTACTTCAAATCCCAGATCGGGAACATGGTAGATAATGACGCCATCCTGGCGCGACTGTTCATCGGCACCCTGAAAGGGTTGGCTTTTGAGTGGTTTATGAAGCTCCCGGAGGGTTCTATCAAGAACTGGGGGGATCTAGAGAAGCTGTTCTTGACACGCTTCTTCGAAGACGACTCCGAAGTCACAATGCCTACCCTTTTAGCTACAAGACAGCGAAAGGGAGAGTCCGTCAAGTCTTTCGTAGAAAGATTTCGGAACATGGCACTCCGATGTCCAAGCGGCATGACCCAGGCCACCCTGGTGGAAACATGTCGCCATAATCTCCAAACCTCACTCCTTGCTCAAATAGGAGTTGCTGAAAGCCGCACCTGGAAACAATTAGTCCAGCAAGGTGAACAGGCTGAGGAGATTGTCGCCCGCGTCAGAGCGGAAGAAGGCAAGCCCAGGCCAGAGAGGTCGACAAGGCGTGCACCAGACACCTCCCTCCAGACGAAGCGGAAGGATAATTTGGCGACGGAGACCAAATCTCCCACCAAACCTCAAACAGGCAGGGCAAGTGGCTCTTCAAGCCAGCCACGCCCCAACAAGCAGTATTCCTTCAAGGAGGAACACGTCGATTCGCTCTTCAAGCTACTCAACAAGAGCAATCGACTGAAGCTCCCTGAAATTAGGCGCCCGGAGGAAGTCGGCAAGACCGACAATCCCACCTACTGCTTATACCACAGGATGCTCGGACATCCTACCAAAAGCTGCTACGTCTTTAAGGACATCCTTCAAGCTCTGATTGACGCGGAGGTATTAAAACTCCGACCGGAGCAGAAGAAGATGACAGCCAACATGACGTCGATTCTCCAGTTTGGGACACGACCCCCGACACCCGTGGGGGTGATCTCTGTCCCGAAAGGAGAACTGAGGGTGGTCAACACAGACCCTCATCAGCAGCGGGAGAAAGGCTTGGTACCCGTCCCTACACCTCGAGGGGAAATCATGTGGGTCCACCCTGACCTCGTCGATGAGCAACAATGGACGACTGTGACCAACAGGAAGTCCAAAGGCAAAGGGAAGGCTTCATCTTGCCATGTGATATGCGCTTCCTCCCGAGAAGCGGACACTGATGTTCCCTCGCTGACTGACTCAGAGCAGGAAACAATAGTCCTGGCCGCAGAGCCCAGCCAACCTACGGCGGGGAACCGTTCAGGACAGGCATACTTGAAGCAGTACGGCGAGACAGCAGCGGCTTCTCCGCAACCAGCCGTAGAACCAGCCAAGCCCTCCACGAAACCACCTGTGGAGAAACAGAAAGAAAACCGGTTTTCTCGGGCTCTTCTAAAAGGTGCAGCAGAAGGATCTTCGACACCTTACCGCTTCGACGTCTTGGCTCAACTAGCCAACATCCCGGCACGCATCACCTTGTATGAACTCCTGAGGCTATCAAAGTCAACCAGAGAGGCTCTACAAGAAGCTTTGGCAAACGCTGAGGTCTTCATGACTCGTGTGCCAAGGGAGGAAGATGTAGAGGATTGCCTCCACGCCTCCCCAAATGCTCCCTGCATCACCTTCACAACAGACGACATGCAGGTTAAAGGGAAGCATGACCGACCCCTATACTTCACAGGGTATATTGGGTCATCCGAGGTGAACCGCATCCAGGTAGACCCAGGGTCTGCGCTAAGCATCATACCTCGCCGGGTTATGCAGTTTCTAGGCATTCCTACCCATCGTCTGAGCCCTACCCAGACGACTATTTACGGGTTCAATGCCAACAGCTCCCGCCCGATGGGGAAGATCAAGCTCAAATGCCAGATCGGGAGCCTCAAGTCGGAAGTGACGTGTTACGTCATTGATGCGGACACTTCCTACAACCTGTTGCTGGGACGACCATGGATTCACCGCAATTCCATCGTTCCCTCTACTCTCCACCAAGTCATGAAATACATTGACGAGAGTGGACAGGTCCGAACGTTGATTGCCGAAAGGCATCCGTTTAAAGGGGTTGAAAATTATTTCACGGACTCCCTCTTATATCAGGATCCGGAGGAGACTAATGAAACCCCACAACCAGAGGAGCCAGACTCTGGTAATGAAGCTGACATTGAGCCTGAGAAAGAAGAGTGCCTGTGGGAGTTGGAGCCCATTGTAAAGAGCACTAATAAGCTCGATGTTGATACCACCGACGATGCGGGTGGTTGGTACATTAATGAAGATTTAGATTTTGCGTATTTTCCTGTGTATGTTTCCGATTCAATACCGTCGGATACCACTACCGACGTGGACGATGACCTCTGGTCGGCAATAGATGCTTTGACATCTCTGCATATACCGGTGAAATCATCCTTCGGGACGTACCAGGATAATGGAGACGCGCAAGAGTCTGTATTCATGGTTCCAGCCAGACGAAAAGGCCAAAGACCAATACTTTTTGGGCGAATCGCATCTGAACCAATGCCCCACGAAGAATCGGAAGGTGAGGATGAATCCCCTCAGTTCGATCATTATGAACCGAAAAGCTCAAGATGATGAAGCGCATGGGGTATGATCTAACCAACAGGCCTGGGTTGAACTTCGGAAAAGGAAGAAGAACACTGCTTCGATCCTTCGTACCGAAAGGGAAAACCCCTGATTACTATCATCAGACGCGCCGGGGGTTGGGCTATATATCAACCCCAGTGCCATCAGCCTCTGATTCGGAGAGACTGTCAAGTCATGACTGCTCATCAGACACGTCGTCGTGGGAATCAGATGTCAGTGTCGGCAACATCTTCAAAGGGCTTTCAGTAAACATGGTTTCGACAAGCCATATGGAGGATGAAGATGAAGAAATGATCCAATCTGATACAGACCCTTGGATCAGACATTTGAATGCTCTTTGGGACATCCGCTTTGAACAGCGTGAGCCACCCACAGAAGACAAGGTTGTTCAAGTCAACCTAGGAGATGAAGCCAATCCTAAACCCATCTTCATAAGTGACGGCCTGTCACCTTCGGAGAAGAAGGATTTAATATCTCTTGTACAAGAGTATATAGATGTCTTCGCCTGGAATTATGAGGACATGCCTGGACTTGATCCTCAAGTGGCTATGCATCGCCTCAACATCAATCCGGACATGAAGCCTGTTAAACAACAGCAGCGACGGTTCCGTCCAGAGATAATGGAGGCAATCCAATCAGAAGTCAGGAAGCTTATGACTCCGGCTTTATCAGGGAGGAACAGCATCCCGATTGGGTAGCCAACATCGTCCCCGTCGCCAAGAAGAACGGGAAGATCCGGATCTGCATCGACTTCCGTGATCTAAACGAGGCCTGCCCCAAAGACGAATTCCCATTGCCAATCACAGATGTCATGATTGACAATACTTGTGGATTCGAGCGAATGTCCTTTATGGACGGATTCTCAGGATATAATCAAATCAAGATGTATCCCGATGACGAAAAGCACACCTCCTTCAGGACACCTCTAGGGGTATATTGCTACACCGTCATGCCCTTCGGTCTGAAAAATGCGGGGGCAACCTACCAAAGGGCCATGAATGCCATTTTCCATCGGCAGATACGCAAAACGGTGGAATGTTATGTCGACGACATCGCGGTGAAAAGCCGCACTAAAGGTGATCACATAGCAGACCTGAGGGTGGTCTTCGACATCATGCGGGCTCATCAATTGAAGATGAACCCCACCAAGTCCTTTCTGGGGGTAGCCAGTGGCAAATTCCTAGGGTTTGTTGTGACTTCCACAGGAATCCATTTGGATCCGGAGAAAGTCCGTGCTATCCAAGAGATGCAACCCCCCAGAAGCCTCAAGGAGCTCAGAGGATTACAAGGACGATTGGCATACATCCGCAGATTCATTTCAAATCTCTCCGGGAGATGCCAACCCTTCGCTAAGCTGATGAAGAAGGGCGTTTCGTTCATTTGGGACGACGCTTGCCAGCAAGCATTTGAGGAGATCAAGCACTACCTCACCCAACCACCAGTCCTGGCGGCTCCGGTATCCGGAAAGCCTTTCCTGGTGTACGTCCGATCAATGGATCATTCTTTGGGAGCTCTACTAGCTCAGAATGATGACCAGGGGCGAGAACAAGCAATCTACTACCTAAGTAGAACGATGATCGGAGCCGAACATCGGTATAACCCGATCGAGAAGGAATGTTTGGCACTGGTGTTCGCCATTCAGAAAATGCGACACTATCTGGTGGGCCAACCATAAATGTCATATCCAAAGTCAACCCCCTGAGGTTACTTATGACAAAGCCTTCTTCACTAAATGGCCGGCTGGCAAAATGGGCCATATTGCTCTCTCAATACGAGATGCACTTCCTACCCCAAAAAGCCATTAAAGGACAAGCGGTGGCGGACTTCCTAGCTGAACACCCAGATCCCAGGGCAGCCAAACTCTACGAGGATCTCCCAGATGAGGTCGCCGAAGTCTGCCTAGCTCAGACATCGTTCGAAAGTCAAGTATGGCAACTTTTCTTCGACGGTGCATCAAGGGCAAGCCCGAAGGGACACACAGTAGCGGGGGTAGGAGTGGTACTCGTCTCCCCACAAAATTACGTGATTCCCCGAGCTATCTCGTTAACCGAGCCCTGTTCCAACAATGTGGCGGAATACAACGCTCTTTTGATTGGGATGCAATTCGCCGATGAGATTGGCGTTAAAAATCTCGAGGCATACGGTGATTCTAAACTCATCGTCAGCCAAGTTCGCGGAGAGTATGAGGTCAGGCATGAAGATCTAGTACCCTACTACAACGCGACAATCCACATGGCCGAGAGGTTTTCAACTTCTACATCGACCATGTACCGCGCAAGCAAAATGCGCATGCAGATGCACTTGCATCCCTTGCTGCCTCCTTAGCTCTTCCAGCCGGAGCAATGGAGAAGGTATTCGTCTATAGCCACGACCTATACTGCCCAAAAAGTCCCCTCGGAGACTACCAGAGGTCAACGGGAGATCGTCGCGGTAAGGAAACACTTGAAGTGTCAACCGATCCAGAGCTTAAAGACTGGCGATTCCCCTACATTGATTTTGTCTTGTACGGCATCTTGCCCGAAGACACCAGGGAGGCGGCTGCCATCCGAAGGAAAGCCTCCAAATTCTACTACAATGCGATTTCGCGAACATTGTATCGTAGATCGCATGACGGGATCCTGCTCCGGTGCCTCTCATCAAAAGAAGCCCACGAAGTGTTGAAAGAAGCCCACGATGGTACGTGTGGAGCTCATCAACCTGGCCCGAAGCTGGCAAACCGACTCCAAAGATTGGGTTACTACTGGCCCAAGATGGTTGCCGATGCTGTTGCCTATGCCAAAAGATGTCACGCCTGTCAAATACATGGCGATTTCATCCATCAAGCACCAGGATACCTCCACTCTACGACCTCTACCTGGCCGTTCGAAATGTGGGGGATGGACGTGGTTGGTCCTATCAGCCCACCATCATCAAAGGGACATCGGTTCATCCTAGCGATAACCGATTACTTCTCAAAGTGGGCCGAAGCTATCCCTTTGAAAGAGGTGAAATCTTCTAACGTGATCAAGTTCGTGAAACATCACGTTATTTACCGCTTCGGTGTGCCTCGGCGGATTGTCCATGACAATGGACCCCAGTTCATCAGCCAGGCTTTTCAGAGATTCTGCGCCAAGTTCAGAATCCAGAGTGTGTCATCAACGGCATACTATCCGCCCGCTAACGGCCTCGCAGAAGCTTTCAATAAGACTATTGGCAAGCTTCTCAAGAAATTCGTCTCGAAAAGTCAACGAGACTGGGACGATAAGTTGGGCGAATGCTTATGGGCCTATCGCACGACTGTGCGAACCCCAACTAAAGCCACGCCATTTTCCTTGGTGTACGGATGCGAAGCCGTCCTTCCACTGGAAATCCAAATTCCATCTCTTCGCGTCGCCTTGACAGCGGAAATGACAACAGAGGAGAAGCATCGACAGCGACTCCAAGAATTGGAAGCCTTGGACGACAAGCGTCTGCAGGCCCAACAACAAATCGAGCTTTACCAAGCTCGTATCACCAGAGCCTTCAACAAGAAAGTCAAATCCCGAACTTTCAAGAAAGGCGACCTCGTCTTAGCCGTCCGAAGACCCATGGTCATGACGCACAAGACGAAAGGAAAATTCCAACCCAAATGGGAAGGACCGTTTGTAGTAGAGTCAGTCTACTCAAATGGATCGTATCGCCTCATAACCTCAAATGGCGATACACTCATGATGCCAATCAATGGCAAATTCCTGAAGAAATACTATCCCTAGATGGCATTCTTCCACCGATCAAGTTAAAAATACACCTCTGATCGGAAACATCCAACGCCCTCGACGGCTAAGGATAGAGGAAAATGTTGGCTTTTAAGTCCAACATAAGTCTTCGACAACTCATCATGCTGAGGGAATAGCATGGCTAGCCCAACTCAAACGGTAGTTGGTAAAGGCATGTCAAACCCGTTGACAGCTGAGGATTTGCTAAAAATCCTAAGGGACACGTTCCCATTTGATCCGACGCCTCCGACGGCTAAGGATAGAGGAAAATGTTGGCTTTTAAGTCCAACATAAGTCTTCGACAACTCATCATGCTGAGGGAATAGCATGGCTAGCCCAACTCAAACGGTAGTTGTAAAGGCATGTCAAACCCTTGACAGCTGAGGATTTGCTAAAAATCCTAAGGGACACGTTCCCATTTGATCCGACGCCTCCGACGGCTAAGGATAGAGGAAAATGTTGGCTTTTAAGTCCAACATAAGTCTTCGACAACTCATCATGCTGAGGGGAATAGCATGGCTAGCCCAACTCAAACGGTAGTTGGTAAAGGCATCTCAAATCCGTTGATAGCTGAGGGTTTGCTAAAAATCCTAAGTGGACTTGATTCCACTCTTCCCTCCAAAAATCCCTTACCAATTCTCATCCATAGAATGGTAGGACCACAAAATGCAATCATTACTATGTTAACACTATACCTCTGGTAATGAATACTCTTTGTCAAGTATAAACCTTGCTTGTTAACTCTGCATAGAGTAACAAACTCTCAAATTTGCCAAGTTAACACTATACCTCTGGCACTTCAAATTCCACTTGTCAATTCTCATCAATAGAATGACAGGTCCTCAAATTGCTCCTATCGCAAGCAAATTCTTGTCAAGTTAATATCACACCTCTGACAAAACTACTGTTTAAAGTTAACATTACACCTCTAAGCAGTACATCGAGTGCCTGTCAAGTTAATATCACACCTCTGATAGTCACCTTTCTTCAGACTTCCGTATCGAAGCTGAAATGGACGATGCCAAGTTAACACTACACTTCTAGCATCCGAGTCATCGCTAAGTTCAACATACACCTATGGCCATGACCTTTCCTCGACTTCTTCGTCTAAGTCGAGATGACCAATGCTAAGTTCACATCACACCTCTAGCATTACCTCACTGTTAAGTTAAACATTACACCTATGACAGTGACATTCTGAGTTAAGTTAATATCACACCTCTGACTCACATCCTTGTCGAGTTAACACCACACTTCTGACAAGACTATCTCCAACCCGTTAAGTTAATATCACACCTCTAACGGTGAAAGCTTTACTAGATTCCTCGCGGGTCTAGTTTCACTTGTTATTCTCTTCAACAGAATAACAGGTCCACCTAAAGACATTGTTTGGTTAACATTACACCACTGACAATGTTTTATCAAAATCCCCAGCTGACCTTGAATCAAGTCAATCCAAATCCTTGATAAAAGTTCACCTTCTCTGGGGGTACGCGCATTCCACTTGTCACTTTCTTTTATAAAGTGGCGGGTCCACCAAAATCATTCTTTTGCTTCTAAAACAAAACATTCAAGACAACAGAAAGAGGCAAAAAGAAAAGTGTCACTTTTATTCATATCCAAACACATGAAAGTGATACAAAACGCTCTCTTATACAATAAGATTGAGTGTTACAATTAAGGAGTACAAAGAAGTCCCTCTCTCTCTCTGAGGCCGTACTCACTCCTTGAAGCCGCATCTGATCCTAAGTGCATGATGTCTGAAGAAGTGGCGACTGTTGGAACCGGTTGCACTTTGATGCATGACGCCAACTTCGAAAGCGCCCTAGCTGACCAAGCCAAGAGCAATGGTGTTCTTGAGGTCCGGTGGCAACAGAAGGTCCTGCAACCCTTCGTTCAGGCGCGTCTCTTTCCCTAGTAGACCATCCAACAAACATGGAGTCACTCTTGGGGTGAGAGAGGAAGTTTCGGAGTCATCACAAAGGATGCCACCCTCCACTAGGTCCAGCGGCAGCAGAGAGTCCTGCATTCATCACCATCCCTTTCCCAGCAGGCCATCCAACGGAATGTCCTTGATGTCACTTCTGGGGTAGGGAGAGGAAGAGGATCTCATCCGCCACCGTAACCGCCGGACCACCCTCGCCGATACTCAGCCTATCCGTCTCTTGCACCAGATCTGAAGAGACCTTGGCGAGGGTTGGGTCCTCGTCAGAGATGTAATATACTCTCTTATAGGTGACGAGGACCATAATATATTCTCTCATAGGTGAACGTTGAACGAGTTCGCCGACCGAAGTATTCTTCCAAGGGCCCAGCAAACCTGCAAGGAACAAAAAGAGAGAATAAGAACAATCTGCAACTTAGTGTAAACAGAGAAAAAACTAAGTCAGCAGAGGCGAACGCGGGAATGATCCACGCAGTCAGCCAAACGCGGGAATGATCCATGCAGTCTGCCAAGACGCAGGAATGACACGCGCAGCAAGCCAAACTGTTGCGTCAGCAGAGACAAACGCGAATCAAAACGCGGTCCCATTCTGCGCCTAGGTCAAAGAGCACAAACGCCGAAAAGGCACAGACGCCGAAAATTGCCATCTCCATGAACAGGAGTTGCAAGGTGCGGGTCTGAAACCTTTTTTGGAATTCGTCCAAGGCATTGGCCATGAAACGCGCTAAGGCATAAGCCATAAAACGCGCCAACGCCAAGTGCCAAAGATTCCTGCACGCGCGTCCGGAGAAGTTCAGGTCTATGGTACAAATTCCAGAAGGAGTGCACCAATGCAGACTTCATGAGGGGGTCCAGATGACATGAAGCCAAGGTACAGGCCATGGTAAATCTAAAATGTCATGGTGAAACGAACGGCATACCCGTGGAGACCTCTATCAAGAGTTGTACTCTCTGCACCAGGACGCAAACGCGGTCACAAGGCAAAGAGATGTTTTCTCCTAAAGAGACCAAACAGGAGCTTAAAAGCCCTGGGTCATCTTCAGAGCCTTCCTCATCCATGGAGACAATTGTCTGAGGAAGATGAAGGTTCTCAAAGCGCTCTCTCTTTCAAAAAACAAAATAGTCCAAAGGCAGGATTGAAGGGAGAAGGGGCGCCCTATTTATAGGCAACTCCTGATAATAGCGATTAATGGCCCCGTAATCTGAACCGCCGGCATTAATAACTGCACAACTGCCAAGATCCAATAAGGGCCGGACGCGTGTAACGCTGCTTCGAGAACCGCCGCTGGCGCTGATCTCCAACCGCCCGCACTGGTTTCTCGTTTAAGAGAATCAATACTCAAGCCCAATCAGCAGCCGACGCGTGGACAACTGCTTCGGGAAACAAAGCGGAAAATCCGCATCTGATATTTAAAGATCACACCAAATCCCTATGACAGGCTGTATGTAACGCCTGGGAGTTTACACCCAGACGCGGATTGAAGAACTATCCACACATCCGCGTCCCAGAAAGATGCCCGCGCGAGTCAAAGTCGCGTCCCCTCAGAGAGCACTTAATCCATTTTTGAATTAAGGGAAAGGCACAAGGCTGCGTCTCCCGCGTCTGCCTGATCCGCTTCCTTCTTCGCAGAAGCAGATCCGCGTTATTCAGAGCCGCGTCTCCCTGAATGAATGCCGCGTCTCATGAAACAATGATGGCCGCGTCTCCCTATGGATTGATGCTGCGTCTTGTCAAAAGGACTGGCTGCGTCTCCCGCGTCTGCCTGATCCGCTTCCTTCTTCGCAGAAGCAGATCCGCGTTATTCAGAGCCGCGTCTCCCTGAATGAATGCCGCGTCTCATGAAACAATGATGGCCGCGTCTCCCTATGGATTGATGCTGCGTCTTGTCAAAAGGACTTAGTCCTGCCTAAGTTCTCATGAACTAAGAACCGCGTCTCACCCTGTGATTGACGCTGCGTTCGGAGGCCGCGTTTTCACTCTATGCTGCGTCTCATCAAGAAGACTTAGAGCCGACGCCGCGTCTCATTGAAAGAACTTAGTCTTACCTAAGTCTAGCATTCACAGCCAGGTGGATTCATCCACAGCAACGCAAAGAAGAAGGGGATAAAAATTTTTCATACTTTTATTTCAAAAATGATAAAAGTAGATACAAACACTCTTGGTGAGCAGAGTGTCCTCTTCTTTACAAAAAAAAAAAAAAAAAAAAGAGAGGGGAAAAAGAAAAGAAGGCTAAACGTCCTGGCTCGCCAAGGAACGGATTTGTTCCCTGAGATGATGCATCTTGATCTGACGCGCCTTCTCAGCCTCCACCATGGCTTGGACCCGCAGCTCCTCTTCAGATAGGAAGGGTTTTGCAGCCAGCTGCGCTCGCAGAGATTCCACCCTGGAAGAGTGTAGAGACAGACTCTCTTCAGCTCGCGCCTTAGCAGCTTGTTGCTCCTCAAGCTCCTCTTTGATGGTAACGAGCTTCTTCTCATTGAACGCAAGCACAGCTTCCGCCTTGGCAATGGTGTCCCGAGCCTTGGCAATGGTGTCACGAGCACTGATGATGACTTGCTCAGTGCTCTGCATGGTAAGCTCGGATTCCCTTGAATTGGCAGTTAGTCTTTGACATTCAGCCTGGGAATATTCAAGGCTGCGGGCCTCTGCAGCAATTTGTGCCTCCGCCTCCTGTCGCTCTTGTTCTTGAGTAGCTAGGAGCCTAGTCAGGGTGGCCTGGGCCTCACTAAAAGAGCCAGTATCTTCCAAGGACTCCAGCTCCTGCAGGTAGCCTCCCAGTTGCTCTACCACCTGCAGACACGCCTTGGCAAGTGAAGGGCCTCCGGTTAATTCAACGTTCACGGCCAGATTTTTAAGAAGCGTCTGGGCAAATTGGAACGAGCTGTTTCCACGTAAGATGAGATCAATACATGATCCCATCGAAGCGAAGAATTGCTGCACCATCTGACGTGCCAGTTCCCCCATGCCTTCACCACCTAGGAAGCTTCCCGACCCCTTTTCTGTCACAGGACAGGGGATATAAGGCGGATCTTCTCGCACAAGAGTCGTGCTGGCCGTCGAGACGGCAAGAGCTAGACCGGCCGCTGACACTTCCGGAGGTACTACCTCTGCAGGAGCCTCCACGATCAATGAGGGAGTGGTAAGCACGACCTCCTCAGAAACCTCCACCGAGACCTGAGCTGTATGGCCTTCTGGAAGGGTGCCAACCATCGGACCCTCCACCTGAACCCCCTCGGTCCTCTCTGCAAGTTATCGCGATGTTAGCCCCAATGGTAGAAAAGCGAAACATTTAAAGCATCAGAGCTGCCTTACCAGGTTGGAGGTTCAGAGACGTCAAATCCTGCGGAATGGAAGTCTCCCCCGCTTCAGCAGTAACCTCCTCGCCCGGCAGAGTGAGAGCCTCCTCAGCCTCAGTGGTTCCTTCCTCTTCTGGCAGAGTGGAAGGCTCCCCGATCTCAACAGCTGCCCCTTTGAGGGTATCTCAGCAGCCGAGACCTCAATCCTCTCAGGCTGGGTCAACTCTTTCACCATCTCCTCAACACGCGAAGAGGTTGTAGCGTCGGCGTCTCCGGCTGGCCCTGCAGCGTGAAAGAAGAATGATAAAACATCCTCTTCAATATGCAAAGAGAAAATTAGACAGAAGATGGGAAGAGTACCTTCAGTAGGGATAATCGCCAGCGATGGTGCAGTCGATGGCTCGCCCCCATATATTTCCTCCTCCGAGATGTGGAAGAATTTGCTCTGATCAGGAAGAGCGGGTTCATCGCCATAGTCGGTCTCGTCTTCAAAGGCGCTTTCCCCCGATATCGAAGAAGACGACAGCGCAACGCGAGGAAGCTCCGCAACAGGAGCCTTACCTCCAATTACCCCAGTGGTAGGACTAGGGTCGACTGCCCTAAGACTGGAAATGAAGATGCTAGGAGACCCCGGCTGCCGTGCCTCGTCCCTCACATCATGAGCAGAAGAAGGCTCGGGTTGAACTGAGATGCCTACAATCTCAACATCCCCTCCAGTCATTATGTCAACCTCCACTGACTCGTCATCTTCGGCGGCGGTGGACTCGTCAACAAGCTCCCCTTCCTCCACGGTCTTACTGCGCGACCTAGGAGCACGGACTAGGGTGGGGAAATCTTCATCTTCCGACGGCTCCTCAACCCTAACAGGGATGTCTTCAGGAGGAGCCTCAACTCCAGCAGAGATATCTCCGAATTGGGAGACTTCAGCTGTTAAGTCCCTCCGAACCTTCTTTGGGGCAGGCTCAGCAATAGAAGCAGAGCGTCGACTACGCTTGCTCGCCAACTGCTTAGACCTCCTTGCCCGCGGCTCCTCCCTCGTGGCTGGTGGCTCAGCCCTTGTCGTTCGAGGCTCTGCCCTTGCCGGTCGCGGCTCCGCCCTCGCTGCTTGTGGCTCCTTCCTCGACCGTCTCTTGACCTCCTTATAAGCCTTCAGATACTGGTCGATAAGCTTCGAACATTTACCGGACTCTGACCTGGCCTCGAGATGTGCATTGATGCTCTCAAGGCATGAAGACTCCGGAACAAGGTCTGGTGCCTGGCTGGCTTGGAAGTACCAGGCGCAGAAGCTGAAGCTCGTGCGGCACTTGGGCGTCTCGTTGGGTAGACGGAATGTTGCCCCCGTCCCTCCAGCCACACTGTAATACCAAGCCCGAGCACCCTCGAACAGGTTCCCTTCGAAGGCGAGCCGAGCATTGGGGTTCCCGACATAGAGTTGATCGTAGCCAAACTGTCGGGCAAAACGGTTCGGCATGTATGGCTCGATGGTGCAGGAAGTCCCTTGCCGGAACATCACATATCCCGGCCGGATGTTGATCAACCACCAGAAGATTCCCGCAGGCAGTTGTGTGAAGTCATCCCGACCAGCGATATCAGCGAACTCCCCGAAAGCCGCACCAGGAACGTCTGGGAAGCAGCGGTTGAGCTGGTAGTTCGTGGCGCAGGAAAGACACTTCCTAATATAATACAGGTAGGTGTCACGCCACTCCGAACGTTCCAGCCGCTGCACAAATGGGATACGAACCGTGCCCCCACGCGCCGCCGTCATCAAAGAAGGGCAATGCATCACGTACCAAGCCATGAGGTACGTATAAGGCAGCTCAACCCGAGGGTTAGGGCGCTTCACCTTCGGATTCCCCTCTGAGTCGACATATGGCTTTCCATGGGGGTCAACAGTCTTCGGGGGCTCACAGAAATTCTTGGCTAACGCCCGTAGCCCACTCTGAATACCGGCCACCACAGCCGGAAGAAGAGCTATGGGGCTGCCATGAGCCAGGAGCACCGCCGGGTACACCACGTCGGCAACAATAACTTCGTATGGCAGTGTGGGCACCACACAACGCTTCAACCACAGCATCAAGAAGCCCGCCAACAGTGCTCGACTAGAGATGGGAGTCCGGGCTTGATGGTGAAAGCTTTCAAAAACCAAGTCCGGGTCGAAACCGTCCTCGTTCGACTCCGTGGTGTAGAAGCTGTTCGGAGCCTGATCAATCCTGTCTTCGATTTCCCTATCAGAGCTGGCAGCCAGTCGGGTTATCGGGAGGTCTTTATTGCTAACATTGTTGAACAGATAACTAGCCCAAGACAACTGCTTGACTCCTCCTGATCTCCAGGTAGTTATCTGGCCGCAGATGTGGAAGTGGCACATCACCTCCCAGTAGGTCTCATATATTGCGGGAAACTCCTTTTCCAAAATGTGGAGCTCCTTAGTGGTAGGGACATATTCCTCATAAGGAATGTCCCCTGATGCCAGCCCCGAGACCTCATGCAGCTCGTGCAGTGCCAGGCCCATCTCTCCAACCGGGGTGAAGAATGTCCCCGTCAGAGAGTTATATCGCTCCAGGACTCCGAAGAAATTGTGAGAGCTCGGTGGGATACCCCACTGTACGGCCCTGATCGCCGGGTATAGTCCCACATGCTCTAGCAGCTCTTTAAGATCGGTGAGGACAAAACCCACCATCCTGCTCCACCAAATATTCCCCGTAGAATGGATCCACCCATGCGCACGGAACTCGGTAGGATAGTCACCCTCCACTTCCATAAACGAGTTAAGGAAGGTAGCAGCAAGCTGTGGTATCTCCCCGACCGGAATATTGGATTTGCGCGACGCGGGGAATAGGCCGACAGTTGACCTGTCATGACTATCATGGCGGTTTACCCTCTGGAAGCCAAAGTCTCCAAGGGTGATTTCAGGGACAGATTGGGAAATGTCCCATTCCATCTTCCGAGGGATGGACATGTGTTGGAAGTAGAACAACGGGAACATCCTCTCCATATCCGGAAGAAACAATCGTCCATCCCCTATCTGACGGAGCCATTTGTAAGTTCCTTCAGACACACGACGGCCGTCATCATGAATGCGATCTCCAAAGAAGAAGGCAGGCTTCTCCAGCGGAACGCGAGCATCCGTTGTGAATGCTGCATCGGTCATAAGCGCCCGAAAGGTTCTCCTGTCAACATTAGAGAGCCTCTCCCTGCGATCCGGCGACTGGTCAGCAGTCAATGGGACACTCATTCTTTGCACGAAGGTCAAGCTCTGGTCAGCACCACCTACATGTCCAAAATGGCGCGTCTTGACGAGTGGGCCAGAAACATGTCGCACTGCGAAAGAAAAGGACACAATCAGATACTTCATTAAAAGCAAGGAGAAATGCTGAAAAAATGCTAAGTGTTCATAACCCAAACGCAGAAGAGATACTGGACGCAGGAGTTATCAAACCCGCGTCCAGACCTGCGAATCTGCGCCCACACGCAGAAGAGATACTGGACGCAGAAGTTATCAAACCCGCGTCCAGACCTGCGAATCTGCGCCCAAACGCAGAAGAGATACGGGACGCAGAAGTTATCAAACCCGCGTCCAGACCTGCAAATCCGCGTCAAGTGGCACAAAACGCAAGGATCGAGTCCGCGTTTTGCAAACCAAGACTTGCGAATTTCTCTAAGTACTTGGACTCAGACGCCAGATTCATCAAAATCGGCAGCTGATGGCGCAGAACGCAAGGATCAAGTCCGCGTCCTGCAAACCAAGACCGCGTTCGAATCCTTCACAACTAGAGATTTCCTAAGTGAAAGATCTGAAACGCAGAGTTTAACGACGCCAGGTCATCAAACCTGCGCCCCGGTTATCATCTCAAGGACTGCGTCCGAGAATCAAACACGATTCTGTGTTAAGGGTTCTTAGGGTTCTATGAACTTGTTTTAATGGCGAAACCCACGCCGAAGAGGCATTTTACCTCAGAAAACAGCCTCCTGCGCAGAGGAAGCGTCTCTCTCGCCTCGGCGACGGTCGCCCTTGAGGACGATGCACTCGGTTTCATCTTGGGGGCCATTAAAAGTTCAAAAATCCGAGCGAGTTCGAAGATGAACAGAGAAGGAAATTCTTTCTTTTTTCTCAGCAAGTACGTTCAGAGAAGAGGATGCATCTCTCCAACTGTTGCCTTTTATGGGCACAGGGATTCGCGAAGATACGCGGCGCGTGGCCCGGTAGACGCTGCAGCGAGTCACCGCTTGACGCGTGTAACCAAATCGTTTCTGAATGGAGAAGATCATGCGTCGCAACCCCGCCACGAGTCAGCAGTCGACACGTGGAGCAGTTCATTTAATGAACCAGGAAATCCGCGCGCCAAAAGGCGAAATTTCGCCGGTTCCCTAGGCCAGCTGGCGGCGTAATCATGACATGGCACAGAATTCGCGCCCAAAGAACGCACCTCCTCGATGGACATGTCACGTCAGCCTCTCCATGAATGCATTTGGAAGGTCGCGACTCTCTAAGAAATTCGCGTCCTTTCAGTCTGGCCAAATATCGCGTCTACCTTCTGAAAATCAGTCGCGTCTCCAGTGCCAAAGGACGCACGATTACAGAAATCGCGCCTTTACAGCAGTACCATCTCTGCTTTTTGAAAAAGAACCTGCGTTTGGCCTCCTGCTTCTGCAAAATCAGTTCAACAGTACACTGACGCAAGCAGACGACCAACCACTCCTGGCTTAAAGCGCGCCAATGACAGACTAAAAGCAATCGGAGAGGTTTAGACTGTGCATCTAAACACTCAACATGATCGACTCTGGGAGCTTCAAAGAGTTCAACAGTACACTCACAAAGGCCAACTCTAGATAAGATCAAACCCGGAGCATTAATAGTCCAATCATAAAGGCGAACGCGGCTAAAATCCAAAGTATTCCGAAATCCGTCCCATTTAACTGCGAAATGTCGAAAACTTTGGAGGGGGTTCTGTAGGCTGTCTAAAAATATCCAACAGACAAGCTACTAAGAAAGCAGAGTTCCAGCAACAAGGCGCGTCGGCCCGAAGCCCGCGTCTCAGCAAACAAGGCGCGTCGGCCCGAAGCCCGCGTCTCAGCAACAAGGCGCGTCGGCCCGAAGCCCCGCGTCTCAGCAACAAGGCGCGTCGGCCCGAAGCCCGCGTCTCAGCAACAAGGCGCGTCGGCCCGAAGCCCCGCGTCTCAGCAACAAGGCGCGTTGGTCCGAAGCCCGCGTCTCAGCAACAAGGCGCGTCGGCCCGAAGCCCGCGTCTCAGTTGCAACTACCCGAAATAGGGGCCAGTCACCGCACATGTAGCAGGAAGTGGCCCCTCATTGTGGAGCATTTTCAGGGGGCACGATCACCCCCTAAAAACCCTATAAATAGTCCCGTCACTATTGAAGGAGGGGACGATTGACGACGAGAAGGAAAAAGGACGACAATCAAAGGAGAGATCAACGACAGAGAGAAAAAAAAACCCTTCAGCGAGCTTACTGAGTACTAGCCGCTCTTCGCCTACCTCCTCTTTGAGAGTTTTGGTAGACTGAGCTGAGTTACTCTTTCTACCGACCGAAGAGAAGACCCCCGACGGTCCAGGACGGTCATCTGGTCAACGGAGAACAAGATTCACTCTCCATCGCCACATGAAGAACCCAGCCTTAAACAAAGGGAAGATTCAGACATCCTCCCTCCCTTGTAACTGGAAAAGAGGGAAGAGTAGTTCTTTTGGTTGTAATCGTTTCGCTTGAATCAAGGAAATCTTTTACAGCTAAAACCACTTTCTCCGACCACCAAATTTTCCGGCGCGTACAAGA